>OZ023317.1:52418408-52455908 GCA_964007375.1 Ophion obscuratus
TTTCGGGAAAATACAGACGATGATGAAGACAAATATGGCGTTTGAAGGATCACGAGGAATTATTGCCATTCTTTGTAACTATATACATAGACATATGAAACGAGTAATTTTTGCTTGGGTTTGTTTGGATTTATGTGTATATATATATATATATATATATATATATATATATATATATATATATATATATATATATATATACAGGGTGTCCCTCTTATCTCTACCACCCGAAATATCTCGATAATGATCCGGATATCGGAGGTCACAAAAAATGTTCCAGACGAAAGTGTACGTGTGAAGGGGGCCATCAAATGCGACCAATTTTTTTTATTTCGGTCGTGGCGCTGACGCACACCGACGGTCATCTCCACTTTTTTAAATGCAATGGTACATTTTGAACCATCTTGTGGAGCACCTCCAGTTGCATAAAAAACATCAGGGGGTCAATGTTGTTCAGGGTCATTCAAGGCCATCTATTAAAATGAAATAGAAATCTAATTATCTCGGATCACTGTGCGGACTTTAGGTGCTCCAAAAGATGGTTGAGAAAATATGCCATTCAATTTTTAAAGGTGGAGGTGACCTTCACTGGGCGTCAGAGCCTCCGCCGAAATAAAAAAAAAAAAATTGGTCGCATTGGATGGTCCCCTTCACACCGTACAACTTTTGTCTGGAACATTTTTTCGTGACGTTGATAATTACCGAGTTATTTCTGGTGGCAGAGATAAGAGGGACAGACTGTATATATGTAGATATGGCATGTATATTTTATTTATATATATATATATATATATATATATATATAATAGTATATATAATAATATATAAAAATAATATATAAAATAATAATAATATACAAAAATATATATAAATATATACAAATAGACGAAAAATATATATATATGAATATATTTTTTACATAGCCAGAATGAAAAATCATTCAGTGCATTGCTCTGAAACTCTTCGGGAAGCTGGAGATCGCGGGGATTTACGACTTTGCACGAGAAGCGCGCGGCCTCAGCGGCCTTTAATCTCGCGCTTCAACCGACAAACGCGAGCAGCCAACAGCTCCGCATTTCTCTTCTCGATAATACTTTGCCTCTCATCTCCGCGCGCGTCCCTCCCCCGACCGATGTTCACTTCTGTGTTTACAATATACCACGGGAAGATAGCTTTTCTCTGTTGGCAAGTTTGTCGGTATTGATTCGAAGCGTCGATCAATCGGCAACGATCGGGTCGTTGTCGTCGCGTTGGCCGAACAAGTATGGCGTTACGCATCGATATCGATTTGAAGTATCATTGAGACGATTCAATTTGCGTCGAGTACGACCGGTGAGATTTTTCGCAACCGATTTTCTTGGGGTCCGGCACATCTGGTGATGGGACCGCTTGGAGCTCAAAAATACAGTAATTTTCAATGTTTTTTTTTTCTGACGAGACTATCGAGGTGACGAAAAAGGTCGTTTTTCCAATTTTTTTGTCCTCTAGATTATTTATTCCGAATTTGAAAAAGAAAGGTATGTTATTAAGCATACATTGACATTATTTAGTGTACATTTTTATTTTTAAAAATTAAACATTAATAACGTTATTAGGCATAATAGAGCCTCTGTGTAAAAAAACGTCGTCCAACGGCCGGATCCATAACTTGACAATGCTTGGTCTGAAAATTAAAATAAACAAGTTTTTGTCACCCGTATAAATGTAGTTCTTTCTGTACGTAGCCGTTTTTCAAAGAAAAAAAACTTCACAAAATGGCGAGTGTTGAGAAAATCTATAATTTTGGCGAAATGTTTATTTATATTCGGGGGCCTAAAAAACATTAAATAAAAAAAAATATTACAACGAAAATCGGACAAATATAGCTAGAGTTAAATCGTAGAGTAAATCATTGCGCTACCTGCTCTCACTAAATCGCCTGTAACTTGGTCAACTTTCAATACTTCAACTTGAACATTTTTTCACGTATCCTTGAATATGTGTACTTTGAGAAAAAGCGAACAAAATCGATATTTTTCACCCGTCCGAGTAGTGTGTCCCCCCTTAATAATGTGTGATCAACAAATGGATAAACGTCTCGAAAAATCTTTTGGACATGTGTACGATGGAAAATGTTATAAACGTCCGAATTTGAAGTGAATCGGACGAACAGATTTTGCTATACGACTTACGCCGTTTCGTGAAACAGTTTCGACAAAAAGACAAAAGAATTCAAAGTGTAAAAAAAAATCTTTTTGCAAAAGTTAAGATTTTCGTGTACAAAGCTATAAAAAAATCGTGTTTTTGGAATTTCGATTTCATGCAGACCCCTTAACGGTGTATTCGCAGAGGTAGAGAGAAAGAGAGAGAGAGGGGAGAGAGGGGAGAGAGAGAGAGAGAGAGAGAGAGAGAGAGAGAGAGAGAGAGAGAGAGAGAGAGAGAGAGAGAGAGAGAGAGAGAGAGACAGAGAGAGAGAGAGAGAGAGAGGGATGTGAAAACGGATGTCGATGAAAAGAGAAGCACTGCATAGGAAACAGGAACACAGAGCTAGGCAGGGCGGCAGGGGCAGGAGGACAGGACATGTCAAAGAACTTAATTCCTGTTGGTGAGAGAGCGAGCGATAGAGCCGGACCCTAATTTCTCCGGTGTTTTAGTTTAGTATAGGTTAGCCCGGTGCACGGCTGTAATCACGAGGGACTTAATGGTGGGTTGCAGACTCGGGCGTGTGAACTGTGGGCGGGCACCCGCTCTATCTCTCTTTTATCTCTTTTTCTCTCTCTCGCTCTTCGTCTCGATCTATCTGTATCTCTCTTTCCTTTGCTTCCTATCTCTCCGGTATCTGACGTCTAGCACGTGCTCGCGGTCCCTTTCAAACCTCCGCATTTATATATATATATATATATATCGAAAAAAATTATTTCGAGGACATTCGACTTCGCGGGTCGTCCTCATAGCCAGTCGTCCCCATACTCAACGCTACGTAAAGTCCCAGTGTCTTCAAAGTCACCTTTAGACGAGAGTGAGCACATTCACGAAAGTCATTTCGAGGACTTGTCCCTAGAATCATAGACTCGTTTGAAACGATATTCAAGGATCGTTCTGAAAACAGGCATATAGAATAGCCAATATTACGCAGATATAACGGGTTCTAAACGTCACTACGGCCAGAGTTCACGCGCAGGCGGTCCGCGCAGCCTCCACCATTTTGTCCCATTTTCCCGCTCGTACGCGTCCATTTTGCGCACCGATGAGCACCGCACACCATCCATTACGGCGAGAGACCTATTAAGCCGGTGTATATATTTTCGCGTCACGTTGTCCAACCCCGATGACCCTGTCGACGACGAAACGAACAAACAGCGACGTGTAGGTCCTTCGCCCCTCCAACCTTCTTCTTCACCTCTCCTCTTTGGAGGCGGAAGCAGACGATCTCGATCGATCGAAGATTGCTGTCCGTTTCTTTTCTGTCAGGAGCGTAAAAAAGATTAAAAATTCGCCTCTTTTGCAGTACGTGCATTTTTTTATTTTAATAACAAAACAATTAATTTTGTATTGAAGGAATTGAAATATTAAAAAATAAAATTCAAGTTCGAATGAGAGAGGATTTTTTTGTTTTTTGTTCCGGAGAATAGGCGAATTCGATTGATTTTTTTGTGTTTTACGAACTATCGCTGAAGGTATGGTGTCTTTTCTTTTTGTTCTCCGACTGCCAGGGGGTAGCGTTGGCAGCGGCGGCGACGATTCGGACACTGACAGCGAACCTGGCTACGCTCTCAAGAGAAAACAGCGACGGAGTCGGACCACCTTCACGGGCGAGCAGCTCGAGCAATTGGAGGCCGCGTTTCATCGCACCCAGTATCCCGATGTCTACACCCGGGAAGAGCTGGCCCAAAAGTACGTTCGTTAATTGTTTTATTATTATTTTATAATTGTTAAATTTTATGATTATGAAATGTTACAATTATTAAATTTTATGATGCTCAAATTTTACAATTATTAAATTTTATGATCATAAAATTTCACAATTATTGATTTTCATTATTATTTTATTATTATCGAAACGTAGATTAATTGAACTTTTTATCAAGACCGATTATTAAATTTTACAAATTTTAATTTTACATTAAATTTTACAATTATTAAATTTTATCATCATAAAATTTCACAATTATTGATTTTTATTATTATTTTATTATCATCGAAACGTAGATTAATTGAACTTTTTATCAAGACCGATTTTCTTGGGCCTCCTTCCACGTTTCAATCATTAGTTGAAATAAGATTTTGCACAACAATAATTTGATTTATTAATATCAAATGTTAGTATAAGTTTTGGTTTCATAAAAAAAACTGCCTCACTATCGTAAACACGTACCCAAAAAATGAACTTGTCTATTCATTAATTATAATCCAAAGGCATTATGGTAGCAGTTCCCGGACCATGATTATCGACTAATTTAATTTGTTTGTATGAATACATCAGTATTTTTATTTTTTCATCTATTATTGTATATAAAAATACATTTTCGGAGCATTTTAAGGCGTTACCCCCACTTGTAGCGCAAAAAAAGGCCTTTTTCATGAATTTTTTAAAAGAAAACTACAAAACTTTTTTAATCGATCCATAAACCATCTTAAAGAACACATCTTGAAGAACTTTCAGTAATTTTTTTATTGAAAAATATTACATTGTTTAGTGGCAAATGGCCGTCAAGGAAAAAATGTTTTTATATACACGGTTTGCGGTGACCAACATTGGGGCGAAGTGGATCATCTGAAAAAAAAAAATGCGGATGGATTTAGTCAAATATAAGTATAAACTAGTCTTTAATCGAAGGATTTTAAAAAATATTCATTTTTCACAAAATGGCGGACAGTCAAAGTTAATGGTTCGATTTTAACGAAAAAAAACGGCCGTTTTTTGGCTATAAAACGGCCATTTTTTTCGAAAAAAAAATCGAACGATTAAAGACTACATTTTTATGTATTAAATAAGCCTGCAAAATTTCAAGAAGATCGGTTCATTAGTGTTCGAGTAATCTTGGTCACCGACTTCAGAAATGCCATTTTGAGAAAAACGCGTTTAAAGTTTCAATTTCCGGTCGTTTACACAACGGATTCTTCTCTTTCAACGCTCATATCTCAGTCAATTTTGTTCGGATCGACTTGAAATTTTCAGGACATATTCTCAGATACTTATACTTCAAAAAAATGCAATAAAAAGAAATCGATTTTTTCAAAATCGCAAGTGGGGCTAACCCCTTAAGATCGAAGGAGCATAATTTTATTAGATTTTTCTTTGTCGTCGCAGAAAAAAATACACCACTGTCTTTTACCTACAATTTTGAATATCCGTAAACTAATCACTCGCGTCTATGCAATTTTCTTCTTTTTTTAAATAGAATTACATTTCTTTTACAAAATTCAAATTTTATTCTAGTCTTGCTTTTGTTCGGGTTTATTTGAGTTCGTTTATGTTATTCTTTTTTATTCAATTTCTATTTTTACAATCACCTTTGCAATAATGATAATAATAATAATGATAAATTCACAACATTTTTCAATAATCATTACAATTAATTGTGAAGAATAATAACAAATATTGAGACAAATAATTGTAAATAATCGTTGCAATTATTATTATTATAAACAACGATAAACAATAATTATTATTATTATTACTACTAAATTATTGTCTACATTATTATTACTTTATGCAAATTTATGTACACATATTTTTTATTTACATATGCACTTGCAAAAAATATTTTTTTTTTATATTGGACAATTAACAGAGCCATTTATAATTAGTTTTCGATTTTTTTTTTCGTTTCTTTATCGCAGAACGAAATTGACCGAAGCCCGAGTGCAAGTTTGGTTCAGCAACAGACGGGCGAGGCTACGAAAACAATTGAACAGTCAACAATTGAACGCGTTCAGCACGATGAGCCTGCAGTCCTTTCAGAATCAGCATTACGGTGGCGGCGGTACCGAGAGCTATCAGAGCTACGGTCAAACGGGAGTTTCGGCAGCGGCAGCCGCCGCGGCAACGACCACGGCCTATCCGCAGCATTACAATTACGCGAGCGACAATTATTACGGTGCTCAGCAGCAATGGCCACGAGCAAATCCCGATAATTATGGGTGAGTCTAATTTTTGTTACCTTCGGTCCCTCTCCCTGCCAATGGCTCTTCGTCGTCTCGTCGTTCGGCGAAACTAAAATCAATAATTAGTCTTCACGCTGTCAAAAATCGCGAAAAATATAAAAAGTGTGTTATTTTTTATTTGATTGATAGAGAGTAAAATATATCGGGGCCCAAAAAACAGGTCGATTTTCGATATGTTTTTCACACGAGAGAATTGAGACGACGAAGTCAGAACTTTACACACACTTGATGGTGAACTTCACACACACGTCTTGCCGAAGTTGAGTTTTTTTTTAAATAAAAAAATATTTACAAACAATGAAGTTATTATTATTCAAACAAAGTGGCAAATAATGTCATCTGAAATAAAAAATAAGAAAAGTACTTTTAGCATAGTAATACAATTTTCGCATGACCGAATACATTTTCTTCAATTTTGAAAATGACGAAAATGGCTAGCTGTAGAAAAAAAAGTTCGGTTCGCGAAAAAAAAAGAACATTGATTATTTGCTATTAAAAAATAGATAAACGTAGCAGAAAATCATCCGTTCGTGACATCCCTCTACACACATACGTACGTACATATGTACTCAAATTTATTTCCTACTCAGCGCGCCGCGGTTCGATAGAAATGTAATGAACTAAGAGAAAGAGATCGTGCGCGCGGTATGCGCGAGAGGTATAAGCGGAATATAGTGTAATGCCAAGAGAGCCACCCACTAATTAAGTCGTTGCATATCTGCGCGCACCCTATTGCTCGATCTCGTCGCGAATTCATTTTCTCAGCGCGTCCCGAGGGTTGGAGGGGAGGGTTGAGAAACGCAAAAACCTGTTCTTCACAGAGGGAATACACAGTGGAATAGAAAGAGAGACAATGAAAGAGGGAGAGAAAGAGAGGGAGAGAGAGAGTAGGAAAAATATATCAAGGAACATAGAGACGACCCCCCATGGGGTTTCTCCAATGCTCTTCCTACAATCCCGAGGTGCATTACCTCTTCGCTCGTTTAAAATGGCAAGAATGATTCTCGTGGACCTATAGATACGCTGCAACTTATATATATATATTAGACTGATTCAAAAAAAAAACATGATTTTTTTTTCCTTCGGGATTCTCGTGCTATTGTTGGGCACTAATAAAAGAAAATTTCTCTAAAAAGATGGGCGCGGTCACTCAATTTTTAGAGGTGGCTATCTCGACTTTTTTGTATTTGAATTTTTTTAACGAACGTATTGCATTTAAGCATAGTCACGGCTTCGGATTCCGGATAAAAATCACATCCAGCAGCTATTTCGTAACAAAAATGAACTCTAACAATTTGAAAAGATTGCAATATTCACAATTTAAATCCAGGTAGATCAATAATGGCGTCTATACTACTCTCTTTATTCATGTAGATTTATTTTTACGCATTAACATTTCGCACTTTTTACGAAAAATTAAATTATAAGCTTTTATTCATAAATCGTATATTTACATTTTCAAAATGCTACACTTATATTATCTTCAAACTCATTTATATTTCTTCCCAGCCACTGTACATAAAATCGCGCATACCACTGCGCAAGTCACTGCGCATCCGTGGCGCCATTTTGTATTGGCGCAGCGCATTTGTAAGTGGTGTTGTTTTTTTTTCAATGTGGCTCAAGCAAAGACAATTTTAAACAATGGCTCGGAAAAACGAAGACAACATAATTTAGCTAATCGGCAAGGAAATTCCGAAAATAAGTACCCGTCATTTACCGTCAAATCGGAAAATTTTCAGTTTGTTCTTTTACAAACATAAGAGAGAAAAACTGACCATACGTCGAAGTGCACACGAAACAATGAAAGAAGTTTTCGAAGAATGGAAATGTGCTGAAATTCCAACGCGTAGATTGAATAACGCAATCGTGAAATTAATAAAACTCCATTTAGTCTGGAAAAAACTTTAAAAAAATCGGGTTAAAAAGAATATGCCCTCACAAATATTGAAGGAGAGTAAATTTAAGAGAGATTTGGACAAACTGTTCAACGTTGCACATTTTCGTTCTGCCCAAAATGTTAACGAACTTGGGCGGTTATTTTTGCTATCACACGTGTCGATTATTTCTCCATTGTGACGGCAACTTCTTTTAAACCCGATTTTTTAAAAGTTTTTTCCAGACTAGATGGAGTTTTATTAATTTCAAGATTGCGTTATCCAATCGACGTGTTGGAATTTCAGCACATTTCCATTGTTCGAAAACTTCATTCATCGTTTCGTGTGCACTTCGACGTATGGTCAGTTTTTCTCTGTTATGTTTGTAAAAGAACAAACTCAAAACTTTCCGATTTGACGGTAAATGACGGGTACTTATTTTCGGAATTTCCTTGCCGATTAGCCAAATTGTCTTGTCTTCATTTTTCCGAGCCATTGTTTAAAATTGTCTTTAATTGAGTCATATTGAAAAAAAACAACACCACGATGCGCGATGTTATGCACAGTGGCTGGGAAGAAATATAAATGAGTTTGAAGCTAATATAAGTGTAGCATTTAGAAAATGTAAATACATGATTTATGAATAAAAGCTTATAATTTAATTTTTCTAAAGAGAGTAGTATAGACGCCATTATTGATCTACCTGGATTTGAATTGTGAATATTGCAATCTTTTCAAATTGTTAGAGTTTATTTTTGTTACGAAATAGCTGCTGGATGTGATTTTTATCCGTAACCCGAAGCCGTGACTATGCTTAAATGCAATACGTTCGTTAAAAAAAATTCAAATACAAAAAAGTCGAGATAGCTACCTCTAAAAATTGAGTGACCGCGCCCATCTTTTTAGAGAAATTTTCTTTTATTAGTGCCCAACAATAGCACGAGAATCCCGAAGGAAAAAAAATCATGTTTTTTTTTTAATCAGTCTAATATATATATATATATATATATGTATGTATGTATGTATGTATGTATGTATGTATGTATGTATGTATGTATGTATGTATGTATGTATGTATGTATGTATGTATGTATGTATGTATGTATGTATGTATGTATGTATGTATGTATGTATGTATGTATGTATGTATGTATGTATGTATGTATGTATGTATGTATGTATGTATGTATGTATGTATGTATGTATGTATGTATGTATGTATGTATATATATATATAAGTATATATAAAGGGTGTATATACAAGGTGTCCTGTTATGAATGGATAATCCTGCAACTGTCGATAGGCCAGATCATGTCCTACTGTATGCTGGAATTTCAGTTTAGTAAAAGTGCCACGGTTTTCGAGATTTTGAGCTTTGTGTTAATTTTTTTTTAAATCATCCTCTTTTGGTTTTTCGCATGCCATTTCTACAAATGATATAAATCGACAATACTTAAGCAACTTTTTAAAGTAATTGGCACGATATGCGTAGTATATTTTTTTTTACACCGAAGGCTATTAAAGTCATGTTCGCATGGGTTTGGAGGAAAATTCTGCATGAGATCTCTTTTCATAAAGTTTAGGTTAAAAAGAAGACTTTCCGGATAAAACAAATAACGAAGAGGAATTATAAGAAAAGTTATCATTTGTAGAAACACCATGGGCAAAGCCAAAAGCAGATTATTTTTATCTCGAAAACCATGGGACTTTTACTAAACTGAAATTCCGGGATATAGTACAACATGATCTGATCTATCGACAGTTGCAGAATTATCCATTCATAACAGAACACCCCGTGTGAATATATATATATATATGCAAACATATATATGTTTAATACAAATATTCCGCGAGTGCAAGGTGAAATTGACAGGCTCATTACAGTGACTGCTAACAGCTGGTCAACTTCATATAACGCAGAGCTAATTTAATATTATTTTTTAATATTAATTGAAATATTAAATTATTTATAGTATAAATTTATTCTTTATATCATTAATAATTTAATATTTACATTCATCAACTTAAATTTTCAATTATTATTTATCATATAAATGTATTCATTATAATATTATTCACAATTTGATACTCATATTGATGAATTTAAATATTTTATTATTATTTATAATATCAATCTTTTATCAGTAGTAGTATTTACTATTCCAGGTATACCCCTTCAGGGTGTTCACACAAAAAGCCGCCCCCCCCCCTCCTACGTAATTAAAAAAAATTGATTTTGATATTATTAACAATTTGATATCACTATTGATTAATTTAATGAAATATTAAATTATTATTATAATTCACAATATGTATAATAATAATTTAATATTATTTTTTATTTTAATTGTATATATATATATTACCCAGACGTTTTTTTTTTCAATTTTGTAAATAAGCTTCGTAAAAGTTGAGCAATATAAATGAGAACCGTCCCGCTCGTGGCGAAGACATTTTCCTTCTGCATCAGATGCCGATAGTGTTCATTAGACAGAGAGAAATAGAGGAAGAGAGAGAGAGAAAGAATGAGCGAGGGACAAAGATTTATCGAAGAGAGGTGCAGAAAGAGAGGAGAGAGAGGGGGGGGGGGAAGAGAGACAGACGTGAAGTGAGATGAGGGGGATGAAGAGAAGGAAGGAAAAGACTCAGCGTTGTTGGACAAGCCGGGCACATCGTCGAGCCCTGTAGAGACCAGAAGATCGGTGTGGTCCGCAATTATGTTGCTGCTGGACCCGTAATGAAACGCTACCGGCTAATAATCCCATCGAGCACCCCGGGGCCACACTGGATCTTCACTTCGGTCGCCCTACCCCCGTGTCTGGCAACTTTTACTCTTGGACTTTGTGGAGTACGTGTGTCCACAAGAGAGAGAGAGGGAGAGAGAGAGAGAGAGAGAGAGAGAGAGAGAGTAGTCCTCATCCTTTCGCTTTTTTAGTTTCGTCACTTACGACCTTTCGTCGGTTAATGACAGAAAAACATAATTTCGGTGGCCTTGGCGATGAAACGATTCGAGCATATTGAATTTAGATCGTGTATGGTTCGTGGCGGAAGCTTAGAAGAGCGACGCTCACTTTCGTCAAGAGCGAGGGCGACTGCAATTTCGCGGGGCCGACGACTGAACTGACAAATTTATGGAAGCCTTTTTTTAAGGCGTTACCCCCACTTGTAGCGCAAAAAAGGCCTTTTTCATGAATTTTTTAAAAGAAAACTACAAAACTTTTTTAATCGATCAATATGGCATCTTAAAGAACACATCTTGAAGAACTTGCAGTAATTTTTTTATTGAAAAATATTACATTGTTTAGTGGCAAATGGCCGTCAATGAAATAATGTTTTTATATACACGGTTTGCGGTGACCAACATTGCGGCGAAGTGGATCATCTGAAAAAAAAAATGCGGATGGATTTAGTCAAATATAAGTATAAACTAGTCTTTAATCGAAGGATTTTAAAAAATATTCATTTTTCACAAAATGCCGGACTGTCAAAGTTAATGGTTCGATTTTAACGAAAAAAAAACGGCCGTTTTTTGGCCATAAAACGGCTATTTTTTTTCGAAAAAAAAAATCGAACGATTAAAGACTACATTTTTATGTATTAAATAAGCCTGCAAAATTTTAAGAAGATCGGTTCATTAGTGTTCGAGTAATCTTGGTCACCGACTTCAGAAATGCCATTTTGAGAAAAACGCGTTTAAAGTTTCAATTTCCGGTCGTTTACACAACGGATTCTTCTCTTTCAACCCTCATATCTCAGTCAATTTTGTTCGGATCGACTTGAAATTTTCAGGACATATTCTCAGATACTTATACTTCAAAATAATGCAATAAAAAAAATCGATTTTTTCAAAATCGCAAGTGGGGGTAGTAGCCCCTTAATTCAACACTTCATCAATCCAAGCATCTATTTGAATATTTTTTCAATCATGTGATTTTGTTGATGTTTTTTTTTCTTTCGAAAATATGTTTGTTTCGGTTTTTTGGGAAATATTGACTTTTCGTATTTCGAGGGACTTGGAACAATTGGCATACAGAAGGCTTAGAAAATATCGTATTTGAAAACGATCGAATGTGAAAAAAAAATGGAAATCCGAGCAGCCTCCAGTTTCGGTAGAGTGAATATTGAATAGTCTCCAAAAATCGGAACCCGAAAGTCTCGTGTCAAAGTCACAGGTGATCTACGTAGAAACTTGAAGTATTCTTATTTATTTTTGACATCTTCATGGGTTGGACAAATCGAGATTTTGAAAAGTTTTCAGTATATTTAGGAAAATCGTAGTTTTTATGTAAACAAATTAAATTTAGAAAACAGTTTAACCCAAATAAGTTAAATTCTTGGTAGCGTGAAGGTTACCGAATCAACGCGACTTTTTAAAGCCCTTAACGATTTTCATCGGTACATATCAAATGATACCAATTTTTCTTATATCCAATGATACTCTTTCTTCTTATCGATCGGTAGCCAAATCGGCATTATGATACCGATGTTTCTTATATCAAACAATATCGATTTTTATCAAAATCTAAAGAATGTTAATTCTCGCTTCACGCGGCGGTTTAAAGCCCTGAATGATCCTTAAATATTTTCACCTGTCAATACAAATGATACCGATTTTTTTAACGGTCGGTAGCCAAATCGGTGTCATTTTATAATGATACTTCTTTATTCTTCGATTTTTTTATATCAAATAATAGCGATTTTTCTTATATCAAATGGTACCGATTTTTCTTAAATGCAATGTTACCGATTGTTCGTTCCAAATGATACCGATTTGTCTTATATCAAATCACACCAACTTTATCTTATATCAAATGGTACCGATTTTTCATACCAAATTATACTGATTTTTCTCATCAAATGCTACCGATTTTTTTTATATCAAATCTTCCCGTTTTTATCAATTTTTAAATTATATTTTATATGTTTTTAACAAAACATAGCAAATGATACCAATTTGTCTTATATCCAATAATACCGATTCTGCTTATCATCAATAGCGTGAAAGTTGCCGAATCAACGCGACTTTTTAAAGCCCTTAACGATTTTCATCGGTACATATCAAATGATACCAATTTTTCTTATATCCAATGATACTCATTCTTCTTATCGATCGTTAGCCAAATCGGCATTATGATACCGATGTTTTTTTATATTAAATAATATCGACTTTGATCAAAACCTAAAGAATTGTAGTTCTCGCTTCACGCGGTCGTTTAAAGCCCTGAATGATCCTTAAAGATTTTCGCCTGTAAATATCAAATAAAACCGATTCTTTTTTTATTGGTCGGTAGCCAAATCGTTATCATTTTATAATGATACTTCTTTATTCTTCGATTTTTCTTATATCAAATGGTACCCATTTTTCTTAAATCAAATGGTACCGATTGTTCGTTCCAAATGATACCGATTTGTCTTATATCAAATGCTACTGATTTTTCATACCAAATTTTACTGATTTTTCTCATCAAACGATACCGATTTTTCTTATATCAAATGATACCGTTTTTGTTTTCATATAAAATTATACCGATTTTTCTTAGGTCAAATTACACCGATTTGTCTTATACCAATTGATCCCGAAATACCAAATGATCCGATCAATTAAACATCACATTTTCCTCTACATCGCCTGCACCACTACCGAGAAAATAAAAGTTCACCCGAATCCAGGCAAAGCAGCTCCATCGAAAAAAATCAGTGGCCCTTAAAATCAATCGGTAAAAGGCCCGGGCCTTCTTCACCTTTCTTTTGGACCTTCTTCAACTTCAACACCGGAATCTCAACTGCCGGAATTTGCGGCAATGGTTTCCGGGCGCTTTAATCGTACCGATCTATAGACAAGGGTCCGAATGGATAGCCAATGTCCTTCGCGTACGTGAAGAACGAGCGAGTTCCTCAGAGGGTCGGGCCGTCAGGGCCCGCAACAGCACGTTACGATTTAGAGCTCTTAACTGTTCCATGGTGCAGTTTTCTCTCTTTTTCTCAGCCCCCTTGCTCCCTCCCTTTAGAACGGTCAAAGGGTCTCCGGCGCGCTCCTGAGCAGCGTATTGAGAAGAGGGTGTTGGACACGCCTTAACCGATTCCCGTGCCGATTGCCATACCACCAGCACAATCAAAATGCACACAAGCTCTTTAGGGACTCGCACATTTACGTGATAGGAAAAAGGATATTTTGAGCCCTGTATATCCGTGTAATGGACGCTACCAGCACATGTGGCTGTTTTGGGGATTCCTTGAATTTTATTTTAAACGAATTGTCCATTTTGGAGACTGGGTGGTCCTTGAAATAACCTTTATATCAATATGCCTACATACAGCTAAGGGTGATGTTGAAGACATTGGGTCTTACGTTATGGCAAGTTTGGGGACTACTATGGGGACGGTCCTCGAAGAGGAATTCCTTCAAAAGTAGCCTACTCACGTTTATGTATGTATGTATGCGCGGGTGGTATCGGCTTCCAAACGAAGGGCCTCGTCCAATAAGAGCAAAAAAAAACCTTCGATTATTATTGCCACGTAGAATGGCCGAAATGTCCCCGTCGAATTGCCTGGCGGCAACTTTGAGATGTTGACGCATTTTTTCCTCACTCCTTTTCACCCTGACTTTTTCACACGAAGGAGAGAGAGAGATAGAGAGAGAGAGAGAGAGAAAGTGGCTTCGCAATTTGGGCCACCTCATTTAAACCTCTTCTCACTTCGAAAGGCGGCAATGTGCATAATGCAGAAAACTTCTTCAAACTTTCGGTCGCGAAAGTTTAGCTGGATATATATATATATATATATATATATATATATATATATATATATATAGTCCAATATACATATATATATACATATATATATATATATATATATATATATATATATATATATATATATATATATATATATATATATATATTCAAACCAATTGAATAAAAATAAATCACGATTTACATTGGGAGAAAACTTAAGGGGGGAAATCACAGTAGCACACAAAAAATAGGCATATTTTCGGGAATTAATTTTGGCTGAATAAAAGTATCAATCGAAAATCTGTAAACTAGGTTTTATAGCAATACTAAAAAAGTACAAAATGTAATTTTTTCGATCGACTTGAAATTTTGACAGTAGCTTCGAAACATCTTTCTCCACGGAGCTACGTAGGATTTTTTATTTTATATGGCTTACTTTTTTTTATCGACGATTTTATGGGGTTTTTTTGGTTGAAAATTTAACTTTATTTTCAAACATGCACCATTTTGCGAAAAATCAATATATCGAAAAAATCCTACGTAGCTCCGTGGAGAAAGATGTTTCGAAGCTACTGTCAAAATTTCAAGTCGATCGGTAAAAATTTGCTCGAGTTATGTCTTCGGCGAGCTCAAAAAAAGGCGCCTTGGGGCATATGCTGCGCAGTCGCCATTTTAAAATATTTTTTATTGAGAAAATTACATTTTGTACTTTTTTAGTATTGCTATAAAACCTACTTTACAAATTTTCGATTGATACTTTTATTCAGCCAAAATTAATTCCCGAAAATATGCCTATTTTTTGTGTGCTACTGTGATTTCCCCCCCTTAAGACAGGATGCCACTGTCATGCGCTAAAAAAAGGTCGATTTTTGCGAATTTTTTGCGTTTACTAAATTATTTATTTGGGATTTGGACGAAAAGTATGTCATTAAGCACACATTGAAATTATTTCGTGTGAATTTTTATTTATAACAAATTAAATTTAACAACGTTATTAAGGTATAATAGAGCCTTTGTGTAAAAAGTGTGCGCCAACGGCCGGCTGGGCGAGGTGACGATGGTTGGTGTGAAAAATAAAAATAAAGAAGTTTTATAATCTATATAAATGTAGTTCTCGTTGTACGTGGCCATTTTTCGGAAAAAAATGCACAAAATGGCGGGAGGTGAAACAAAAGCGTAATTTTTGTGACGTTTTACTTATATTCGGGGGCTTAAAAAATACTAAAGTGTAACAAAAAAATATGGCTTTGCACAACGACAGCTACTGCATTTACGGATTTTTTTTAAATTGAAAATCGAACAATAATAGCTAGAGTTTTGATTCCAGCCATTCCGATTTGCAAGTTTTAGCATACGTAGATCGGTGCGTTACCTGCGCACGACAACGATTTTTTTTTACGTTCTCTTGAATATACATACTTTGAGAAAATGCAAAAAAAAAAACATCGACTTTTTTCCCCGTCACAGTGGTGTCCCACCTTAATGTGAATTTCTTTAAATTCCAGGTCATAAATTGTAATTAGAAATTTATGTGAATGAGGAAAAAATTCAATTGAATTTATACATGATTACAATTATTGATGGATCTATAGGAAATTCCATTTGCATTAAATTTATCAATGATTTTATTTTTATAATGTAATTCAATTTTAAATTAGTCATTTTATTACAATTAGATTGTTATTACAATTTTTATTTGATTATGTTATTTTATTACAGTCATTTTATTGGAATTAGATTGTTATTAGATTATTATTAGATAATTAGATAACAATGAAATTCAATGAAATTCATGGATGATTAAAATTATTTTTTATAAAATAATGTAAATAGCAAAATTAGAGTCGATTAATTACAATTATAAAGTCATCCGAATAATTTCAAAATTCAATTCAATTCAATTCAATGTTATGTAAATTTAATTCAATTACGGTCATTTCTTACAACTAGAAGATTGCTCAAAAAATGAAGAAAAAAATCAATTAAATTCATGGATGATTGAAGTTATTCAAAAAATGAAAGTGAATTGCAAAATTACAGATAAATGATTACAATCAAAAAATTATATGAACAACGAAAAATTCAAATAAATTTATGGACGTTTAGAATTATTGCTAAACTTAATGTAACTTTCATTCAATTACAGTTTATTTTATATTACCTTTATTTTCTATTTATAATACACGGTTAAAATAACTAAAAGTAATTGACATTAAATTCTTCAATAATTTAAATAATTGATAAATTCAATTGAATTTTTTCATTACTTACATTAACATCCAACTTCAAATTGATGAAACAGAATAGAACATCCAATATTCGTGCGACTAATTCTGGCACGACAATAATCAAAGTTGGACCGAAAATTATCGTAAAATAACATTTCCAGATTTTTAACGTTACAATATTTTTTTTTGTGCTTGATGTTGGCAGACTTTTCAACGCGTCGCACTACGGGGGCACGAATCTCGCGCCGAATCTTTCGTCGAGCAACATCAATCTCGGCGGTCTGGGTGGTGGTACGAGTCCGGCATCGGGAACGAACATGAGCGCTTGCATGGTGCAGGGCGCGACATCCGGAATAAGCTCGTCGGGGATGGGACACCACGTAACGCCCCATAGCCCAAGCGAAGCCAAGAGCGGATATCCTTATCTCGGGGGAATTGATTCACAAGTCTGCGGTAGAATGCACTGAGATCAAGAGAGAGAAAGGGAGAGGGAGAGAGAGAGAGGGAGGGAGAGACAATTTCGTATCTTCAATTTTCCAGTGAGACTCAACGTTAAAAAAAATACAAAATTGTAACAACGGTGTCATATTTACTAAAAAAAAAACCAGTACGAAAATTCCTTTCGAGAAAAGTTTTTTCATTGAATCTTTGAAAATAAGAAATAAAAATAGAAAAACCGTTTCATCGTTAAATAAATTAAAAAAAAAAATGTCAGGACAAACATCCCGGTAGAAAATAATTTTTCCTGTGAACTCTCGGAGACAAAAAAGAAATAAAAAAATCAGAACAACAAAAAATATTGAGGACAAAATATCGCGTAAGAAAATAATTTTGCCATTCAGTTCTTGGGGACAAAAAACAAAAATACTAAAATTACATCCACATTAGTCAAAAAGAAACGGACGAGAATGTCTACAGAAAAAAAAATTATTTAGTTTCCACGCCGTCAATCCCGAGAAGCCGAAATCTCCGTGATTCGCAGGAATAAAAAATAAAAACAACAAACAACAATTCTCGTAGAAAATAATTTTCCTAATAAAATCTACGGAACGAAAAAGAAAAATTCACAAATCGAATTATCAAATAAAAAAAATTATCCGCAACCAAAAAAATCCCACAAAAAATTTTGCAATTTCAAATTGCAATTTTTACGTTCCGATTCCACTATTGTCAAGAATAAACGATTAAAGAAACTTGAAATCCCATTAAAATTGGCTGTACAAAAAATACAAACATTTTTTTTATAAAACAAATTTTCCTAATAAACTCTCGAACTCTTTACCCAGTGAAGTCGACGATTTTTTGCTCGACACACGCGCAGGTGCCTTGATGTCCGATGCCTTCTATTGCCTTCGATTGTTATATGCAGCGATTGTTTATAAATAAATTCAGCGATAAATATTTATGTACCGCACACGAGCGAAGTTTGCACGTTTGGTAAAATACCAAATTGACGTGTAAGCAAACGAAAAAAATTAAACAAAAACATCATTGTTTCTTGTAAATAGGATGCAATAGTCGATTTTTCAGAATATAGTTAAGAAAAAAAGAAGAAAGCTTAGGAAAAACTTGTAGCGATTATTCTGCGTATCGTGATTATTGATAATCTCTGTCTATTTGATTGGCCAGTCATTATAACGTTGTACATAGAGGGTGCGTTTACTCCATCATTCATTGTAAGTGGTGCACACGAACGTTCTTTTCGATACGATTTATATATAGTTGTGTACATAGATATATATATTCGACGCTGTATTATTATATCCATATTATTATTATTATTATTATTGATATTTTCAATCGTTATGCAATAAATGATAATAATTCTGAAGTACGTTGTGTTTTTTTGTTTTCCTTCGACCTGCCAATCCAGTCCTTCGTAGACCAAAATCGCGAGTAATTAATATGTTGAAAAAAAATATTATAAATTTGTCACGCGTACGGCGAATTACTGAAACACTAAATTTCCTGAAGGGGAAGAACATATATTAGGTGTAAAAAGAAATCCATTATTTTTGCCTTCAATTTCATGCAAAAATAATGGATTTCTTTTTACTACACCTAATATTTCATTGAATTAAAGTGGATTTCTCGCGTTTTTAAGAAATTAAATATATTTAAAAATGTCTTGCGTACTTGCGGACGTCCTTCCGGGCTTTGCGAATCTATTTTTTTTACCTCGTCCCCACACTTGTCCCATGACGATTTCCGGTTCCGCGAAGGCCTAACGAAGCGCGATGTACACCGTTGGATTTATTCGAAAAAAAAACGAATTTAAATTTTTGCAAGTAAATGTATTCGGAAACGACACGTTCAAAACTTTGAACATTTTTGAGAATCTGCCTTCGGCATAGAGCCCAGAAGAATTTGGTTGTTCGATGACGGGTCTAGTGGAAATATAGGTGAGCAGGAACGTAAGAAGGTTCGAAAAAAAAAAATAAATAAAAGTGTAACATAAATGTATAAAAAGACGAGAGCGAGGAATCAATGCCCGAGGACTCGCGGTAATTTGAAATCGCAGGAAAGCAGGAGAAAAAAGAAAAAAATATATATATATACACACACATACCCACACACACATATATGTGTATGTATGTATATATATATATAGAGAGAGAGAGAGAGAGAGAGAGAGAGAGAGGGAGCTATAAAAAAAAAGGAATAAAAAATTGTCGTACTCTGACAAGTCTCGAAACCGACAATCGCGTGTTGTCGTCGGGACACAAACGACAACGACGAGAGCAATCAGCCTGCCGTATATCTGCTCTCGCTGTCGCCACGCATTTGTGACCCATTGTGCGTCCCTGCGGTAGGTGGTCGGTGAGATCTCTCTCCCTCTTAAGACCTTCTTTATTTCGTAACCCCGTCTTTCGCCCTCTTGTTCTCTCTCTCTCTCTCTCTCTCCCTCTCTCTCTTTCTCTCTCTTCCTCTTTTCGACTTCAAGCGACCTCGTGCTCAGGCACAAAAGTCCATCCACGCTTCCACGTCACGTTTCTGTTCACCGCGGCACTTTTGCCGATCAACTACCCTTAAAACCGCCCGTGAAGCATCGGAACACGCGCCCGTTTTCTTTGATGAAATATGCACGAGTTGTGAAAAAGTACAATCGTTCACGGTCCGAATACTTGGATAAAATGAATTTGGAATTAGACGAAAGTTGCCGTTTGCACAATGTAGACAATGCGTTTTTGAGGAAAGCAGAATTTAAAGACAAAGAGAGGGAGGGAGACAACCAGTCAAGACAGCCAGACACGACAGATAGAGAGATAGACAGATAGACAGACAGACAGCCAGACAAACAGCTAGACAGACAGCCAGACTGACATCCGGGCAGACAGCCGGATAGACAGACAAACAGACAGCTAAACAGACAGCCGGAGATAGATAAACTGACAACCAGACAAATCGATAAACTGACAGCCAGGCAGACAAGACAGATCGGTAAACTGACAGCCAAGCAGACGAGACAGATAGCCAGACAGACAGATAGCCAGGCAGACAGATAGCCAGACAGACATATAGCCAGACAGACAGATAGCCAGACAGACAGATAGCCAGACAGACAGATAGCCAGGCAGACAGATAGCCAGACAGACAGATAGCCAGACAGACAGATAGCCAGACAGACAGATAAACTGACAAACATGAACTGAGAGCCAGGCAGGCAAGACAGACCGATAAACTGACAGCGAAGCAGACAAGACAGATAGCCAGACAGACATATAAACTGACAGCCAAGCTGAAAAGACAGATAGCCAGACAGACAGATAAAGTGACAGCCAGGCAGACAAGTCAGACAACCAGACAGGAAGATAAACTGACAGCCAGCCAGACAAGACAGACAGCCAGACAGACAGACAGGCAGGCAAATTGACAGCCGGAGACAGATAAACTGACAGCCAGATAGACAGATAAAGTGACAGCCGGACAGACAGACAGGCAGGTAGATGGAGAGGCAGACAAACTGACAGCCAGACAGATGGACAGGCAGACAGACAGACAAACTGATAGCCGGAGATAGATAGACTGACAGCCGGACAGACAGACAGGCAGGCAGATGGAGAGGCAGACAAACTGACAGCCAGACAGATGGACAGGCAGACAGACAGACAAACTGATAGCCGGAGATAGATAGACTGACAGCCAGACAGATAGATAAACTGGCAGCCAGGCAGACAAGACAGGCAGGCATGCAGACAGACAGAGGCAAAGACCGAGAAGAAAAGCGAAAGCGAAAGGAAGAGAGGGAGAGAGAGAGAGAGGGAGAAAGAGAGAGAGGGAGAGAGAGAGAGGGAGAAAGAGAGAGAGGGAGAGAGAAAGAGAAAAACAATTCTCCAAAAAATCCCCAAAATGACGAGAAAGTACGAGTAATTTCCAATTTTATTTACTACTCGATACAATTCCCTGCAGTGGGTCAAAAAACAATTCGCACCCTCTTCCAGAATAATGTTTCGAAAAAAAACCATTTCTCCACCTTATTTAATTCTTCCCCTGATATTACCCTCAAACACTACATGCGTACTATCGTTAACACGCATGATGTATTTTAGTAAAAATTCCCAGCAGCCCCCAAAAAAAAGCGAGTCTTACAAATACTTTTTCGTACCCAGAGAACACAGAGAAAAGTCCCTTGGCTCAACGAATTTGTCAATTTACTCGTGGTCCGTGAAGTATTGATAAAATACTAAAATATTTTTCAAATAAAATAGCCTAGTTTTCCATTTTTCCGATAAATAATTCGTCGCCATCCCCCAATGACGGATTTAGTCAGCCGAAGTGAATTTTTTTTTCCTTTTTTTTTTTCAAATCCGTGCCGCGCGAGGGAGGAAGGGAATTCACAAGGTTCTCACGATCGCGAGGAAAAAAGATGAGGAATAGGCTTCTGAAATGCCGGGTTCGTGTGGGGTCTTGACCTACCGCATCACGAGGTAGTCCGCGCCCTGACGAAGCCCTTGAGAGGCTGGGCCACCAGATTGGTCCAGCGCGAGCGGTCGAGTACTGGGAGTGTAAGGTTCGAGGGTGAGAAAAGCGAGGTGCGAGCCTCAAAGGAGCCGCGAGACCGAGGACCGAAGGGCACAGGAAAAGTATCGAGTCTGCGTGTGTACGGGGGCTGGGAAATGGGCGGAGAGAGATCGTTCAATGACGAATCATCATCGTGAACGTATAGAAAAGGACGATATGTGGGGTCTATTTCTCATCCTCGGAAATAAAAAAATATAAAATCCATTCACTAATAACACCACGAATATATTTTAATTCAACGAAATGTATGTTCTTTCTCTCCGTAAAATTTGGACCACTTACATGGCTTCTCAATTTCGCGTGGCACATTTAAAATAATTTTTTTCAAGATATTAATTAATCGCGATTTTGGTCTACAAAGGGCAAGATTGGCAGGTCGAAGGAAAATAACAAAATAACGCAGCGTACTTCAGAATTATTATCATTTATTGCATAACGATTGAAAATATCAATATTCATGATAATAATTATTATAATATGGATAATAATAATACAACGTGGAATATATATCTATATAGATAACTATATATGAATCGTATCGAAAAGAACGTTCGTATGCACCACTTATGATGAATAATGGAGTAAACGTATTTTCTATGTACAATGGCATATTGACTGGCCAATGAAATAGACAGAGATTATCAATAATCACGATACGCAAAATAATCGCTACAAGTTTTTCCTGAGCTTTTTTCTTTTTTCCTGAATCCATTCTGAAAAATCGATAATTGCATCCCGTTTACAAAAAACGATGATTGGGGTTTCCGCGTCGTAAGAACGTTCGTCTGTACACGTACACAAATCCATATATATATATATATATATATATACTAGGGTGACACAAATTGAGCTCTATTTTTTTTCTTCTCACCATCAAATTAATCGATTTAAAAAAATCGATTTTTTTTTGCTTTTTGGACAGTTTATACTGTCAAGAGTTTGAGATGAGATTTTTTTACTTACAAGAACATGAAAATGTGATTTTTCAAATTTGCTGACATTGTAACTCAAGAGCAATTTTTCGATTGACTTGAAATTTGAACTGAGTACTTTTGGATATATTTACTCTACAATGACGTAGGATATTTTTGATTGGATGAAAATTGACGATTTGGCATTGAAAAAACGACAATTTTATGGGCAGGAAAACCGTCTTTTTCCATAACGACGCCATTTTGTTAGATTTTAATATTTTTCGAAAATCCTACGTCATTGTACGGGAAATACCTTCCAGGTTAATGACACTGTCCTTTTTCGGTTTCAGCTACTCAATCGGCCGGAATCATGTCAGCAGCAGAGGCATTTTTTTGGCACCTCCGAAGGCAGCGCATAAGTTGCTTGGATCTCAATATTTTTTTTTGAAAAAATGATGTAATATAGGTCAAATATAGCCCAATATATTTTTAATTTTCGGAAACATTTAATTGAGTCCTTTTCTTCCTAAAAATTCCCGAAAATCACTCAAATTTTCAGCGTTCACACTGGTATAGCCCCTTAAAGGCGAAAAAAAATGTCGCCGAAGCTGCGAGCGGTTAAAAAATATTTAGAGGTTGCTCAAGCCTCCCAAAAATTCAAATTTTCATTAAAAAAATCGATTTTTTCTTCGTTCACCTCTTACCTATGAATTTTACGCTTTAGAATTTTTAAATGAACCTCGCTAACGCGCTAGCTAGCCAATGAATATTTAGTGGTCGCTGAAGGTTTTGGAAATTTACAATGTTCGCCAAGAAAAAAATCTCGCATGCACTATAATTCCTTGCAGCATAAAAACAAAATAAACAGCGAAGTGTTCTATTTTCTGAATGATGTATTATAATAATTTGTCGTAACAAACATCAAGTAGACGACATGTGTTGTTATATATTATTATGTATTATTGTATTTTAGTTTTACAAATAAAACGACCTATAATTTTGTTTACAGAAAAGAGCTTCAAGAATTATTTTATGAGAACGAAGAATATAATTATTGGGTTAGAAGTGTCAGTAATTTTAAAAAATCTGTTTCTAAAGAAAAAAGGTTTAATTGTTTTGAAAACATTACAAAGCGTCAGATTTATGAGTGAGAAGAGTAAACAAAAAATAGCGAAAATTGGGAATTGCAAAGCTCTTGAGCGACCACTAATGGCCGGCTGGAGCTTTCGCGAGGTTAGTTTGAAGATTATAAAGCGTAAAATTCATGGGTGAGACGTGGACGAAAAAAAATCGATTTTTCTATGAAAATTTGAATTTTTGGGAGGCTTGAGCGAGCTCTAAATATTTTTTCACCACTCGCAACTTTCGCGCTATTTTTTTTCTTCAAAGAAGATAATTGGATGGTGAGAAAAAGGAAAAAAAATAGAGCTCACATTTATGCCACCCTTTGAACTAATTTTTCTTCAAATATATCAAATTTATACACTCCTTGAAAGTATCGAGATAAACTTCGATCACGTCTAAAATGTGTGTTGGCGCAGCCCCGATAAAATAATCGTGGATATTCTTCTGTCGAAATCTCGAGCATTTTTTCATCCAAGAATGTTCAGGCCCTATAGGTATCACTTTTCCCATATCTCTATTTTAGTTCACATAAATCATTATATATTCATATATACTGACGAAGAAAATTGATGTTTGAACGATTTCACGTACCCGCGAGTGAACTTTTACTCAACACCAATATTTCTAGTAAATCCCACTGCGTTGCGATCCTAGATGCAAAGTAATTCCGAGCAACTATAGATTTCTGCAGTCACGAAAAATGCATTTGCCAGTCTGTCGTCGCGGTAAACGTTCGTAAATAATTTTTTTTCTAGATATAGGTACATATATATTTATATATAAAGAACAAAACGGTTACGTTTAACAAATGCGCATATCGAATATGTACGCTTTTCAATATAACAATTTTTATCTTTTTTTCTTACACTGAAAGTTTCTTATATATATATATTTTTCTTTTTTTTTATATATTAGTTTTGTTCTTTATCAACTACCCATTTTAAATATATAAATACATATATATATATATATATATATATATATATATATATATATATACCTCGATGATTATTTCTTATAAATAAATATTAATATTTTTTTTCATTTTTTTATATATCGTTTTATATATATACATATATAAAATGGGTAGTTGAGAAAGAAAAAAACTTAAAAACGCACACCACTCGAATGTGGGCAACCATTCCGGCGCGGGTTCCCTCGGGACCGCTCGTGCTAACCTCGGCGCAAAACTCTCGACAGATGTATCGGCAACGGCAAAGCTGATAGGCGTGACGAACTCCCAGATTCTTTCGCCGCACCCCAACTCCTGTGTGAGAGGAATTTAGGGGAGGCGTTCGACTACCCCCATATAATACACACGCTTATATATATATATATATATATATATATATATATATATATATATATATATATATATATTGTACCAATCGCCATACCGTGTTCAAGAAAGCCATCGGGCACGCTTAACTCGCGTCCCCTACTTTTGTTTACCGATATATTTGTTCTACCTCACACGACTTTTCCTCCAAACGAAGAAAAAAAAAAGAAAAGAACGCACCCACACATATGTTACGATTTAACAGGAAATCGGAGAGGCTTAAAAAAAAGTCACTCTAAAAAATCGTCCTAAAATAGTGTCATCGTCCATCTTTTTTTTACCGATTTTTCCGGCCCTTTCTCGGAGCTTCCGATTTTTCCCTCTCATGTTGCTACTGGTATTTAATTTTTTTTTTTTTACTTTCGGGACGTCGTGAAAAGTTTCTGATAAGGAGCCGATTTTTTCCCCATTTTTTTAGATGCGAGACAGAACGAAGGGAAAATAAACGATGGGTGGTAGGTGAAGTGTGTGTACGGCGAGGGAAATACCAGTTCGTACGGTTCTCGCACGAGGCTAGTTGTCACCCTTAATGGCGACACAACCCTCGTGCAATGAATAGCCTCGATTTTTGTGGGGCTCTTGGGCCAATCGCGGAGCTGAGTCCCGACGGTGGGCCGCGCACGACCGTTACGAAGGAAATGATACGCGGGCACGAGGACACAAAGCGCATACGCACACATGTGTACATGTGTGTGAGTATGGTGCAATGCAATGTACAGGGTGTCGCGGACAAAGTGTTGCAAGCTTGGATCGCAGAAAGTACGGACTGTAATGAAAACATTTTTGGAATAAAAGTTTCTTCGTTTCGAGAGGGGAGAACATTATTTGAGAATATCAATAGTTTGGAAAAATAGTTTCGAGAGGGAAAAAACGAGATGGGAATGTCAATTTGACGTTGGATATAAATGATAAAGGTCGTGTGAAGCTGAATTTCGAAATGTTTAAGGGTGTTATGGGACTGTTACCAACTGTTAGCTTTCAAATAATCGTCATGTTAAGGAGGTTGGAGCGTCAGCCACAATACAAGGTTAAATTTAATTAAAAAAATACATGTTATTGTTTACACTATACTGAGTCTTTACGAATTTTTTGAACTTTTTTCACCACCAAACACCAGAGATGAAAAATATGTTATGTATGTAATTTAACGTGCGGTTAGATGGGCAAGACTTTCACACTAAAGGTTGTGTAATTTTTATTGTTATTTAGCACCAAGATAAACCATTCCTAACAACGGATTAACGCAAACTGAACCTTTGTGAACATTTAGAAAAAAAAATTCTCATCTTGCCCATCGTAAACCATGGGCCAATAATCTCGTGGGGTAAATATGAACAGGCATAATTATGAATTACTCAAAATTTCATTGTGAATTGTATAAAACATTCGTTGTCGTTGTTTTTTTTTCATAATAATCATCGATAATGTTGTGCTTTTTCAAGATGGTAGTAACACAAACGTTTTTCTACTTTACGTAATAAAAATGTTAAAATGCATAATTTTGCCGTTTAATTATATATTTTAAAAAATTAGCATATGTAGAATAAATCTGTACCTGGTGTGCATTTTTTTGAGGTTCATTAAAAACAAAAAATGAATAAACCGTCTTTTGACTCAACTGAATCGCTCCAACCTCCTTAAACGTGCATTTTCGAACTATTTTTCTATATCTATTTGTGAAATCATGCATTTTTGAACATGCAGTGGTTACATTGAGCAGTTTCGGTACAAAAGTCAACATGTTAAGAAATTGATCAAATTTGGTCATAATGTTCTTCAACGTTAAGTGCGAAAACAGAATTTTTTTTCAAAATTTTCTTCTACTCAGTTATCGAGTAATGAAGCATTAAAGCAGATTTCTTATGCCCGCAATGTATACCTATATATATGGAAACGCTATGTCTATGCACGAGAACTTAAGGCGTTACCCCCACTTGTAGCGCAAAAAAAAGGCTTTTTCATGAATTTTTTTAAAGAAAACTACAAAACATTTTTAATCGATCAATATACCATCTTGAAGAACACATCTTGAAGAACTTTCAGTAATTTTTTTATTGAAAAATATTACATTGTTTAGTGGCAAATGGCCGTCAATGAAATAATGTTTTTATATACACGGTTTGCGGTGACCAACATTGCGGCGAAGTGGATCATCTGAAAAAAAAAACGCGGATGGATTTAATCAAATATAAGTATAAACTAGTCTTTAATCGAAGGATTTTAAAAAATATTCATTTTTCACAAAATGGCGGACCGTCAAAGTTAATGGTTCGATTTTAACACAAAAAAACGGCCGTTTTTTGTCTATAAAACGGTCATTTTTTTTGTTTTGTTTTTTTTTTCGAAAAAAAATCAAACGATTAAAGACTACATTTTTATGTATTAAATAAGCCTGAAAAATTTCAAGAAGATCGGTTCATTAGTGTTCGAGTAATCTTGGTCACCGACTTCAGAAATGCCATTTTGAGAAAAACGCGTTTAAAGTTTCAATTTCCGGTCGTTTACACAACGGATTCTTCACTTTCAACGCTCATATCTCAGTCAATTTTGTTCGGATCGACTTGAAATTGTCAGGACATATTCTCAGATACTTATGCTTCAAAAAAATGCAATAAAAAAAATCGATTTTTTCAAAATCGCAAGTGGGGGTAACCCCTTAAGTCTTAACTTACTCGATAACTGTGCAGAAGAAAAATCTGAAAAAAATTGTATTGTCAAATTTGGCACTAAAGAATAAGTTTTACCATAGCAACATTTTATTGCCCGTACCGAACATCCTTAAGGGGTTATACGCAGTTGCAAGGCCAAAAAAGTCGTTTTTTCATGAATTTTTTCTGGAATAGGATTTCATTTGGGCAAAACGACAAGTATTAGGCAGTGAGTGGCATATTTTAGCTTTAGATTGGTATTTTTTATTTTCAAAAATATTCATTAACATTGCTCCTGTAGGAAGTCTCCTGGAGGTCCCCGAAAAAAAAGTGTCCGGCGGTGAGCAAAGTATCTCCGATTTGGATCATCTAAAATGAAAAAAACCGAAGAGACTCTTTTAGAGGATAGATGAATCCAGGTATTGATCGAAGGAATAGTCGAAATTTCAATTTTTGACAAAATGGTGGCTCTGGAAAGAAACAATTTCGATTTTCGAGCAAATTTTTTTCGTTTAATCGTTGAAAAAAAAAAGACAAATAATTATCGGAAATCTTATTCCTTCGATCAATACCTGAAGAATATATTTGACAAGGTTGTGTTAAAATTGCAGACCGATCGCTTGAGCCGTTTTTGAGAAATCGTGCTCACCGACTTTGAAAACACCGTTTTGCGAAAAGCGCGTTTGAAGTTTCTCGGACGCTTACAAATATGTGTGTATTTCCGAGAATATTCGCCGAATCGATTGGAAATTTTCACGGAATATACTCACATATTTCAACATTCCGAAAATGCAATAAAAATCCAATTAGAATCCTAGAGCATTCCCACATCATCGAAAAGAATCCGATACGATTCTTGATGGACCCCATCGCATTCTGTACGTTGAATTGTTCTAAACAAAATGTATAGACATACAAAGTGAGTGGATATACAATAAGTATAAATCTTATTGTAAAAAACTGTAAATCGTTTAAAAAAAATTAACGATTACTCTGGAAACTTCAGGAAACCGTTTTTTTTGCATATTGTTACAGTGTGAACTTTGAAGAATATTTTAAGACGAACCGGAATTTTTAAAATTGTCGAAGTTACAATGAGGACTCGCGTGTGCGGTGTTCTAAGGGGAGAGGTGTACCTTCAGGCGAGAAAAAAATTGCTCATTTTCATGGTTTAAAAAAAAGACGACCTCACCTTTTCTTAGACTTAGGGTATGTTTTATTACTACTTTTGGCTGTTACGTGATATTTTTTTAAATCAATATTCAGGGGCACCACCAGCGTGCCACTTTCAAAAATTTATAACAATGAAATCAATATTTTTATCTTTCAACGCGTTTTTGTCAAAACGACATTTTTCAAATTTGCTGCAGTTCTAACTCGAATACAAATCATCTGAACCACTTTAATCTTGTTTAAGCGTATTTAGTATTTGTTTCTTCATACAATGACTTTCCAGTTTTTCGATTGGATAAAAAATAGTCAATTTGCCATGCCAAAAATCATCAGATATTTAAGCGAAATTTGGTACTTTTTTCAAAACTCCGCCATTTTGTTGGATTTCAATTTTTTTCACAATCCTGCGTCATCGTACCGTCAACACCTTCTAGTTTAACGGACTATTTATTTTTCGATTTTGGGCGCTCTGAAGGCGCTCAATCACCGCAGCAGTAGAACTTTTTTTTGTTTCTCGGAAAACGGCGCATTAGTCGCTAAAAATTCAATATTTTCATATAAAAAATCAATGTTTATGCATAATTTATACACAAAAATATCCTTGAAATTTCAAAACATTCGATGCAATGCTTTTATTTCAATAAACTTATGAAAATCACCTTTTTTGGGCAGTCACACTGGTGGTGCCCCCTAAAAATGGCGGAGGTACGGCACGGTCTTCTAAACGAGTTGCGGCGGACGTTGTCGGACGGCGTGACACGTAGCGTCGACGGGATTAATCCGACAAAAAAACAACGACGATTTTTCTCGGAGTAATGCTCATACGCGGAATATGAACCAAGAAAAAGCGAGAATTGTTGAAAATTGATGAAATGGTACGCTTTGACACAAAAAGATTGAGTTTTCGGAAAAAAATGGGTACAGTGTACAATAAAAAAAAAACTTTTTTTGTTAAAAAAATATTTAGCGTCATGTCGTAGACAATAAGGTTATAAAATATGTATACCAAATTTCATCGCAATCAGTTGATTAGGTTTTCCAGCCAGACGTCACGCCAGTTTTGAAAATGCAGTTTAAGGGCGGGGTAAAGTATTTAAATTTTTTTTTTTCATTTTTTTTTAAATTTTTTAAATGAATGCATAATATATCAAGAATATTGTGTTAAAATTTTTATGCAATCGAGAAGTGTTCTCAAACTTATGTGCAATGAGCGCTAAGCGACCAAACTCTTCTGCGTTTTTCAAACCGTTTTTTTGAGACTTGTCATATTTGAAGTCCGTGTGCACGATAACTCAAAATCTACTTGACCAATCGCTTTGAAATTTTGCACAGTACTTCTTCACATAATTCACCAGGTATTGTCGAGAGCTTTTTTGTTTTTTTTAATAATTACTAATTTTTCAACAACAAATTAGCCGATTTTTTTTAGCGAAAATCGGGTTTTTGGCTCCCAAGTGCTACGAAAAATAAAAAAATCGAAAAAAAAAATCCTCCCGTCATTACCTCGAGAAACATCTCCTTTAACAAATGCATTTTGATTTTTTTGTTTCAGATGATTCTGTTGCGAGTTATGGTGCACACCGCAAACCAACTTTTTTTCGAGGCGCCTCCGGGGTTTAATTTTCACTCGCTCAATTTTGAATATTTTGCAATGCAAATTTAGGAGAATGTTGTTCAAATGTTACTTTATTATATGTAAATTTTTCAATAAACGAACACTATTCGTGACGCCAAAAAAAAATCTTAAAAACATGCCTTTTTTTCGCCGAATTAACTTTACCCCGCCCTTAAAAGACCGTGCCATATCTCCGCCATTTTTGATGATTAATAAACAAACGTATCGAGTAATAGTGTTATATTGTTTTATATTATATTTTAACAGTATTATATTTTTTGGAGATTAATCAACAAAAATACCAAGTTACAATATTATTTTACTTATGGTTAACAAAATTTCACTAAAAATTTTACTGTTTATATTACAAAGATTTCAACATCAACGAAACGCATTCGTAAAACATCGTTTCGGAAAAACGCAACAAAAAGTAGTAACAAAACATACGCTGAGTCTCAAAAAAGGTGAAGAAATCTTTCCTTTAAAGAAAAATCATGAAAGTCAAAAAGTTTTTTTCCTCGCCTAAAAGTATCTCCCCCTTAACCCTTTCTTGACCCACTCATATGTAGCCAGGACTTTGACACACTGGGTTCATTTTGAAGTACTTCGTCCACCTGCCCTTACCCCTTCGGTCGCTTTTTGTTGAAAAAAATCCGGAGTACACTTTGAACATTTCTAAATACGTCTGCATAATTAAAATTCGGAAAGTATAGAATTGAATTCTTGTCAAAAATTATTAAAAACTTTCAATTTTGGGAACGTGAGTATTTTATTTCAAATTCGTCCGCGTCAAAATGACCATGTGTGTGAAGGAAGGGTTAAAGAATCCCTATTTCGATGTGGGTGCATCTTATGACTCCCCAATAAATTTCTACACGGGAAAGCATATTTTTTTTTCGACATCCAACAAATTCCTGTTGAGAAATTCAAATAAAAAATTCTCAAACGAATTTGGGTACTCCTCAACAAATTTCCGCACGCGATATTTTTTTTATCGAAACCTTTTTCAGTTACGAAACTTGATAGTTACGTCTCATAACTGCAAAAAAAACTCGATAAAAAAATGCTCATCCATAGTGTTTTGAAAAGGTCTCGTGGTAAGCTATAAGAATATACAATGAAAAAATCAATGTTGACCTTCATATGACCTTGGCGTTTATACCCAAGGTCACATTGACCTTGTCATATCTTTTCCCTCTTGAAACGAAACAATTTTTGTTTGAAATGTTTTTTATTGTGATCTGTGCTGTCTAAGGTGCAACACTTTATTTGAGACACCCTGTATATGCATGTAAATATATATATATATATATATATATATATATATATATATATATATATATATATATTCGTATTTGTACGAACAGATTAATCAAACTTAACCGAGCCAATGAAAACCGTGCAAATCACAGCCATAGGGGTAGACCTACACGTATATATATATATATATATATATATATATATCCAAAACCAAATGTGAGCAAACTTCGTTGCTGGTTCACCAAGGAGAAAGGAAAGAACGAGGGGGGCTACACGTAACTATGGGAAATCCATCCCGAAACGGGCGACCTCCGCGGTGTTGCGAATTTAATGATGGGATACTGCGCCGCTCTCGCTAAGTGACGACAGCAAAATATAACGCACTCTCGATGATATTCAGTCGGACAATGTGTTATCGAGCCATGAGGAGAGGAGCAAAAAAGAAATAGGAAAGAAAGAAGTATGGGGGGGGGGGGTTCGTACCCTTAACGGGAGACGCAACAAATGGGGAACCGTTTATGCAATGGAGAACGTGGTTCGCGATCGTAACAATTAGAGCTTGTGGGAAGTGGTGAGGAAAAATTGTAGGAGTAATCTTGTGTAGGAGGAAAATAAATGTAATTGATATGGGAAGTCGAGAATTTACATATAATTAACACACAATGTTTCCGAGTTTAAGTTTTTTTAAATAAAAAATATTGATAAATAATAGAGTTATTATTATTGAAATTGAAAGTGGCGCCGTTGCTGCATGGCCAATCGTTGTACGTGCTACTGCCAACTGTCATCTGAAATGAAAAATAAAAAAAGCCCTTAAAAGTACATTTTTTCGTTTCTCTCATTTTAATTTTAATATAGTATTAAGGAATTAGTAATTAGTGAAAGTAAAAAAGTAATTAATATAATTTTAATTAGAATTAAATTCGTTCTAATGAAGTAATCATTTTTATTTATTCTGACAAAGTGATTTTCAAAATTTCGTAATGTCTCCAGTCAAATTTGAAAAAACTATCCGCTCATGTAAAAGTTTTATTACTATAATTTCGTATACTGATATTTTTATTTTCTTTTGATAACTACGATAGCGGCAAGCAGTAGAAAAAAAGTTCAGTTTTTGACCCAAAAAAACAACTGTCACCTTTTTTTTATTAATAAACAAATAAACCCATAGAAAAATCATTCGGTAATACGATAGAAAATCTTATAAACTATGCTTTTCCGAATTTGAAGTGAATCGGACGAATAGATTTTGAGATACGACTAACATCGTTTCTAATTCGTAAATCAACATAGTCTTTTTACGTCAATCTTTGTTTAAATGTTATATTTTTTATGATAAAAAAACAATCAAAATTCTACTGTTTATATTACAAAGATTTCAACGTCAATAAAACGCATTCGTAAAACATCGTTTCAGAAAAAGGCAACAAAAAGTAGCTAAATCGCAGCGCATTGGGCGATCTAAACCATCTAAACCTTCACAATAATCGTCATAAATCGGTCAATTTTTGGAATTTTTACAAAATTTTTGTTAGAGATTAAAGTTAAGACCCTAGTCTATAAAAAAAAAAAGAAATTGAAACTCGTACGTTACAAATTTCGAGTTCATGCTTGAATTTTAAAAAGTACTTAAGTATCAAAAGTTCTTAAAATTTTAAGCTCATGCTTGAATTTTAAAAAGTACTTACATATCAAAAGTTTTTTAAATTTCAAGCGCATGCTTGAATTTTAAAAAATACGAATACAAGCAACCCCTTAAGCCCCCCCCCCCCCTTGCAACTGAAGACCAAGAAAATTGTCTGGGTCAACCCTGGTGTCATAATCAGCCCTTCGCCCCCTTCCATTCCTACCCCCGAATCTCCGTGACCGAGCAAACGAGCCTCGCAAAATCCGAATCCGCGTGATTCGATTACGAATTCGCTACCCTCGTGACGTGCCATTGGTATACACAAACGAGCCCAATGAATCGTATCGCTCGAGGGACAAAATGGCAGGATCGAAAATTTACACCTATGAAATATCGTGGCCACGTTTGATGGGGGGGGGGGAGGGGGGGTGAAGCGACAGAGAGGGGTGGCGAGAGGGGGGGGCAAAATCGAGGGTCCAGGTAAAGCCTCTCGCGTTGCTTCCTTCCTTCCTGTATTTTGCAGTCCCCTATCTCGTCCCCTGAACAGAGGGTGGAGCGGAGGAGAGGGGATGGAATTTGGGACTAGTGTCAATGAGGAATTTGTCGCTTCAGTCTTTTTAGAGTAGAATATGAATTTTTTACCGAAAGTAGATGATTGCATACTGAAAGTAACTCCTATAAAATATTGCCGCTCGACTCGCCCCAACCCTAAGAAATAGGGGTTGAAAACCTTAAAATGGTCGTATCTCGATAATTAATAGCCCGATCGAAAAAGGTTTCAAACAAAAGTTGTTTGGAATAATAAAATTCGTATAAAGTTATCTGACGTCCGATCCCCTATCTTTGAAAATAGCGGCACAAAAACGATTCGAAAATTAGGGGTTGATGCGTGTGCGAGCGGAGTAGACAGGCAGCTATTTTCAAAGATAGGCGATTGGGTGTCCGATAACTTTATACGTATTTTATTATTCCAAACAATTTTTGTTTGAAACATTTTTTGATCGAGCTATTAATCACGAGATGCGGCGATTTTTAAGTTTTCAACCCCTATTTCTAAGGGTTGGGGCGACTTGAGGGGCAACATTTTCAAGGAATCGTCACAGTGTACAATTTTCAAAAAAAATTTTTTTTTTGGTTGCATTATCCGATAATATACACGGTTATAAACATTCTGTAAAATTTTTATATCGAAATTCGAATTATTTCGGTCGCTACAGCCTTTCTTAGAAAAAGTTAAGCCTTTCTTGGAACTTTAAACGCGGTTTTTCTCGGAATAGTGTTTTTGTAAACTGTGGCAACTATCAAAGGAAGAGTTTTTAAGCGATCCGTTTGAAACTTCAACAGAACATTCTTCACGTCATTTCTTATGTTGCTATGAAAGTTTTTTTTAATCTTCCTTTTTTTTACGAAAAAAATGTCGAAAAAAAGGCAAAATTTGATACTTTTTGTTCAAACCACCGCCATTTTTTCCAATTTCAGTGAAAAAAAAACTTACAGATCAATAATGATTCTGAAATTTTTATTTCAGACAAAATTTGCGGCCGCAATCCTGGCCACCAAGGGACACGAATTTTTTCACGCAATTTTCCGCAAATAAAAACAGCGTTAAACAATAAATAAAGAAATTTAAAGAAAAATTATTTTGTATTCTTTATCGGTGCTTCAATTTGCAATTTGTAAATTGCAAAATTAGAGAGCGATTAGCCTATCCCATCGACCTAAAAAAAATCGGCTATTTTTCGGGCGGTCACACTGTGATGATTAATTCAGTCAAAAACTCATATTCTACGCTCAAAAAGGCTGGGTTATCGTTGGAGATGTATACCTGGTGTTAAGGGGAGATATACACCTAGGAACTGGAAAAAGGTCATTTTTCGTGCATTTTTTCAAGGAAAACTATTTGAAATTTCGGATTGGGGTTTTAATTATCTAAAAGTATATACATTCAAAAATATGTTTAATTTTCTTTGTTTAAAAATATCAAAAAAATACAAGGATATAGTATTAGGTGTACAAATAAGTTTTAGGACAGTTCTCAAAAAATTCAAGATCTATTAAAAAAGAAGTAAAACACAGTTATTCATCGAAGTAATCTCCATCGCACTGAATGACCTTCAGCCATCTCTCAGGTAACTCGCGGATGCCTTTTGCAAAGAAACTTTCGTATTGCGAGGTGAGAAATTTAGCGACCCATTTTTCCACTTCTTCAAATGTTTTGAATCGCACGTCAGACAAATCGTTCTGCATTTTCCGGAATAAATGATAATCGGATGTGGCTAAGTCTGGAGAATACGCCGGGTGTGGTACAGCTTCCCATCCAAGCGCTAGTAACGTATCCTTGACCGGTTTATCCACATGAGGCCGCGCGTTGTCATGGAGCAGTTTTACTGGACGTTTTCCTTTACCAGAAAATGGACGTTTCTTCTCAATTTCTTGATTCACTTGCATCAATTGATGACAATAGCGATCGGTAGTAATTGTTTGACCAGGTTTGAGAAGTTCATAATACAGTACGCTTTTCATATCCCACCATATGCACAGCATGACTTTGTTACAATGAACATTGCGCTTTGGCGTGGATGTTGTCCGCTCGCAATTTTCCACAAGAAAGACTATGTTGCTTGTGTAAAGACTCACACAAATGTTAAGACGGCTGTTTTTATTTTCTTGAGTCAGAAAGTGTGGTACCCACTTTGTTCCTTTTCGAATCTTACCCATTGCTTTTAAACGATAAGAAACAGTTTGTTGAGTTACTCCAAGCTGTTGCGAAAGTTGTTTCTCCGTCTGACAAGAGTTTTCATCCAGCAACGCTTGCAGTTCCTGATCGTCCACCTTTACAGGAGGCCCCGTGCGTTCACGGTCACTAACGTCGAAATCACCTTCTTTGAATCGCTTATACCAATACTCACATGTACTTTTAGATACAATGTTGTCTCCAAGAACAGAACATATCGATTCACACGCTTTCCTAACACTTTTTCCTTGATGGAATTCATAGCGAATGCAGTGTCTAATAAATAGGTTATCGGTCTGCATGTTTAATTTACAGAATTTACAGGTTATGTTTATGACTCCTTTACGTTTCGATACTACATATCAAGCGCCATCTATGATAAGTGAGCGGGACCTTTGAATTAATTTAGAATAGCTGTTATGATACAAAATCGAAGTGTCCTAAAACTTATTTGTACACCTAATATGATCCTTGGAGCGTCGTAAAAAAATCTGCGTATACGGACCCACTGGCGTTTCTTCAAAATTCATCTGAAGAAAAAACCAAAAAGATTATTAAATTAGATACTTCAATCTAGTATTAGGTTACGATAGGTCCAAACCTAAGGATGTCGTATTATCATGGTAAGTATGATTTTTTGAAAATTTCGCTAAATTAGGTACTAACTCGTTCGTAATGTTCACACAGACAATAATTGGCGACTAGAAACGTATTTTCATCTCAACTTAATGTATATTCAATCGACATGTACCAATACAATTATCTGTATCCACACAACTAACTAAATGGGACGTGTTGAATAATTAAATCTCGTCAAAAAATACAAATGTAAAAAAATACATGTTAATGCTATTTTTCCAAAAATAGCATCAACATAAGAGGTAAACGAGTTTGTACCTTATTTTGGAAAATTTTTCAAAAATCATACTTACCATGATAACTCGAAATCCCTAGACTTTGGTAACCTAGGCTAAATATGGACTTAGGTAACCTAGGCTAAATATGTTCCTAACGAGGTGACCTATCACCCCCTTAAGGCTTTGCATCGACCTTCCT
>OZ023317.1:52458408-52485623 GCA_964007375.1 Ophion obscuratus
CTCACCTTAAGGAGGCCAAATGACGGTTTATTAATTCTTTTTTTTTTCAATGAACCTCACAATATGCATACGAGGTACAGATTCATTCTGTATATGCTATTTTATTTAAGTATATCATTAAAGGGCAAAATTATGCCTTTTAATATTTTTATATAATAGTGTTACTACTAACTTGAAAAAGTATAACATTATCGAGGATTATTATGAAAAAACTACGACAACGAATGTTTTATATAATTCACAATGAAATTTGAGTAATTTATAATGATGCCTGTTTATATCTACGTCACGAGCTTATTGGTCCATGGTTTACGATAGGCAAGATGAGGATTTTTTTTCTAAATGTTTACAAATGTTCAGTTTGCGTTAATCCGTTGTTAGAAATGGTTTATCTTGGTGCTAAATAACGAAAAAAAATTACATAACCTTTAGTGTGAAAGTCTTGCCCATCTGACCGCACGTTAAATGACATACATTAAACTATTTTTTATCTCTGGTGTTTGGTGGTGAAAAAAGTTCAAAAAATTCGTAAAGACTCAGTATAGTGTAAACAATAACATGTATTTTTTTTTTCAATTTAACCTTGGATTGTGGCTAGCGCTCCAACCTCCTTTATGATCACACCGGCCGTGGCGGAGCTGTCATTTATTCCGCGTATTTAATAACGCGACGAGCGTGATGCATTCGTTGGAGCAGATCGAAGCGTGTGTTAGGTTGAGATTCGCTAAGCGGTAGATAAACATGTATAACATCATGTAACCTTATATTGAGACGTGCCAAACGCGTTGTGAATCGGCTCAGGCCATGGAAATACGACGTGTCAAATCTAATTTCACGTCAGGATTCAAGCGCGCCACCGCATAATTGACCTAATCAAATTCGCCGCGACGCATTTGTAGCGGATGATCTCTAGTGTACGTAAAAAATCTTATATATCCACATGTATAATTTCACGTTGTAAAAAATAATTATGTCGCGTTAGATGAAATATTTATAAAACTAATGTATTCAGTAATAGATTTAAAAAAAAATAATTTAAAATAAAATGTATAAGACTATAGGCATATATGTACTAAATATATTAATATTTTTATTTTATATTTTATTCTATATAATTATTATAAATAAATATATTGATCGCACAATAAACAACATATAGCTGTTTGTGTAGTAAATATTTTGATTTTATTGTTTTTATTATTGTTTTTAAATAGTTCTGTGTGTGTGTATATGTTTATCAGTATATAGAAGTATAAATATGTATTTATATGTATGTATTTTCTTCATTTTAATTTTTTTGTTCTCATTTACTATTATTACATTATATATATATATATATATATATATATATATATATATAGAAAATAATAAAATAAAATAAATTTATCGATCACACAATCAGCAATATCCTTACTGCCTAGTGAATATATTGATTTTACTTTATTATTTTTCATAATACAATGCGTGTATATGCGTATCCTTATATATAAGTATAAATATATAGGTATGTGTATATATTACTGTCCATACATTTTCTATGTAAATATATTTATTATTTTAATTTTTTTTCTGATTATTTTATCGATGCATTATATTGATTATTTATATACATACATATACACATAAATAGTCGAAAGCAATTAAATAAAAAACAATAAAAAATGATTCAATAAAATAAACCTATTGATAGCACAAACAACAATATATTTTCATACATATGTATGAAATTGTTCATCTAGTAAATATTTATTATTTTATTTTGTTACTTTTGATAATGTAATACGTGTATGTATATAGAATTATAAATATGTATATATAGGTGCCTCTATAAGTGTATGTAGCAATATAACACGAGTAACAGAGGGTAAAAAGCACGCGCTGCTAAATCCCCGCGGTCATATATGCCATATAAGCAGGCATGTCATCACGCGTTATGAACTTAGTTCTGCTCAGAGACCCTCAGGATCTTTCCCCTAGGCTCGCACGCTCGTGAGTGAAGATCATCCTTTTCATCATATTCTATCGCGCTGACTCGACCTCGTCGCACGTGATTATATTTTCGTGCGAATATATATCGACGCTACTTACGAAATGTAACATGTTTCAGAATTCTTACGAAAACAAGCACGTATCGGCTCTCGACACGAAAAGAAGCAGATTTCGATATTCACCGCGAAAATTAACATGTTTCGGTAACCCTGGAATTGGTTCCGACTTTTCTTCCATGCTTTTTTACGCCTTGCCTCAATTTTTTTACTCCAATTCCTTTGACCGCAATCGAAAATTTACGAATTTTTAGACGTCTCAAATAAATTTAATTGGACTTCAATTAAAATTGCAAGTATTCGGGAAATGTCCATTTAACCGTACGTCGATACAATCCACGTTAAATATGATTTTCACCAAAAAGGGCGAGAGATGAAAATCTTTTTTCAAAAACAAAAACATGGATGGTGTTCGAATGTTGGAATTAAAACAGACGTCAGATAAAAAATTGCCTCTTGCACCAAGAAAAAAAAGATTTAAAGATTTTTCAAACATATTCGACGATAACTATCTGTAGGATTACAGTAAATTCGTTGAATGATATTTTCAATAACGTTATTTTTTTTAATAGAAAATCACAATAAATATTTCATTATATTTACAATTTCAACATTTTTTAAAAATAACAATTACTTCTATCCATTTGAATTGATAATTATTATCAAAATGTTAATAAAAGCAACGAGTATAAAATTAAAATGTCATTACGCAAGAAATTGTCACATTTAAAAAAAAATACTAATGATTTATTTTTCCAGATTTTTACCTGAGCACGAAGGACTTTAAATTCTCACCAAAGCTCTTTTTATGGTATATGGTATATGGTATTGAAGTTTGCATCGTTGGACTACAAAGAAAATGTATACCAGGTGTGTAAGTATGAAACCGGAATTTGCCCATAGGTGGCGCTAGATGTCGATGCAGTTACCGACACATCACGTCAGCGGTGTCTTGTTACTGTATTGATATCCGACAAAGATGTCCAACTCACAATAACGAGAGTTTCATTCAGTAGCATTAGTTTATTAGAGATAAACATGTCGAGTTTTGTGCCAACAAATTACGATTTGCCGACAGCACTACTTTTCTGTTTTCATCTGAAGAAAACCGCAGCCGAATCGCATCGAATGCTTGTGGAGGCGTTTGGTGAGCATGCTCTCGGTAAAACACAGTGTTTCGAGTGGTTCAAACGGTTCAAAAGTGGCGATTTTGACGTGAGGAACGAAGAACGTGGAAGACCACCGAAAAAGTTTGAAGACGCTGACCTGCAAGCCTTGTTGGACGAAGACGACGCTCAAACACAACAACAACTGGCGGATGTACCTACGGTAATGATATGATACTTTGTATCATATCATTACAATAAACGTGTTTTTTCTGTACAAAAATTCCGGTTTCATACTTACACACCTGGTATATTCTTTCATATTGCCGATTTTCTTTTCCTCATTTAGACTACGAAAAATACTTTTTCGAGAATCCTCATTAAAAATCTACAACCAAAAGCTGCTAGAAAATATTTTAGATAATAAGAAAAATCATGGCGAATTTTCGTTGTGTTCCAACGATGCAAACTTCAGCACCATTAATATATATATATATATATATATATATATATATATATATATATATATATATATATATTAATATATATTAATATATATAATATATTATATATAATATATAATATATTAATATATATTATATATTCTAGCAGCTTTTGGTTGTAGATTTTTAATGAGGATTCTCGAAAAAGTGCCAGTATTTTTCGTGGTATATACATATATATATATACATATATACCGGGTATGTCATTTTTATCTAGCACCTGATTTACGTCGATCAAGTATTGAGTGTAATAAAACCTTCCGTTCAAAGGGGGACGTTGAAAAAAAAATCTGTTTTGGTCCAAAATTCAAAATGGCGACGTTAAGGTGGCCGATATGTTTTTCAAAATTGAGATCATGCATTTTTTTACAAAAACATTTATCAGGTAAAAACTAACAACTTTTGTAGGAAAAGGTTTTAGCATTGGAAATGCATTTAAAATTGAATATGGTTGCGACGTAGGCTGGGTATAAGGATCTGAGTTCGTTGGATGTCACACGAAACTAACGCTACCCCCACTCCACTGCCGCTGTGTTGAAGTAGAGTGGGAGGAGCGACGACATGCTGAATGCCGATGATTGGTTGAAAAATGCCCTCTCCCCACCCAATTTTAATCTTGTTATTAATTTAAAAATGATATTACCCCTTATATTACAATTATATTACAAAAATTGTATAACAATTATTATAGAAGCGAACAAACTCAAACAATCCCAAACAAACCGAAACAATGCCGAGCAAACCCAATTTTATACCCCAATGTATCAATATTCTTTGAAAAATAATAAAAACCAACTCATATTATTTACATGTACCTATTTTTTATTACCCGAAAAGTCAGATTACATTTTCAATGGCATGAAATAGTTGCACTCTGTGTAATTACTGTAAATTTTGTATACCGTTGATAAGTTTTTGGTTAGAATACCATTTTTTACTATTTTAGCGTTATCCAGAATGTACCACGAGGAGGTGAAGTCTTCAACATCCCTAGTGTAAGTGTGCGTGTTTATTCGGGCGTGAGTTTGTTTGCGTTTGTTTGGGCATGTTCGATAACCCAATCCCAAACAAGGATTAGGTCTCTACGGCTCGTCACTTCGGCTAATAAATGATATTCTATAGAATAGAAGGTTATAATCAAAAAATTGTGAACATTATAAAAAAACTTTTCCTACAAAAGTTGTTAGTTTCAGCCTGACAAAAGTTTTGGTGAAAAAAATTCATAATCGCATTTTTTTTAATCATGTCGGCTATCTTGACGTCGCCATTTTGAATTTGGGACCGACCAATATTTTTTTACATCCCCCTTTGAATCTTAAAAGTGTTATTATACTCGATACTCGATTGGAGCAATATTTTTCGAGATAAATCCGGTATAAGATTAAAATGGGACACCCAGTATATATATATATATATATAATGACTAGATAATAAAAACATGCATGACGTCAGAAATCACGACATGTAAAAACAATAAAAATCCTTATTAATAAAATCTTGACGCAATACGGCAAAAAGAGGAGGGGCGGGGGGAGGGGTGTGTGATGAATCTTGCGTGCCAAAATCTCCGGGAAACTCTTCGAGCTAGCCGCGGATCGACTTCTAAATTTTTCAAACATTTCTTCTGCAACGAAAAAAAAAAAAAAGAATAACGCAGAAGAGGCAAACGAAAGAGATCGACTTCCGACTGATCTCGTCTGGGAATCCCGGTCTTTCATATTTACAAATCCTCTTGTCATCCGAGAGTTCCGTGACGGCAAAAGTCACCCCGGTAAGGTGGCCCCCCGTATCCGCGTATAAAGCTGCGAAACGAAAAGATTTTGACGTCTCGAGTTTCCGATTCATTTCAGCGCGAGGAGTCTCAAAAAGTCATCCGGACGATTTAGAAAAGAGTTCTTGACCAAACGGCTGCTCTCTCTCTCTCTCTCTCTCTCTCTCTCTCTCGCTCTCTCACTCACTCTCTCGTTCTAGACCAGCATGACCCACATCACCGAATACTGCTCGGTACATCGACACCATGGGGAAAAAAAAATCCCCCAAGCTCAACAGAATCGAACAGTGAGCGGTTATAATCTCGTTACGTCCCGTCGCGAGAAAACCTGTGAAACAAAACGCGATCTTTCTCGGATTAAAGGGACTGGAAAGAAAGCTAGAGGATCATCGAGATCATCTCCGGTGGATTTCTTGGCGCGTAAAAGCTGTGTCAAATATTGTGAAATTCTCAACTCTTGCTCGTGCTCAATATCCACTTTTACTATATATATATATATATATATATATATATATATATATATATATATATATATATATATATATATATATATATATATATATATATATATATATATATACACACACTATTTGCTCCTTATACTATATATATGTGTATATATATATGTATATATATATATATATATATATATATATATATATATATATATATATATATATATATATATAGCTTCACACAGGGTTGCCTGAAAAGTGACGTTCAGTGAGGCAAAATCTAGATGCCTCGTATCAATACCTATTCACATCACCCCCATGTAAATATGTACGACGAGGTTTTTTAACTTTTCGAGAAATAAGCATTTTTCAATTTTTGTCTCCAGTTTTCCTGCTGCATTGTAAGTATTTGATTTATTAATTTTTGGTGCATACCTTTTTCTTTTGGAAGGACGTGCTGCCTCTTATTGTTAGGAGACAGCAATTGGGAGCCATTTAGACTAGTATAAGTATTTTTTTTTATCATCTGAACTTGCGTGACTGATCTTCTCAAATTTGTTTTTAGAACTTTTTATTAAAATGTAAGGCATCTATGTTATATACTATCTATACTACGTTAGTGTTCTTTTTTTTGATTGATTAAAGGGAGATATACACCTAGATGGTCGAGGTCGAGGATTTAGAAGCTATGAACATTTCGTCGACCGTGGAAGACCTACACTATGGGCCTGGTATCGATGATTCCATGTAAGTTGACAAATTTCATGATTTATTCATTCACAAATTTTCAAACGCGTTTTTCTCAAAACCACGTTTTGCAAATCGGTACCCAAAATTTCTCGAAAACCAATGAACCGATTGCCTTGAGGTTTTTTGTGGTTATTCTATACACCATTATCTAGTACTTGTCATAGGATTTTTTTTCCGTTATTAAGTTTTTGTTTTGTAGGCAAAATAATAACTAATTTTTGGCCCAAAAATCACGATTTATGTTCAAACGTCCGCCATTTTGTCATAAATCGATATTTTGAAAATCGGCTATGACAAGTACTAGATTATAGTATCTCATTTAATAATCTTTTTAGTTTATTTTTTCAGATGATTTTTTAAGAAACGCCAGTGGGTACCACATACGCAGATTTTTTTACGACGCTCCAAGGATCATGCAATATCCTCGTATACTTTTGATATTTTTAAATAACGAAAATTAAACATATTTTCGAATGTATATACTTTTAGATAATTAAAACCCCAATACGAAATTTCAAATAGTTTTCCTTGAAAAAATTCACACAAATGACCTTTTTCCGGCTGTTAGGTGTATATCTCCCCTTAACCGTGCACTTTATAACTATAACACAAGTGCGAAGAATCGGAAGGAAGGTACATACGCAAGAGAAAAAAATTTAAAAAAAATGCTTTCATAGTTTTCTTACAATTAGAGAAAAATATGCAAATGCCCTTTTTTATTGTTCGATAACGGGACTTTTAGGGAGAAATTGAAACAATTCCCTTTTGGTTTTTGGATAGAAATAGGAAAATGCTTTTTCCTAACTACTTAGGTTTTCCTACCTACTTTTCGATAACTAAACTTTAAGGGGAAAAAAAGAAATTTAAAAAAGTATTTCTTAATTTAGTTAGAGAATAATAGAAAAATGGTCTTTTTTCATTTTTCTCTAGTTAAATTTGTTAAGGCAGGATTCTACTTTGAAACTTTGAAAAAAACATTTTTTTTTTACCTTTTTCGGAAGTAAATGTAAATGTTCAAGAATGTTCGGTCAAAATTTTATAAAGTTCCAAGCAGTCTAACTATCCTTTTTCACCTTTCGAACGCACCTACCTGAGCGCGCTATTGTGACCCGCCCGGCGCGCGGCCCGGACTCACCAAAACTTTTAACGCGTTTTTCTCGAAACGACATTTTCAAGTACCGTGGTCGTGATAACTCAAAAAGTACTGAACCGATCCTTATGAAATTTGGAACACATATTCTATATGTGTGTACCAACCGACCTAACTACAATCAACTTAAAATTTTGATTAGAACTATTTTTTTATTGCAAAAAAAAGACCCAAAACAAACGCATTTTTTTCGTATTTTAGCCGCCATTTTGTTAATTTTGCACGTATATAAAATATTCTAGTTAGGTCGGTTCCTGAAGACATACTGAACATGAAACTATTTGATTTTTTTATTTCAGACCATCCGTCGGGAAGATTTCACGACCACGGCAACGGTACCTGCTTTTCGAGGCGTTGGCTTTAAACATATTTTACGTGTACAAAAAATTAATAAAATACATTTAAACATTTTTTTTTTGTACTTAAGCGTGTATTTATTGAACAGTTTAAACCCCATATCGATATCTTTAATAGTATTCTCAGAAAAAATTCACGAAAATAGCGTTTTTTTCATGGTTTCAAAGTAGAATCCTGCCTTAAATAAAAATTTACAAATGCTTTTTTCTTCGAAAACTCAGAAAGCAATTTTTCAATTTTATCTAAAAACTGAAAAATCTTTTTGTGCCATTTTATTTTTTTTCTGATTTGTGCATGTATTTTTCTCACAATTTTTTTTTTTGTGTTATCCTGATCTTTATATATATACGAACACATACAAAAATACTATGTGTAGTATATACATACGTATAGCTATACATATATCAAAAGCCCATACCTATATATATATATACACACGTGCAGTACGTATATACTGCATTCGGGATGAAAATCCTGAAAAAAGAAGATTCTGGAAAGCGGACTATGACATTGGAATAGACACGAAAACGTGAAAACACCAAGTGGGCGGTCCTCTCTCCTTTGAGCCCCAAGGCCTGAGCTTACAACCGGTAAAAGGGTTTTTCTCAGTGCAGCATATTCGCGCGAAGATCCACGAGAGAATCGTACGAGTCGAGAGTGAGAGAGAGAGAGAGTGAGACGTTCAACGAGAGGCTTACCATTTTTTCCCTCTTCTTCCGTTTTTTTTTTTGCAGTGGCATATTCTCCCCGGGGCGTCGAAGATTAGCTTCGATTCTTGTCAAAATTGTAGCCATTGTAGTGACAGTAGGTAGGCATGATTTGAAAATAATTTTGTCCTCGCCCAGCAGCGTCGCCGAACACTTGTCCCGGCAGCCCAGAGCGACGATTATACATATTCGATAGTATTGTAGTATAAATTCGGTATTTTCGACAACCACACCCTCCTTAACAGTAATGAAAGCATCACGGATTTCGTAGTTCACCCCCCCCCCCTTGCGCCCTCTCTCTTTTTCGTGCATTAATTTTGTGTATACTATTTTATTCTTATTTAATATTGTTACATTTATTGTAACAATTACTTATTAAAATAAGGCTTAACTTTGAAAATTTATTTTGGAAGTTTGAGAAAAGGTACTGGGTTTCTTTCGAGAGGGTTTATTTAACACATATTAAGGGGAGGATTTCAGCGTAAAAAAACACATTTTGGCGATTTTTTTTCATCTATATGGTTAGAGTAAATTTATTGGAACCTTTTGTACATTGTTAAATGTCATTTCAAGAACATTTCGTGAAATTTTTACGCGAAAACATCCACAAACAAGCCGGTGACAAAGCTTTACCAAGAACGCCTTTGGAAAAACACGATTTGCGGCGTTCACTGTATCCCAGCTAGAAATTATCTGAAATCAAGTACTCAAGAAATCAAGTAATTAAAATTTAGTCAAAGTATCATCAAATCCTCCCACCAACGGTCTGTGATAATTTTTTTTTTTTCATTTCTAAATTTTTGGTGGTCATGTAAAGTAAAAAGTGCTATTTTTCACGAAAAATTCCGCCATTTTGGGGGTGGAAAACCCCCTCGAAAAAAAATCTCAAACTAACCGTTGGGGGGAGGTATTTTATATGTAGAAAGTGTGTACCAAGTTTAAAATAAATCGGTCATGTAGTTTTCAAATGGCAGTGAACACGGACTTTGAAAAAGTGGTTTCGAGAAAAACGCGGCACCGTCTTGTTTGTGGATATTTTCGCGTACAAATTTCACGAAATGTTCTTGAAATTACACTTGACAATGTACAAAAGGTTTCAATAAATTTACTTTATCCATATGGATGAAAAAAATTCGCAAAAAAGTGTTTTTTTTCACGCTGAAACTCCGACCCTCCCCTTATAATATTTAAAAAAATATATTATAATTTCCTTGCAAAATGGCGACGACAGATTCATCTTGAAAAACGTGTTTTTTTCACAACTAGCTTCATGGGAGGACGGTTTTCTCGTAAAGTATAAGACCTGAAAAACAAACCAAAAAAATTATAATCTATATATTATTAGCTATGGGACTACATAGGGATTTTTTCCAATGAAATTTTGAATAAATGGTGCACTTTGAAAGAAATAAATCGATTTTTGCCCAAAAATAAGCAGTAAATTGTTTACATGAAAAAAGTTCACATTTAATCAAAAAACCGCTACGTACTCCCATAGAGAATTAAATTGTGAAGCTACTATAAAAATTTCAAATCTATCCATGCAAAGGCGTTCGAGTAATCCGTCCTCCCAATTTAAAAACAGTGGTTTCGAGAAAAACGCGTTCAAAGTTGTACGAGCATTTAAATATTTGAAATTTTTGTTTACCTTTAATTTGCGGTGCCTGCACCATACGAGAGAAATTTTTGCTTACCCTTGATCTGTGCTGCCTGCACCATAAGAGATAACACTACACTAGAGTCGTGTTATCCCTTAATTTTATAGGTTGATACAATTTTTGATCATATGAACATTTCGTTCTTGTGTTTTCATTTGTTTTTTATTTAATTTGTATATTCTATCTCATCGCATCTTACACCGGTTATTTTTGTTTGTTGTCAAGGTTTTATTGCTTCAATTACTGCTTATTTTTTCTTACTTTACTAGTTCCTTTATATTTCGCCTGCGGATTTACTCGGCGACAATAAACGTTATCAATAAATCTACTGAACCCTTGAGATTATCCCTACTGGGTTAAGGGAGACTTTGTCCTTGGAGTGCCATATTTCAGGTGTTTCCATAAGCATAAAAAGATAAATAATAAATGCAAAAACGTATCTATCGAAAAAACGATCCGTCATTCCGTGAAGGCATATTTTCTGAGTATGCTCTTCAAATTTCAGGTCGATATGTTAATTACAGCGGTCAGGAGAATGTCAGCCATTTTTAAAAACTTGTAGTCCAGCCCTTTTCAGCGTAGAATATGAATTTTTTGACTGAAGGTAGATTCTTGCCCTGATTGGGGATACTGAAAGTAGCCCCAATCAAATACCCCTCAACTCGCCCCAACCCTAAGAAAAAGGGGTTGGAAACTTAAAAATCGCTGTATCTCGATAATTAATAGCCCGATCGAAAAAGGTTTCAAACAAAAGATGTTTGGAATAATAAAATTCGTATAAAGTTATATGACGTTCAACCTCCTATCTTTGAAAATAGCGGCACAAAAACGATTCGAAAATTCGGGGTTGATGCGCCATCCATTCATTGGGGATTGAACATGGTTGAATCCCCAATGAACAACTTTTGTTAGAACCATTTTTTGATCGAGCTATTAATAATCGAGATACGGCGATTTTTAAGTTTTCAACCCCTATTTCTTAGGGTTGGGGCGAGTTGAGGGTGAACATTTTATTGGGGGTTACTTTCAGTATGCAACCATCTACCTTCAGTCAAAATTTCGTATATTCTACGCTAAAAAGTGGTGGATTTTCGTCTCCTTTACTGGACTATAGTGGTAAATGGGCCCAAGGAGAGAATGGTGCTTCGAGCCAGCCCGGAACTCCCGATGGTCCCACATTTCTGCACGGAATTTCAGAGGCATGCTTTGTCGGTTACATCAGCACATTTCTGCAACGCTCTTCCCCCAAACAGCCTACAACTCAGCAGAAGGGTCTTTAGTAAATTAATCGAGAACCTGCTGTCATCAGGCTCCATGTAGATTATAAAATGAGCATGCGAGCATACGTGATTGTAGCAACCACCAAATGTGCGTGTTTTCCGGTCTGATTTTGTACCGAGTCTCATGCTATTAGTCGTGCTGTCGCTGAAAAACCCCGTAATCGGATAAAATTAGAAGGCCAGTTTTTTAACAGGTGATTCTGTAGGTGCCGCGGGTGCTAAATCCAAATTTGCCTAAAAATCGGGGTGCAGGATTTTTTTAGGGGATGAAGGGGGATGGGTGTGGATTGATGCCATACTACAACCCCTACGAGGAGGGCACCGTGACACAAAATGTTCAGAAAAATCCGGGCTTTAGTTTTGTCCACAGCGCCGAAGTCGTGGAAGTTCATTTTGGGGGTGAAAATGTGGGATGAAATCTTGAAAAATCAGTTTTAATTCGATAACTCTTTGAGAAAAATTCGTAGACTTTTTGTTCAAATAGGAACGTTGTAGCCCTTGAAAGGACGCGTCGTTCGAGTATTGGATCATCACTCTCCGATAAAATCTTCGCCCCCAAAAAAATTGTTGGCATAACAAACAAAAAAGTTGTTTTTTGAATAACTCAAAAACAATCGATTTTTCGGGTATAGTTTAAATGAGAATAATTTTCTCTGTATTTCCGTTTCTATGGACCACCCTTGAATTTTGATTTTCCAACCCCTCTAGGGGGTTGAACATTCAAAATGTAATCCTGGCAAAACTATTGACCGCACGAATTCGCCACCGTGGAACAATTTGTAGCTTGAACCCTCAGCTATATACAGCACGACTGTGCTGTATACCTTTTTTTTAATTTGTATCTCATATGAAATGCCTTAATATCATTTTTGATCGTATCAAATCATCATACACATTTAACGTCATCGTGAATCGTGTGCCAGAGAACGACTAATCCTAGCGCACTTATAAACCTATCTATCTATGTATCTATCCCCTAACATCTCAATTACCACCCTCCTCACGAAGAACACTAATCCACATTCGGAAAAACAAATGCTAATTAGCCGCGAAAAAAAATGTCCCTATATTTCTTGAATTTCAATACTCTTTTTCGTCTCGAAAACGATGAACCAAAGTGAGCTTTGATCGAACGGAAAGAAAAAACATATCCCGCAGGATTTGGTTGCAAAAAGCTCGACAATCCTTGAGCGACTCAACGTTGGGAAAATCACCGATGAACGTTGACTTTCCAACTCTTTCAGGCCCCTCCGAGAAGTTAGTCCCGAAGGTGAACGCTTCACAATCCATTTTGGGTGTTCATTCGTAGCGCCAAAATGAAAAACGATGCGTAACGAAAGCGTAGAATTTTTTCGTGCCCGTATGAACCGCGAGAGAGAGAGAGAGAGAGAGAGAGAGAGAGAGAGAGAGAGAGAGAGAGAGAGAGAGAGAGAGAGAGGGAGGGAGGGGGGAGGGGGGAGAGAGAGAGATAGAGAGAGGGAGGGGGAGAGAGAGAGAGAGAGATTGATTGATTGATTGATAGAGTTTATTATGCCTTAGTTACAAACTTTCGGGCAAATATGGATAATAGTAAAGATAGACAATGTGGTGATGAATTCGCGATAACAAGTAAATTGGAAAAAGAACCATAATGAAGCATGAGCAAAATTAAAACTAAAAATGAATTAGAAAAATAACCATGAGAAAATAAAACTACGATAAACCTGGAAAACTTACTGACTAATCTTGCAAATAATACAATTCTACAAGCAAAATCGTACATAAATCATACAAAAGGAAGAAGAAAACGGATATACTTAGGTCAAACTGTCGTACCAGCAAAGTGTACAAGCGAGTTAACAGCGCGCGGTTATACACAGCAAAATCATACAAAATCATACATAGCCATACAATCATACAAAATCATACAAAATGATACAAAATGAAATCATACAAAGCAAAAATCAAAATCATACAAATGAAACATAATGAAGCATAAGCAAAAATAAAACTATGAATGTATTAGAAAAATAACCATGAGAGAATAAACGAAGATGAACGTAAGAACCTTAATAACTAATCTTACGAATCATACAATCATACAAAGCAAAATCATACAAAAGCAAAGAAGCAAGGAAGCAAGGAAGAAAACGATGAACTTAAGTCATATCGTCGTACAAGCAAAATCGTGCAAAGCGAGTTATCAAAGTGCGGTAATACAAAGCAAAATCATACAAAGTTATACGGAGTGAAATAATACAAAGCAAAATCATAAAAAGCATAGCAGAATCGTGCACAGCAAAAAGCAACAGGCAAAAAGCAAAACGCAAAAAGCAAAACCTAAATATCAAAGTTTCGATTTGGCAGGCTGGCTACAGGTACGGCGAGTGAGTGAGAGAGAGAGAGAGAGAGAGAGAGAGAGAGAGAGAGAGAGAGAGAGAGAGAGAGAGAGAGAGAGAGAGAGAGAGAGAGAGAGAGAGAGAGAGAGAGAGAGAGAGAGAGAGAGAGAGAGAGACAGAGACAGAGACAGAGAGAGAGAGAGAGAGAGAGAGCGTCGTTGTTCAGAATGCTCTCATCAATCTTTACGCTCTCTTGTCTAATTTTCTCGATCTGCCATCTCTCTTCCTCTCTCCCTCTGGATATTCATCTTTTTCGACTTTTGCAAAGGAATCTCGAGCGTACTAACGTAATTTAAGCGTGCATAACGGGCCGTACAGCGACGAGCGAGAGAGAGCACGGTTAATGGTGGAGGCTCCGAGTACGAGGTAGCCCTGAGCTGGTGGTACTTTGTGTCGCGGTCTATGGAGAAACCTCGTAGTGGCCTGAAATGCGGCACGAGTTACGAGAATTTTTTTCTTTTTTTTTCTCCTTTTTTCTCTCGGATTTCGCCCTTCGTCGAAGCCCATCGAAAGCGAGAAAATGCGCGCGAAATTTCACCTGGACTCACCCGTGTATCTACTTAACGTTTGGGCGACGTAAAATCGTTACCATCTTCGGAAACTCCGGTCGGACCCGTGCATGGACACAACATTGGGGCACTTGCGGAGGCGCGGAAAAAATGTGTATAGATATAAACGGGTATGGGAAGAATTGTAATGTTTATAATAAACGATATGTGTGGGAGAAAATACAATTTGGAATAGTTGCAAGTAATCTGCATTGTGAAATTCTTTGATGATTTTTTTCGCAATGATTGTATGCACAATAAAGGCTGTCTGGAGTGTTTTGCATTTAGAATTTTGTTATTTTTATTCTGCTGTGCTCAAAATGGAATTTTGTTTTTTTTTCCGGCGTGCTCTATTTCTTTGGCAAATACTAGTCATCACGAAAATATGCTACATTTTTCCGAAGCGCAATTGAAAAATCGTTGAAAATAATTTTTTTCTCGTTACGCAAAATGTCTGCGCAAGACCCTAAAAAACATATGGCCACCAAAATGTATATGAAGAGTGACATTTATATCGCTCTTCATATAGATTTTTTTTCAATTTAGCGCTTTTTCATATTTTGTTTTTATATCATAAATATTATTGGCTTATTTGTCAAAATTTATGTTCTGTAAATTATATATTCTACTTTTTAAATGTGTTACTGTTTTCTCGGTTTTTAAATTGCTCACACTTTTTAATTTCATACATATATATAATTTTGTTTATCCTTATTTTATATTTTATATTATGAATATTATTGGATTTTATGTAAAAATATGTATTTTGTTAATGGAATATTTTCTTTTTTCTCGCATTTATGCTAGCTCAATGTTTTGAGTTTCATATATACATATCATGTCATTTAGCACTATTTTATTTTTTGTTTCCATCTTATTAATATTATTGGTTTAATGTCAAAATATATATTCTGCGAATTATATATTTTATTTAAAAATTGTATAACTTTTTTTCTCGCTTTTAAAATTGCTTACAACTTTTTATTTCAAATATATATATATATATATATATATATATATATATATATAGATTCATTTAGTGCTACGTTATATTTTTTATTTTATATTATAAATATAATCGGTTTACATATGAAAATATATATTTCATAAATTACATATATTTTTTCTATTACGTTACTTTTTCTCGCTTTCAAAATTGCTTACAATTTTTTATTTCGTATATAAATATAATTTCATTTGGTGCTATTTTTTATTTTTGTTTTTATCTTATGTATATTATTAATTTATACATCAAAATGAATACATTATATATTTTTTTTACATTGCTACGAACATTGCTGGCAAATTTGGAAATATATATATATATATATATTTATAGATTCATTTAGCGCTACGTTATATTCTTTATTTTATATTATAAATATAATCGGTTTAAATATGAAAATATATATTTCATAAATTACATATATTTTTTCTATTATGTTACTTTTTCTCGCTTTCAAAATTGCTTACAATTTTTTATTTCGTATATAAATATAATTTCATTTGGTGCTATTTTTTATTTTTGTTTTTATCTTATAAATATTATTAATTTATACGTAAAAATGAATGCATTATATATATTTTTTACATTGCTACGAACATTGCTAGCAAATTTGGATTTCATATATATAAGTATATATAATAAAAAGTGCATGTGTATGAGTGTGTACAGCTCAGGGTACAGAGGCGCTGCATCGAGTCAATTGATACACCACAGTCAGACCGTAACGTCCCTTGTTTGCTGCTTTAGTTAAGCTAAGTTAAGACGGTCTCTCTGGGCCGCGAGGGATTAGTCTCGATCCGTTGGGGCGATGATACAATCGTGGACACGCAAATTCGACATTCCTTATTACTCCGCGCTACAACAAAATAACAAGCGATGAGAATGTGAAAATTGTCTGCGGCAGGAGAGCATCGTGGCGCTGGTTTCGGCCATTTGTTACACCTTTTTATCCATGGATATCGTGCACGGTTACACTTCGGATTCAATAATACAGTCGTCGATAACTTCATTCTCGGCTACGGCTTTGCTTCGCTCGATTTACCTAATTTGACGATTACGCGGATGAAGGAGTCGATTTTTTTTTACCACTTGGCTTGGTGTTTTTATAGTTAATTGTGGAATTTGATTGATTTTTCGAACAATTTTCCTTCATTCAGGGAAAGTTGGTCTTTGGGTTTTTTTTTTATTTCTAATTTGTTTTCGTATGCTCTTGCGGGCTTGAATACTTTGTGAAGTTTTTTGCGAGGTAGCACGAACACCTACTCGATCTTTTTTATATGTTACTCATAATGCATGCAGGCATGGGTGATTGGAGGATCCGCATAAACGTGAAATTCCAAAAATGGCATTTTTGCATGGCTTAGTTTTGTAGCCTAGGGTCTTAAGGGGGAATATACATCTGTACAATTTTTTTGCATTTTTTCCTACATCTTCCTGAAAAGAAGAAGATCAAGAGAACGTTTAATTAGAAGCTTCGAATTTTTGATCGATTGACTTGAAATTTCAACTGTAGCTTCTTAACAACATTTTCTAGTCCAATACGTAGGATTTTTTCGATACGTTGAAATTAATTTTTTTTTCGATATTTGACCGAGTTTTTTACGAAATGGTTTTTTTTCTTCATATTAACGCCATTTTTTTAATCTATATTTTGAAAAACCCCTACGTACTGGACTAGTTTTTTTATATCTACTTTCAAAATATTTTTCGTTTTTTGTTCTAGCTTGAAAATTATGACCTGTGCGAATACGCCCGTAGAGAACTACGAAAAAAAAAGTTTTCTTTCATCGACTACTGTGCCGCCACTTTGTTTCAAAATAATAAAGAAAAATTCTTTTACTTTGAGAATTGTACTAACATGTGTAAAAAACCAAATTTAAAAATACTGTTTCGTTTTTCTTAAATAAATTATCAAAAAATGACTCTGATTTTGCCCTCACAAAGGTATACTCCCCCTTAACTCCAATTTGCAACAAAGATTTTGTCAAAATTCCAAAAATTGACGGAGTTGCGCCAATTCTTGTGGAAGGGTCATATCGCCCTATTTTTCTTTTTTTTTTCGAAACTGTTTTATGAAACGGTGTAAGTCGTATCCCAAAATATATTGGTCCGATTCACTTTAAATTCGGACAAAGCATACTTGATAACATTTTCGATCGTACAACCGAATTATTTTTCGATACGTTTATCCATTTGTTAATAACAAATTATTACATTTTGTTTTATTGTCAAAAATCGAACTTTTGTTCCACAGCCTGCCACTTTCGTAATTTTCAAAATTTCGAAAACGTATCCAGTTACATGATGGCTTTATTATTATACTAAAAGACATTTTTTTATTTTCAGATGCTCAGAACCACCTGATCATGGGGCAACGGCGGCACTTTGTTTAAATAATAATAACTCCATTGTTTATCAACATTTGTCAATTAAAAAAAATCTCAATCTTAGCAAGACTGTGCATCAATTGTGTGTAAAATTACGACTTCGTCATCCCAATATTCTCATCAGAAAAAAATATTGAAAACCTACTTCTTTCACATCAGTCGTGGAATCACAGCAAAGAATTTGCAATCTTTAAAATCATTTTACAGTTTACGTGCCTAATTTTTTTCCGCGGCCAATAAATTGAGATCAAGACTGGCCCTGACTCAATATTTTACCGATTGCAAAGCAAAGAATTCAGCACTTTTATGCACATCTAAAATGATCCTTTATCACATTACGATTTTTTCGGTATTGAAACATCGTTCGAACGTTTTCCTACTAACATTCTTTTTTGTTCAGTTATTGTGCGTCAACTCCTGCACATTTTTGGCCAACTTTTACCAACGGGTGGTCATTTTACGATTCCGAAAATTTGAAAGAGGAAAAAAGACATCGAGACTGGGGGCAGAAAAACATATTGTCCATCGACGAACGAGGATTTTTCGGGCCCGATGGTAAAGAAGCTTAAGGGGGAAGCGGTAAATAAACAACGGTTTAAAAAGTCAGGAGAAGGGAAGCTTCGGGGTTAACGGGGTTAGTGTCGGCTTCGCAGCTTATCCAGCGCTTAAGAACGGGCTCTAAGTCTCCGCGGCTACTGACTAAGCGAGAGAGAGAGAAAGAGAGGAAGCGGTTCGCAAGCATGGATATGCCCTCTTTCAAAAGAGAGACACCGAGGGAGAAATATATCCTTACCGGGAGGTCCTTGCAGTCAAAAATTATTCGAATCCATCTCTTATTCAGTTTCCTTCAATATTTTTCCCTTTTGCACGCAGAGAATCGTTGAAATGTTCAGAAAATATTCAAAGACCTAGAAATCGGCTTGGAAGCACCTAGAGAATTATTAAAAATTTCATTTTACATTTTTCATGTTATTAATAATTTTATTATCAACATTTAACATTATTTCTAATTTCATTTTCGAGAACTGATACGATAAATGATTTTACCGATTATTTTACTGATTACTTTTAATGATTATGATTTTTGATTAATCATTAATATGACTCAATAATTTGTAATACTATGAATATTATTTTGTATTATACTTAATATTATGATTTTATAGCGAATGATTAATGTTAGTTTCAATTGAATTATAAATAACTCATATTTGTATTAAATTAATTAAAAACAATACACATTATATATAATCTCATTATCAAAAATTTACACTATAATTTCACCGTAACTAATGTGATGAATAATTTTAATTTTGACCATGAACATTCCATATTATTTTCAACATTATAAAAATAATATTTCACATCGTTTTATATTGAATATTATAATTTCAGAGTGAACTGCCAATATGATTTTTCATTTCATTATAAATAGCTAATATTTTTATTACCTTAAATGAAAACAATTAACATCATGTTCAATTTTATTATCAATTATTGATACAATTAATACACAAGCACTAATGTGATAAATCATTTTACTATTCACCATTAATGTTACTTACAATTTTGAAAATTATAATTCTATAGTGATCTATTGTCAGTATTCGTAATTCAATTATAAATAATTTTATTACGAATAATCAATGCTATAATAACACTATGTATTCAATCATTTTCCTTTCCACCTATTTACCATACAATATTACGTCAATGTGATTTATTTTTCTCGAAACTAATTTTTGATCGATACAATGCAACCAAAATCAACAAAATTCCGATATCCTGGAATGTCCTCCAATTCTCTAATCCCTGAAATTAATCACTAATATTTCGAGTGCAAACTACACTGATCACATCCACGCAACCATTACCACGCCACTGACTCCAAGATGTTTTTTTCTTTCAGGCGACACTCAGCCAAGCCCTCTTGCACTCAAGTACCTCAAAGTTATCTTAGGACCGAGCCAACAATAATTAAAGAAAAAATACGTATTACAAGGGTATCATGAACTACCTCGACACGTAAACCCAAAATCCGACGTCTCCATAAAATTCGACCGAGACCACAAAGTTATTTTAGGCTCGGGGGTGGTGCCACGAGATGTTCATCGTGCCATCGAGAAAGACCGTGATGGTCTCCCGGGAGATTCTAGAGAGTTTTCCAGTCCGAATGGATCTTGAGGGCTGCACTCGTGGGTGTCGTCGGGATATGAACCAGAATCGCAACGTTTTAATGCATGGAAATAGTAATATTTTGAGGAATTCCCATGATACCGATTTGGCCATATATATATATATATATATATATATATATATATATATATATATATATATATATATATAGTTAATCCTGCAACTGTCGATGGGTCAGATCATGTCCTACTATATACACTGGAATTTCAGTTTAGTAAAAGTTCCACGGTTTTCGAGATAAAAATCGTCTGCTTTTGGTTTTTCGCATACCAATTCTACAAAAGATGTCTTTTTTACCCAATTTTTTAAAAATACTCTTGGTTATTTGTTTGATCTCGAAAAGTCTTCTTTTCAACATTAAATGTTAAGCGAACTTTATGAAAAAAGATTTTATGCAGAATTTTTATACAAACCAATTCGAACATCTGACATTGATCGCCTGCGGTGTGAAAAATATGTACTACGCAAATCGTGTTAATTACTTAAGAAAGTTGCCTAGTTATTGTTGACATGATCGACAGTTGTAAGATTATCCATTCACCCAAATAAACCTTGTAGGTACATATGTGTGTGTGTGTGTGTGTGTGTGTGTGTGTGTGTGTGTGTGTGTGTGTGTGTGTGTGTGTGTGTGTGTGTGTGTGTGTGTGTGTGTGTGCGCGCGCGCGCGCGCGCGTGCATGAGTGCGTACGTGCGTGCGTGCGTGCGTGCGTGCGTGCGTGCGTGCGTGTGTGTGTGTGTGTGTGTGTGTGTGTGTGTGTGTGTGTGTGTGTGTGTGTGTGTGTGTGTGTGTGTGTGTGTGTGTGTGTGTGTAAGCGAGTATGTCATTTTCGATACTCCTCGATCATCGAGACCTTCGAGGCTCGGGAAGAACTCCCAAGATGCGGAAGAAGGAAAAAATTGAAGGAGGCGAAGAATCGAACGAGGCGGTGCTCCCGACAGGACAATCTGTCCCGTTCCCCCTCTTCTTCTGTCACCCGCCAAGTTCATTCATCCCCACGAAACTTCGTCAACCTCGTTTCTCCCACGCAAATCACCATACTCTTATACATATGCATACACACTTTTTTATATAAATGCACATGCACGCACGCATGTGTGTGTGTGTGTGTGTGTGTGTGTGTTCAAATACATACAACCCACACGACCTTTGACTCTCAATAGATTCGCAACGCTCTGGACCTTCAGCTGGCGCGGTGGACTTCGAAAAGTACTCGAATTACCAAATCGGTAGCGACAGAGAGCGAGAGAGAGAGAGAGAGAGAGAGAGAGAGAGAGAGAGAGGAGAGAGAGAGACAGCATATCGTTCAATGTCTTTACCGGTTCTTCAGAGTTTTGGCTTATGTGCATATATATACATGTGTGCGTGTGTGTGTGTGTGTGTGTGAGGCGAACGACAGCGTGCGCCTGAAAATCCAATGCATATATAACACATGTACTATATAGTGAGAGTGAGAAACGAAGGAAGGAAGGAAAGAGCGCGAATGGAAGGACCAGCGCGTATAGTATAGCCGCAACGCAAAGGGAGGACACGCTGCATAATCGGTAAATAGGCCCGAGTCGCGCGAGCTTACAGCTAGAGCGACACACACACCGGGCCGAATCCAATCCGCGCTCACAGAGAGTAGACGAACTGTGACGAAATCTCTCTGCTCGCTCTCGCTTCGGCGTCATCAGCGTTCATATTATATATATATATATATATATATATATATATATATATATATATATATGTGTGTGTGCGTGTACGCGCGCGCGTGTGTGCATGTGTGTGTTCGTGTGTATATATAAATCTATGAGGCTGAAAGTTTAGGCAGTCTGAAATATATCCTGACATTCTTTACCAATCAACATGAGGTTCGATTTGTTCTTGGTAAAAAAAACCATTAAGGGGTTAGGCCACAGTAATCAGGTGCGAATTTGACAATTTTTTTCGTATGGAAAAGTGATTCACTTATCAAATTACACATCTATTTAGTATGAATATCAAGCTGTTAGAAAATATATATATATTTTTTTCGATGTACAAAATGGCCGACTACTAATATTTTCTTTTATCTTTTTTAGGCGCTCCGCGGCGTGACGTTTAGCATCCACAATTTTTTACCTAGAACAAAAAACAAAAATTCTCGTCAATCTACATTAGAATATGCAGAGAAGTACGTATGGCATTTAAAAAAATATTGTTGTATTCAAAAGTTGTAGGTACTTGAACTTCAGAAATGAATTTTCAGTGGAAAATTTCGCTATAACTGCTCATAAAACGAAAAGTTTTCGATTAATCAGAAATTCCGTACGTACTTCTTTGCGAAATGCAATTAGGAACATGACTTTTAAATTTGAAGTAAATCGAGTGAAAATTGTTGAAATTATTTGTCACACCAATTGGAAAAAAGCTGTTTCGAGAAGTTTCGCGTAGTCGGCCATTTTGTACATCGAAAAAAAAAAATATATTTTTTCTAACAGCTCGATATTCATACTAAATAGATGTGTAATTAATTTTATGAGTGAATCAAGTGATTTTCATACGAAAAAAAAATCGTTAAATTCGCACATGATTTTATACCCGTTACTGTGGCCTGACTTAATATGAACATTCCATCCCTAGTGGAGATGTGCAGGGCGGCGATCGATTGCGTTCGATTTACCAATTAAGTTGACGAACATACATAATTCACATATAAGTAACTACGAGAAAAAAAATTCAGAGTGTAGAGGAAACCAAATTACACGTTTAGAAGAATATAATCCGAAAAAAAAGAATGGATTGTGTCAGATTACGATTGAAGCCGATAAAAGCGTTTCACATTGTGATTTGCTGAGGATGCAAAATATGTATAAATTCTGAACTATGTTTGGAAAAAGGAAAATTGCGTTTTTTCAGGCTTCACTTAACCGATCCAGATGAGACAAAGTGCAGGCCAAATCTGAAATTGTCACATACCAAAGTTTCAGGAGAGAAAAAGCAGAAAAAAAACAGATCGAATAGATCGAGGAAGAAACGAATTTTCCAAAATTAATAGATATCGTCTCATCATCGGCTTAATTTTAGCCTAAAAAAACATCTTTAAAGACAATTTTATAATGGTCATAAAAAATTCTGAACCATTTGAAGTTTAAAAAATTACTTTTCATCGAATCATTAACCATTTTTTATGGTATATTTTATTTTTGACTCGATATTGTTTTGATGTATATATATATATATATATATATATATATATATATATATATATATATATATATATATATATATGTTCACGCGTAATAGTCTTACGATTAGGCGTCCAGACCGCTCTCCCGATATTTCCTATTGTTCATTCGACTGGTTAGAACTTATCGGCGTATGAATCTGGCGATATTACGAGTGTTTTTATCCACGCGTGTACTTCAAACTTCGCGAGAGACGGACAGAAAGAGAGAGAGAGAGAGAGAGAGAGAGAGAGAGAGAGAGAGCTTCCCGCACGTCAAAACGCATAACAATACATCTTGTGTTTTACGTCCTATAGAGCCAGGCTTTACACTCGGAGCATACAAATGTACTTGGGATTTATGTACGGTAGGCCCAGACCATTTTTGTATAAGAGTTGCTGCATGCCAAAAAGACGTATCCCATGCATTTTTAACCATGAGGAAACGTTTATTCCGCCTTCAAACCATTTCCAGCCACGTATATATACCGGGTGTATCTTAACTACTAATTTTACGTTCGCGAGCAAATGTCTCTTTGCCAACAAAGCGCTTTTTTTAAATGACGTGCGACAAAAATTGGTCGTAATATTCACAACACACGACGAAATGTTTTTTTGCCATTATTTTTGTTCAACAACTAACATCTAGTGAGTAAAAAAAAGCCGAATAAGAATAGACAGAACCAACGCCCAGAGTGAATTAAAAAAAAATACAAAACGATACTTCCATTCAATAAATAAAAATTATTGAAGTTGTTCAATTATTGAAATTATTGGAAATGTCAGATCATTTTGAGACACCCTTTATATATATATATATATATATATATATATATATATATATATATATATATATATATATATATATATATACACACACACACACACATATATATATACGTGCTTATCTATAGATATGTTAATTTTTAATTATTTAATTTTCTATGTTAATAATTCGTTGAAGATTTTATTATATAAAAATCGATAAAATCTATTTAAAAAATAATTTAAAAAAATAATATATCTACAGATAAACACGTACAATATATATATATATATATATGTGTGTCTGTGTATATATGTACGTGCTTATCTATAGATATATTAGTTTTTTTTATTGTTTCTTTATTATTTTTTTCGGTTTCAGAAAAAAAACGTTTTATTTAAGAGCATGCAACATTACAACATATGGCCAATAACCATTGTACACGCCAACGTTGTCACAAACATTTTTTCGCCGATATATACGTATCCATATATATGGATGCACGTGTGGGCAAGAGAGCGGCGGCTTTCTTTGTTCACCGCCCGCCGACTCGAATGTTTCGGTATCGATGCCCCGATATTGCTCGCGCGCACGGTCTTTGCAAAAGAAATGCCGCCGCACTTGTCGAGCATATGTATCGACGAATTTTCTCGCTTCTCACGCGTTACAATAATTAAAACGTTGGCGGTTTACCCGAGCTGGTTGCGAGTGAAAATATTGCGGCGCGAACGTTTGCCCCGTTTTTCGCACTTCCGGGACACCCGGTTTTTATGCACTTCCGTTATGGGCACAGCGACTCGGTCGCAATGAAAATAATGGAGGGCAGTGAGGGAAGAGGGGAGAAAAAGAGATACATCGGAAAAAGAGTGACAAGGAGCAAGAAGAAAGAGAGAGAGAGAGAGAGAGAGAGAGAGAGAGAGAGAAATAGGGAGGAAAAGATGGAGAGAAAACAGTGAAGAGAGAAAAAAAACAAGAAAAAAGAGAGGAATAGTGGTTGGGGAAAGAAACACAGAAAAAATAAATGACAAGTAAACAGCAGAGCGGAAAAACAGGGAGAAAGAGAAATGAAGAAAAAAGGGATAGGGATAGGGAAAGAAAAAATAGAGAGAAATAAAGAGAAATAAAGACAAAAAAAGAGGGAGAAAGAGAGACAGGGAAAAAAGGGAAAGTTGTAAAGAGAGGCAAAAAAAGAAAAATAAAAAGGGAGGGAAAAAACGGGAGAAAGAGAGATAAGGAAAAAAGGGAAAGTGGTAGGGAGAATAAAAATGGCGAGGATAAAATAAAGAAAAATAAATCGAGGAAAGAAGAGGGAGGAAGAGAGACAAGGTAAATAAAGAGAGAGAGAGAGAGAGAGAGAGAGAGAGAGAGAGAGAGAGAGAGAGAGAGAGAGAGAGAGAGAGAGAAAGAGAGAGAGAGAGATAGGGAGAGAAAAAAATAGAAAAAAAATGAATGAAGAGGAAACAATAAAGAGAAATAGAGAGGAAAATGGGGCGGAGGAGGGGCAGAAAGGAAAAAGAGAGGGTTAGTGATACGGAGAGGAAAAATAGAGAAAACAGAAATAGAGAGGAGAAAATATATAGAAATAAATAGAGAGGAAAAAAGAGGGACAGAAATATAGAGAGGAGAGAGAAAGAGGAAGAAAAGGCGAGAAAAAAGAGAGTAAGAGAAGCAGAAGGAAAAAGGACGGAAGAGATAGAAATTGAAAAAAGAAAGTATGTGATAAGCAGAAGAAACAAAAGGGGCAGAAGAGAAAAGGGCGAGAAAGAGAAGAAGAGCAAGAAGAGGGCGAAGGAAAAAAGAGGTGGAAAGAGACAAGCAAAAAAAGAGAGAAAGAGACTGAGGGAAGAAATGAGGAGGAAGAGACAAAAAAAGAAAAAAAAACTGATAGGACTCAGGACTGTCCGATTTAGAAAGAGAAAAAAGAAGGTGGCTTTCAACCCCTCTCACTCTCTTTTCTCTCTGCCCCCCCCCCCCTTTTATTTCTTCCTCAATAGCTTTCTCTCTTTTTTCCTTTCTATCATATTCCTCTCTTTTTTCCCTTTCTATTTCCTTCTCTCCGTTTTCCTCCCCGTTGAATTAATTCCTCCCTCTTTTTTATTATCTTGATATCTCTCTTTTTTTTCTTCTGTGATATTTCTTTCCCTCTTTTTCGCTCTATTCACCTCTTTTTCCTTTTAATTCCCTTCTCTTTCCCTCTCTCTCTCTCTCTCTCTCTCTCTCTCTCTCTCTCTCTCTCTCTCTCTCTCTTTCTCTCTGTATTTCTTCAATGAGAGAGAATCGAATCATTGAGAAAAAGAAACAGTGACAGGGAAGTAACTCTTCGATATGCCCTTTTAGGTACGGCAAAAAAAGCGCGAGATTCGAAGAAGCTTTACCGAAGGACCTGGCGAACGAGTTCGGGAGGGTGGAGGAGGAAGCTTCAGGGCCTCGAGGGCACGCAATTTTTCAGTGGGATTTATTAGAGCATCATTCTAAGGCTTTACGACGCACCTGGTGGAGAACTCTTTCGCGGGCGTCCGCGTGCGAGATTCCGTCTCCCTCTCGCCCTTCTCTCTCTCCCGCTCCTCTTCCAGCATCTTCATATTCAGGACCTTGCCGCTTTTTCACCTCAATTCTTTTATCTCACTCAGCTCCTCTTCGCGCCTATCGCTTGTCTTTTTTTTTCGGTCGGCTTCAATTGTCCCTTTTGTCTCTCTTCAACTTTACTAATGTGGCTCGATCTTCTCGCTCTCTTTCTCTCCCTCTCTCTCTCCCTCTATATATATACATATAATAGATGTATATATATATATTTGCTTGGAGAACTCAGAGAGACTGCGTGGCGGTATATATATATATATATCGCCTTTTGGAGTTCTCCAAGCTTGTCCCTCCGATCCTTTGCTCATCTTACTTCCTTCTTGGTTCTCTCGCTCTCTCTCTATTTTTTCTTCTGATCCATCGCGAACTCTTTCCTTTTCACCT
>OZ023317.1:52485823-52518323 GCA_964007375.1 Ophion obscuratus
GTACATCTAATAACAATCATAATAATAGGTTAAATACATATAATACAAAAATCGTCTTCTTATTATAAGTATACAATCAAACCTGGATATAACAAATCTTTGTGGAAGTTCGTTATATCGTTTTCGTTGTATTGAGGTTTCATTATATCGAAGTCATGTTCCTTAAAATGTTCTTTAAAAAATGTATATTAGTACTGTAAATATAGGGATATTTTTTTAACGAAAGGAAGGTTCATATTGAAGGAGTTTCTACAAACAATATGCAATTAGACCATAATGTGTATTATTATGGCGTTGTATCAAGGTTTTGGTTGTGTATCGGCAGGGAATGGACAAATCTTCATTATATCGAGAATTTCGTTATATCGAGGTTCGACTGCATATATATATATATATATATATATATATATATATATATATATATATATATGTATATCGATTTTTTCGCAATCTTAATTGTTCTTAACAATCTTAATTGTTCTTAACTTAAATCAGCCCCCCCCCCCCCGCCACACCGGGGTTCTTTGCACCCCAGCGACAAAAACCGTTTTTATAAATAAACTATTTAATATTTTAACTTGAATTTTGTTCTCGGACTTTGCGAAAAAAAAATGAAATAAAAAATTGCGAATGTCGTGGGAAGCAAACCACACGCCAGTGTGCCGAATAAGGGTCAAGAATATAAAACAATACGTCTTGTTGTAAAAATGAACAATAATGTTCACTGTCATTGTAAGTACTAACCTAATATGAGAATATTAAAAACAAATATATTATTATTTATATTTACAGCACATTTTATTAACTTATGTTCTCGAGAAAGAAATGTGCATACACAATTGCATCCATGTACTATAATTACTATTTAGATAGTTAATTTTTTTTCTCAATTTATCTTAAATGTCGATGCATATATATCTATAATACAAGTTATGTTTAATATACAATATTCAAATGTTGATTATTATTAGTATTCTATATATATATATATATATATTGGCGCCACGAAAAAGGCTATTTTCGCGATTTTTTTAAAGGATTTTATCACAGATATGAATATAAAAGTTGATAAAAAGTCTTGAAATACATACAAAAAAATTATTCACTTTTATTAATTTTTAAGGACAAAGACTATAGTTTAACGTAACGCCTCGAAAATAGGTGGGCTAGGTAGCTCCATCACAACTCAGCCACGACTTATCTGAAACAAAAAAATCAAAGTCCATTAGATTCAGTATGACACCAGCTACAAAATGTTCCTCGGATATAAAGCTTTGTCAAAAAATAAAAAAATGGAAGATGAAAAACGAAAAAAGTAAAAAAAAACGCGCTTTTGTTCGCAGTTTTTCGCAAAAAAAGAGTAAAAATCAAAAATTTAAAACCATCGAGGGTCATCTTGTTGCGAATCATATTTACAATATGTGGTTCAAATTTCAAGAGAATCGGTTTATTAGTTTTAGAGATACGATGGAGCTAGATTTTGAAAACGTTGTTTCGAGAAAAACGCGTTTGAAGTTTATACTATGAAAAACTCTTACACTGTAAAAAATGATATGAAATTTACAATACATTTAAGATACAGAAGGAATTGAATTTTACGAACTCAGTAGATGAAATTAAATTTAAGATACTTGTACCGTAAATTTAAAACACGAACATGAAATTCTAATGTGGATATATAATTTAATAGATGCAACATGGAATTTCAAAGACAAGTTTGTAAATTTGTGGGAAATGTTTTGTATTAACCCGTGTCTTCAATTGAAAATTACTACAGATGTATAATAAATCAACTATAAAAAACAGAGTATTGAAAATACAAAACAAGTTTGAAATTTATTTACGGCTGCCTGAAAAATATAATACATGTGCAACTGAATTGGAATTGGAAAGTATCGTGATTGTACCCCTATCTGATATTATTTCTCATCGACGCTGAGTTAAATATAAGACAAATCTTTAGGAATATCGATGATATACTTCTCGGAAAAATATCATCCAGTACATGAATACTGTGATTCGATTCAGAAATTACCAAACAAAAGCCACTGAGATTAACAATTGTTTGTCAAAAACAAATCACAGGTAAGTTGAATTTAATGTGTTCGTATATTAATATTGAAGAAACATTTTATGATTTTCATAATTGTTGACCCGGACGATATCTCATAATCACATAAATTTCAAACATATGCGTACAGTGGACGGAGATGGGCGCGCGGTCGGTGTGCGGGCTCGGCGGTCACTGAAGTTAAGCAGCATGGGGCGCGGTCAATACCTGGAGCGGTGACCGTCTGCCCGTGCACTGGTTTGCGCGTCAACCTCTGCGGTGGGGGAAACAGTTTCAGTTTCTGATGGTAATGAATACAACTGAAACTCAGCCAAATATGGCCGCCTGTATCGGCCCAGGTTTTCCGCAGTTTCCCTGGGCCTTCGTGCAAATGCGATACAGTATTATAGTGCATTAGGAAAGAGCGGATGCGGCCAAATACTCTAGGGGGGGGGGGGGAGAGGACTCTGGAAGGAATAGAGAGAAGAGGGCTCTGGAAGGATTGTGAATGGAAGGAATAAAGGAGAGGATGATGGTAAAAGGAGAAGAGGGTGCCCCCATAATATAAAGAACGAAAAAAATACTACCATACATGCGGTGAACGAAAGCAATCAATACAGTATATAAATTGATGAGTGCTTAATTTTGATCATTTTTACATAAAAACGTATTGCAATTATCAATTTCTGAAATAAATTTAATACTTAGGATCAGTAATTTTAATACACATCCGTATATTGATATTAGCAAGTGGTTCTTGAATTTAATATACACATGTATATTGATATCAGCAAATGGTTCTTGATTTCAATATACTTGGATGTGATTATTTATTTACACGTGCATTATTTTTCAAACGCACAAGTATATTAATATTACGGAACTATACTTTCATTTTTAAATAACCTGTTTTGGATTTTCAAAATCGTATCTGAAATTTCATAAGCGGTATCCGCATAAAAACTTCCTACACTTGTATATTAATTTTAATACAGAAATTTTTTACAGTGCATTCAATTTGTCACTCGTCCCCTGTTGCATCGATATTTCATATACGAACGGATGAAGCCTGCGCGAAAAATTGCAAACGAACGAAAAAAGATCGAACGTACATGCCGCGGCAAGTCTCTCGACAACGCATAAAACTCTTTCGATACACCATCCGTCACTGTATATTGTAAAAAAAATTAATCCGTATTCGCAACGTGTACAAAACGCGATAAGGCGCGAGCCAAGACACGCCAATCCAAATAAATGTGAAATATGCATTACGCGGCCTCGTCGTTCGGCACTCTCCCGCGGTTGCCGACTTGTCATCATCACTGTGTTCAATCGAACTGTTTTCATCGGCCGCAAATTAATGCGCGCCGACGATCGGAATTGAGATCTCAACGATACGTGGACCGTTCAAATTGCGCTCGCTGATCGGAAATCGCCTACGACGTGTAATAAAAACGTACACCGAGAGTATTGCGGAGGTTGGAGCGGTGCAGTTGAGTCAGATGACGGTTTATGCGTTTTTTTCTCAATAAACCTCAAAAAAATTCTCGCGAGGTAAGGTAAATGTCCCAATTATTGAAAAGGTTCCAATTATTGAACACTGTCTTGTATTTTTATTATTTCTCAATCATCTGCATGCATTTAATTATTTATAAAAATTTATTTACATATATGGAACTTTTAGCCTTAAATTTCTACCGTAAAACCGGGCTACTTTGACATTCAGGGTAACTTTGACAGTTTTTGGGGCTACTTTGACAGACCGCCAAAATACGTTTTAAATGTGTGCGCAGCAAGCACGTTTGACCTTCTGTGGCGGGCGGCGAGTGCGAGAAATAAACTTGAATAACAATTTGTTGTTTAAGTTTATTATAATGTTGCTAAAGTTGATTGTAATGTTGCTCAAGTTGATTTTGATCTCAATGGCAATTATAAGACTCACTAAGTGCCTATAATAGCACCCCAGATACTTGATATTTTTATGTCAAATCTTTCCTTAAGGGAGGGCACCACTGTAACTGCCCATGTTCGGCCGTTTTCTTTGGAGTTTTTTTAAAGCAAGGAATATAATACATCGTAAAAAAAGCTTTTAGGTTTTATAAGGTATATATTGAAGTGTGTAAAAAAAAAACATTGTTTGTCAAAAGTATACAAAATGGTAGCACACGAGTCACTATAGCACTACTGTTTTTCAGCCAACCCTCTCCGCGGTACGCAGTAGAACTGACGTAAATTTAGTCCCGGAACTAAGAGTGAAATATTTTCGTAAATTTTATTATTTTTAGCAGTCAAGTACCGGGGGAATTAAAAAATAATTAAAAGAAAAATAGAGATCAGTTTGAAAAAAAATATCGTTTTTTCGACCATAATTTTCATCTCAAAAGTGATATGTTTTTTACAATTTTATATTCATCGAAAAAAAAGCGCTCGTACTTGGCTGTTAAGGGAGACTTTGTCCCGGATTGAGCAGCGGGAGATTTTAGCAGCTCAACACGAGCAGCTAGAAGAAGAGGAGGGATGCCTCTATGGACCAGGCATTGCCGATTAGCGGTAATTATAAACACATTTGTGTAAACACATTACAAAACTTTAAACGCGTTTTTCTCGAAAACACGTTTTTTAAAATGGCTGACATTCTCCTGACCGCTGTAATTAACATATCGACCTGAAATTTGGAGAGCATACTCAGAATATATGTCTTCACGGAATGACGGATCGTTTTTTCGATAGATACATTTTTGCATTTATTATTTATCTTTCTATGCGAAAAAAAACGCGAAAATTCGATTTTTTTTAAATTGCCGCCATTTTCCGAAATTTGTACTAAACGAAAAACCCATCCGTCATTCCATGACCAAAGGGTCACAGATTGATAATATGCTTTGAATTTGTGTTTCAGATCAACAAAGAGGGGGCAGTGATGTCAGCCGTTTACCTCCCGCGATTTGAGGACCTGTTTTCGCGGAACTGCAATGGCCGCCATTTTGGTTTTTTTTAAAAAAAAAAATTTTTTTAACGTTCTGTATATCATGAATAAAAGCAAGAAAAAAACCGCATTCAAAAAGCTTTACTCGTTTCCTTTAAAGCAAAATAAAATGTAAACATCTGAAATATGGCACTCTAAGGACAAAGTCTCCCTTAAAGCAATCTACGAAGCTACAGTTAAAATTTCAAGTCGATTGGACGAATCGAGTTCTGCTGCCTTAATAAAGATGACAATTTGGTTATGAAAAATCGTTGTTTTTCATTAATTTCATGTATAACGCATAAAATATTACAATTTTTTTTTTTAATCAAAATTATTCCAACGTAATCCTTAATCTTTGGCATAAATTGCATTTCATTGCCGTCACTTTAAAAATGTATATATCAAATTGTGGGGGGGTGGTGGAGCTTGACTTTCTGTCGTATAACAGGATCCTTTTTCGATAAAATTATCCATTTGTTAATAACAAATAATCAAACTTGTATCTTTCATTGAAAATCGTTTTTCTCTCCACTTTGCCATTTTCGTAATGTTCAAAATTCCAAAAAATCATCCTATCATCTCAAAGTTCCATTATCACACTAAAATTACATTTTTCCATTTTTGCTCTCAAATAACCCCAGCTGCCAGAACCTCGCCTCGCAGCAAAGGCGGCACTTTGAACAACAATAAATAAATTGTCACCAATATTTTCCATTAAAAAAAAAACTCGTACTTGGCAAGAGTGTGTATCAATTTTCTGCAAAATCCCAACTTCGTCATCCCAATACTCTCGTCACGAAAAAATATAAAAACCCACCCGTTTTTTGGGCCCCAAGAGCCCCCACGCCCTGCCTGTCTGCGTTCAATATTATAATAATAAGCATAACTGTCGAGAAAAAGTGACTGAGGAATGTATACCCGAGAAAGCCATGAGGCCACTTTTACGAATAATATGTAATAAAGTATAATAGCGTGTGCCTATTTCCGGTAATTTATTACGCAAACTGTTCAATCGCGGTTCGTTTTCCGAGCTGGTGTGACGAACCGCATAAAGAGGCCGATAATATAAGAACGACTGTATGGACCGCGGCCGGCGAGAGATTCGCGCCACCCCTCTTGCAGTACCCGATGAAACGAGAGAGAGAGAGAGAGAGAGAGAGAGAGAGAGAGGGAGAACGTTCAGCGCTTAAATAATATCGCCTTTGCACGTACGTGAATTTTGGAATGGGCCGTTGCACATTTATATATATATATATATATACACATACATACATATATATACATATATATATATGTATGTATATATATGTACACACATATGTATAGATTTGTATATATAAATATATATATATATATATTCATATATAAATATATCTTGGCACGCCGAGACCCTCGAGTTATTTAAATAAACTCCTTTGTCGGTTCACTCCGACACCATTATCCAAGTTACCTCTATACAGGGTGCGCGTATACGCCGATACGGCGAATTACACTATCCCGCAACAACCACGTGACTACCGACTTACGTGTATTTTATTGTTAAAGACCTCTCCAATGTTCTGGCGTCTCTTCTTACACATATATAGAAATTCGTGTACGCTCTTTTCCCGCTCCTTTTTTTTGCCAGTCGTGCAATGAGGAAAACCCATCAGTGGAAATCCCCGAGATTCTTCGTTTGGAGGGAAATGCCTTCACTCTCCTTCTCCGCAATTGATAATGGTGATTCAAGGGAGACTTTGTCCTTGAAATTTAGCGGGAGATGTTAACGGCTCAACATGATCCCTCCTCTTCTAGAAGAAGAGGAGGGATGCCTCTATGGACGAGGCATTGCCGATTAGCGGTAATTATAAACACACTTGTGTAAACGCATTACAAAACTTTAAACGCGTTTTTCTCGAGAACACGTTTTTAAAAATGGCTGACATTCTCCTGACCGCTGTAATTAACATATCGACCTGAAATTTGGAGAGCGTACTCAGAAAATATGTCTTCACGGAATGACGGATCGTTTTTTCGATAGATACATTTTTGCATTTATTATTTATCTTTTTATGCGAAAAAAAACGCGAAAATTCGAATTTTTTTTTAATTGCCGCCATTTTCCAAAATTTCTACTAAACGAAAAACCCATCCGTCATTCCATGACCAAAGGGTCACAAATTGATAATATGCTTTGAATTTGTGTTTCAGATCAACAGAGAGGGGGCAGTGATGTCAGCCGTTTACCTCCCGCGATTTGAGGACCTGTTTTCGCGGAGCTGCAACGGCCGCCATATTGGTTTTTTTTTTCAAAAAAAAAATTTGGTAACGTTCTGTATATCATGAATAAAAGCAAAAAAACCGCACTCAAAAAGCTTCACTCGTTTCCTTTAAAGAAAATAAAATGTAAACACCTGAAATATGGCACTCCAAGGACAAAGTCTCCCTTAATCATCATTACTTGTTGTTCAGTCATTAATCGTAATGAAAATGTAAACAAGAGATTGGTAGACATTTTGTAGGATTTTTATGCTGTAGTAATGTGAATCAATTTGTAGAATTTTAAAAATGATTTGCAATGTTTTTCTGTTAATAGCAAAACAATTGGTATCGATTCGAAGGGTGGAAACTTTTGAGAGGTTGTTTCTATCTATGATATTGTATTATATTATATTATATTATATCATATCATATTGTATAATATTATATTATTAACATATTACAATAAAACCTGTTATTTGTTAATAAACCCTCATTATTGTAATTCCCAACAACAAATAAAAATCAACCAAAACCCCACTTTGAAAATCGATAGCAAATATTTAAAAAAAACTCCTCAACTCAATAAACCTGCAAATAATATTTGTCAAAAAAAAAGCAAAAGCTGTACAAGAGAGTAAGCAAACTCGAGGGTACGATCGTGTTTGAGGTACGGAAAAATCTTGGAGAATCGTCCATGCATTTTCCCTCTTTTTGCTTTTCTCGCTTTCCTTTCCTCCTTTTATTTGTTTTTTTTTCTTCTTTTCATCACGTTGCAAGCGAGACGCGGGTAATTTCCTATTGAAATAAAAGACGGAGAATAGCCGAGTCGAAAGTAATACCGCGTAGTGTGCAAAACGATGATAATACGTTTTCGCTGACTTTGCCCACTTGGTGGAAGGAATGCCGCGGGTAGTCGATGCGGAGGCATATATTGCAATTGCCTTGGGAGACCAGCGAGAGGAGAAAGATCATCGGTCTCTTTGCCGAGGATTCTGCGTGTGGTTGCTGGCGCTGCCGAAGACGAAAGAGTATAATATCCGAGTGCTAGAGAAAGAGAGAGAGAGAGAGAGAGAGAGAGAGAGAGAGAGATCCGCAACGCCTCGGTGTCAAAGGTCACTACATATCTTACGCGAAGTAAGTTACGCACAGAGCCCAATACCCATTACGTACTCGCGAATCTCATCGGGTATATTCCCCACCCCCACCCCTTGCCGCGGCCTTTTTTTTGTCTCGCCGTATCACCGCCTGCCAACAGGCAAAACTTCGCCGCGCGTGTCTCACTCCCGCGAGAAATATACGAAAATATAATGGCCTGGGAGAGAAGAAGGGCCACATACCTTGAGGCAACCTCCGATATCTCACTCAACCGCGACCTGTCAATTATATCTGTAGCGAGCACCCGAATCTCCGGTACCCTCGTCAGGTCAACCTTGCACGACAGCGACTCGCGTATTACCCCCTTAAAGAACGGTCGAGCCGTTCATTTTCTTTTTTTCGACGGTGGGGGATGCGCCTTTTTTCCTTGAATTTATCTGAATGAATAAGGTATTTTATTGTACGTAATAAAAATACTAAAAATGTATATGAGGTATTCCACGTGAATCCGGTGGACTTTTTCCCTGAGCACCGCAAATACGATTTATTTATTTTTTTATCTGATTTCATTGACTGTACAAGACACCCTAGATTTTTTTACATTTTTCAAAACAATCCTTAGTAAAAAAAAAATTCTCTGAAAAAAACGCCCCGAATTGAAAATCTGAAAAAATTCTAAAAAATGTGTGATTATATGTAAAAATTGTCAAGCCATCACCCGCAGTGGAAGTATGATTTTTTCTGTGCTTTCTGAGCCATTGCGGTTTTAAAAAATCCGAAAAATTCATGAATTTTGTTGACCATTTTTGAATAACCGAATGGTTATTCAAAAATGGTTAAAAAATTCATTGTGGGTATCAAAATATTTAAGTGTCCGCTCGAAGTAAGCGGTTCTTGAATTTTTCGGATTTTTCTTAACGTTAATCGCTCGAAAAGCACAGAAAAGTCATACTTCCACTGCGGGTGATAGCTTGAATTTTTTTTACATATAAACACGCATTTTTGAGAATTTTTTTCAGATTTTTTAATTGGGGGGTTTATTCGGAGCAATTTTTTTTTTGTCTAAGGGTTGTTTCGAAAAATGTAAAAAAAATCAGGGTGTCTTTTAGAGTCAATGGAATCAGATTTTTTAAAAATCGAATTGGTGGGGTCGGGGAAAAAGTCCACCGGATTCACGTGGAATACCTCATATATAACAGAGTTTTCGCAATAAGCAATCGAATAATGTTGGTTTTAATTTATAAAAGCACAAAATAAATTTTGTGATTCATTCAAGGCCTTGTATACGCGATTTCGCTGATTTTCGAAGGTACTTTTCTAGACGCGGTTAAAAAATGACACATACATTGACAACATTTTTTTTACAGATCATTTATGCACATTGTTAAGTATATGTAAAAAAAATCAGAAATATTAACAAATGGCGGAGATATAACATAATAAAGCAATGTATTTTTTTTGCGCGCGTTGATGGTGAAAGTTCTCGGCATCGATGTGGGTGTTTAAAAAAATGAACATATTTATAATTGCTTAATGAATGTATCTTCAGTGTGAACCAACAATATTATGAAAAAAAAATTATATTATTATAAATTCGGAAATTAACATTTTTTTACTCAATTTTCTGTAAAATATTAACAAATAGCGGAGTCGATCAAACAAATAGCCAATCAAAAATCAAGTTGAACGTATTTAAAGATACATTTTGTTACACCATCTGAATTTTGGATGGATGAACGAATTTTTTTTTTTTAGTGCAACTATATATTCTTGTTCGTCATAATTGATTGCAAATTTCCAAATATTGATCTGTACTTAAAAAAAACAAATAAGTTTTTTTTTCGGTCTATTACTTTGGATCTCTTCTCGCAAGTATTAACCAAGTCTTCCTCATATTTATATCAATTGGCATTTTAATTGAAAACTTTCACGGTGTTTTTACACTGGTATTCTTACATTTAGGAACATCACACCAATGATAGGAATTGTAACTCACTTATAACGAAAAAAAAATTCGTATTTACAATTGACACAGCGTCGATGTTTACTATGCTAGTGACGTCACGAACCTAAGCAGCATGGTGGCTAGCGTTTTCGCGCGGAAAATTGAAATGTAACATTTAAATGCATTTTTATGGCACTTATCGAATTCATAAAATAGAAATCAAAATTCTAGTAGTTTATTGCCACCAAAGGATCAAATTGAGAAACCTGTCACCAAAAAGAGTGTAATACCCTATTGTGAAATTTCGAAGTGTCTATATATATTCGTTTTTTTTTTTTGAAAATACCTCTAGGCGAGGAAAAAATTGCTGATTTTCATGATTTTTTTTAAGGGGAGATTTCTTCACCATTTTTTAGACTTAAGGTACGTTTTATTACTACTTTAGCCTGTTATATGGTATACTTTTGATTAATCTTTAAGAATGGGGGAGGTGTGACACGGCCTTCTAAACGGATTGCGACGGATGTTGTCGGCGTGACACGTAGCGTCGACGGGATTAATCCGAAAAAAAACCAATGAAGATTTTTCTGTCAATAACACTCATACGCAGAATATGAACCAAGAAAAAGTGAAAATTTTTGAAAATCGCTTTAATGGCAGGCTTGGAAACAAAAAGATTGAATTTTCCGAAAAAAAATGGCTACATTTTGCAATGAAAAAATACATTTTTTTAATTTTCAAAAACATTTCGGGTCATGTTTCAGACAATGATGTTGGAAAGATTTATACCGAATTTCATAAGAATTGGCCTATTAGTGATTGAGCTATACGTCACACCACTTTTGAAAATGCAGTTTATGAGACCGTACCTCAGTCATTTAAAAATATTAACAAGAAAAAAAAATCGTGTAACAGCCAAAAGTAGTAATAAAATATACCCTGAGTCTCAAAAATGGGGAAGAAATCTTTCGTTTAACAAAAAGTCATGAAAATAAACAAATCTTTCTCTCGCCCAAACGTATCTCCCCCCTTAAGAAAGCCCTTTGGGAAATACTCCATGTAAGTTTCGTTGGCTTCAATAGTTCGACTCATCATTTTATGATTTTTTTCGTATGGTGTGATGCTATGATGTGATGATGTCTCTGAGGGGCCCAAAAAACCGGTCGATTTTCCAAATTTTTCCCGACGAAAGTATTAAGGTGACGAGGTTGGAATTTTACACACAATTGATACATAGTCTTGTCAAGGTTGAGTTTTTTTTTGCATACAATTTTTTTCATAAATAATGAAGTTATTATTGTTTAAAAAAAGTGCCGCCGTTCAAGCTCAATGATGATGGCAATTCTTTTTTATTGGCTCGCTCGGGGGATGAAATTTTCTCGTCCTCGGGCTGTGGGACGCAACGTCGTCGCGAAGAGAAAAACTTCGTGTGGGGGCGATCGGTTGCTGCGTGGGCTCGCAAGCTATGAGGGGCCTGTGGCTGTGTGCGCAAGGGTATGAACATAATTCAGCTCGTTATATGGTGGAGGAAAATACGAAGGGAATGGGAGGCCCAGAAAGGGAGAGAGAGAGAGAGAGAGAGAGAGAGAGAGAGAGAGAGAACTTAAGCGCAACGCGGAACATAAGAGAAATTCATGGGACCTCCTTTTATTACATTTTATATATATAGTAAAATATGATTTTGAAGATTTTTTAAATCGGGGACCATCCTCATAGTAGCCTACTGTCCTTATAATCAACATTACGTAAACCCTCAAATCTTTAAAATCACTTTATGATGTTAAATCTTATACAAGCATTGAAAGTATATTATGAATAGCAAGAATTTTACATAAATCTTTAAAACATAATGTAAATTTTAAAGATCGTTCTCAAAATCGTCTTTTCTTCTATGTATATTTGTTTGTAATGAAAGTGAAATTTACACCGTTGAATTACAACTTTTATATAATTATTGTTATTATTCAGTTATAATATTTTTATTATTATTGATAAGAACAGAATTCTTTTTATCAATAATAAAAAACAATTATTTTAATATTTTTCATTATTGATGAGTATTCCTTTGATTTTTATTATTGTAAATCAGTTGCCGTTGTAGATCTCCACTAAGGATATAACGTCCAAGTGATATTCGTAGCCTAGATATCTCAATTGCATTTATTGCTTTCGAACTTCATTGCATTCGAACGATGCAAACTTAAACGTTATATATTTAACCCAAACAAGAGGGTATACATATATGGGAAAAAATTATTCGAAGACTCTGGACTTCGAGGACAATTCTCATAGTAGCCTACTGTCCCCACAATCAACATTACGCAACCCTTTATATGTTCAAAATCACGTTTATACGAATTTTACATGAAGATTAAGAATATATTATAAAGGGCAAGAATTGTATATATAATTATATATATAATTTGTGAATACAAAGTTAATTTTAAAGATCGTCCTTAAAATTGGCCATTCTCATATGTATATATATATTTTGTAATGATGTTGAAATTTGGACTGTTGAATTACAACTTATTTATTATTATTATGATTTTGAAACATTATTTTCATCATTATTTCTTTGAATTATTATTATTATTGATAGGAAAATGTTTATCAATGATAAAAATTGATTTATTGTTATTGATAGGTCATTTTATGTTTATTATTATAAATAAACGGCCCACGTTGTACATCTTTCATAAGGATTTTTTAAAAGTTTTTTTTAAACAGGAAAGAGACCTTGCAATAATGAAGCATTAGCAGAAATGAACAGAATGAGAAACATCGAATAGAGCTAAACTACATGGAAAGTGCATGAGAACATGTGAATTGGCTTTAAGTGCTCTCGGATCGCACAATCGTTAAGAGGGCCCAATAGGTAAGATAGGTTAAAAGGTAAGATCCAATAGGTGATGAGCCAACATCCATGATAGATGCCACCTATCACAATTCTCCAGGATTTCTTCTGACAATCAACCAATAATAACACCTTTTCGTTTGGAAGGATTAATCCCTCTTCGCAAAAATTTCAGAGCTCTAGTGAAATCAATTAAAAACTAAAAAGTAGAAAATAATTTATACTTAAACATTTTTTAAACAAGCTTTTATTTGATATACGAAAAAGTAGAATATATTTTTTTTTACCCAGTCACCTATATAGACCTGTATAGTCACCTATATTTGAGTAAGTCAAAGTTCCGGGCGCTCAAAATTTAGACATATAATCTTTAATTTACATAAAACCGTTGACATATCAACTGTATTTAATTTACCGTAAACCTTAGATTTCTTCAATCAAAATCCTAAAACTGAGTATAAACGTGTGATAATAACTTCTCAAATTACTGTTATGCCGAATTAAATACGTTTGACGAAACTCAATTGATCAAATTTATTAAACATTCAAAAAGTTGAGCACCACAAGCTTTTATTTATAGTCACATATAAATGTCTTGGTAAAAAACAATTATTTTATACTTTTTCGTACATTTAATAAAAGCTTGCTTGAATTTTTTTTACATATACATATTTTTTATTGCGGTCATTTTCGTAGCCTTAAGGGGTAAGGCCACTGTAAATTTTTTGAAAAATGGATTTTTTTTTATTGGCTTAAAAAATAGTTTAAACCCTCTAGTTTAAAAATAGTTTAAATCCTTTTAACTTCTTTTTTTAATTTTTTCCAATAAAAAACTATTCGCAAAACTTTAAACGCGTTTTTCTCGAAACATGGTTTTTCAAAATGGCACGCAGCATAACTCGAACAATTTTCATTTTTTTTACTTGAAATTTTAACCAGATGTGAACATTTACATTATCTTGAGAATGTCGATCGGAATTTTCAAGAACTTTATTTATTGATTTTTTATTAACAAAAAACTTGCCGTTTTTTTCGTCAAAAATCAATTTTTTTTTTCAAACGCACGCCAAATCCACAAAAATTGATACTTTTTAAAATCCGATCGACATTCTCTAGCTATAGCCCTCTAGATTAATGGTTTTTTTTTTGTTCTAGATTCAAAAGTGCACCAGTGGTGCTGCGTGCCGCGGAGCCCTGGAAGCAAAACATGTCCCGGGAAGATAGCTGTGGAACCGTCATTTTGTTTTTTTTTTACTGTAAAAAAATTTTATAATAAAGTTTAATGTATGCCCGATAACACCATTAAAAGTTTTTTTTCAAATACCTTCAATTTCGGGAGCAAAAAATTAGTGAAAAAACCTTTTTTTTTGGGCCGTTACAGTGGCCTTACCCCTTAATACGGCAAACCAAATTTGGGCCATTAGAATTAACAAGATCTCATTGCATCCCAACGATGCAAAGTTCAATGTTATAAAATTTCGAAGAATCGTTGATTTTGCGGATGGGAGGGGTTATATATATATATATATATGCAGAGAGAAAGAGAGAGAGAGAGAGAGAGAGAGAGAGAGACAGAGACAGAGACCTTTGCAGAGAGCTCATATATATACACATATATATATATATATATATATATATATATATATATATATATATATATATATCCTGCAGAGGCCTCTATGAGCAGGGTCAGGAGGCCTCTGTTCCAATTTTGTGCCCAATAAGACTAATTCCTTCAAAGGTGCCGCTCTTTTGGCTCGCCGTGCCTCATTCCGACATTCTCTCTCTTTCTCTCGGCCCCACTTTCCCTCTCTCTCTCTCTCTCTCTCTCTCTCTCTCTCTTTTTCTCTCGTCGTCCTCCTCCTCGGCGTGAGTGAGGACGAGAGAAAAAGGCCAGCAAAGAGCTCATTGCCAAATTTCACGTAAATTATGTGACGCCTTGGATTTACGAAACGAGCCAGCGTTCCTCGTGTCCCTATATAGCGCTCGAAAATCTCATTTTCTGAACGGGTCTTATACGACCTCACGATAGCGGATGCGAGACGGTACGGAGATGATGAACGGTGCAAAAAAAAACAAATTGCGAACCTGGGAATCCTCGATTTTGACGTGTTAAAGAGCTGAAGGAAGTGGATTCGAATTGTCTCGTGAGGAGAGAGCGAATGTCGAGCTGATGGACAATTATTTTAGCATTTGTGTGAGAGGTGATAAGATAACTCGCTGGTTCGATGAAATTTTTTTGCGGGGACTCATCTTTTGTTACGGAGTTTTATTGGGCTGAGAGACAAATTATTGCGGTTGAAGTTAAATTGTATCGATTTTTTTATTATTTTTTATTTATTTTTATTTATTGTATGTCATGACAAAGGATTGCTAATTCCAGAAAGAATATTTTCTTGACGTCAAACGTGAAATTGAAATTTAATTGTTTATTTTTATTTATTATTTTTATTTATTGTACGTCATAACAATGGATTGAAAATTCCATAAAGGATATTTTCTTGAGTTCAAACGTGAAATTGAAACTCAAAAATTTTTTTTGTTTAAATCGGGTTTGCAGACGAAAATCGATTTTTTAAATTTCGTCATGGAATAATTTTTAAAATTGTTTGGAAAACCGCCTGGTTTCAGGTAAAGTGAGGCTTCTGAATATTTCGCTTGAATGTTTTTTTCTTTGCATCGTTATTAACGACTGATTTATCAAATCAAGTGTGAGAGTCGTGGGAGAGAATAATTTATCGAGATTGCATTTGGAATGAACAAAACAGAAAATGCTCTCGTAAGTATAATATAATTGTTAACAATAATTGGGTTTTAATATATTAATTAACAATTATTAGCAGTTATTAGAAATGTTTGAATAATAACATAGTTATTGACCATTATTATCTGACAATTATTGTCAATTGACAGGTCGAAATATAATTATTAACGGGCATTGAATGAGAATATATGTATGTCTTTATTTCGTGGTATACCCTCTCAGGGTGTTTACACAGGTATCCCCCCCACTACATAACCAATTCCCCTTTTTGTTTTACTTTCCTTTCGCACGCACTTAAATCTAAATACATTCTATTTGAGTTTCTTCTTTTACATAAAATACTTAGAAACTACACTTAAAAACTACTTATATTCTCTATCTATTCCTATGTATATTTCCTTATCTATCTCTTTTCGGTTTTGATCACCTTCTCAAATTGCCTTATGTATGTACCTAGTGGTTCCGCCGGTCCCTCCTTCAACGCCATTTCTATTCTCCTATTTATCTCCTCTCTTTCTCCACCCCCTAACCACTTTTCCAACTCCTCCACTATTTCTTTTTTAAATTTTCCCTTTATTCCTTCACATGTGCATATGTGGACCAAATCTTCTATTTCTTTTTCGCAGCTCCTGCACTTATTGTCGCTATATCCCTTGTTGCCTTCCTTCCCCACATTCCCGCATCTGAGTCTTGCCCATGTCTCCTTCATTCCCGACGTGGTGTTTCCCTCCTCCCAATACTTTTCTGCTTCGACCGTTTGTTTTCTATTCTTGTATTGTACGCAGTACGTGGATTTTTCGATTTTGCTCCAATCCTGCTGGATTTCCTGATCTATTTTTGTTTTCTTTCCTCTTTCTATTATTTCCTTCAATTCCCTTGTATCATTGTTTGCAATGGCCATCCACATTCCTCCCTCTCCTACTTCCTCCATCGCTTTTTGCACCTCCCTCCCCCATTTTGTTGGGTTTCCATTTATAACTCCTCTCGCTTCCTCTTTTAGGCATTTTCGGGGCCATCTTTCCTCCCCCATCTTCATGATTACCCTTAAATAATTTGCCGCTCTCTGCCATGTTTCCGTTGATATACTTCTGCGTCCCGATTCCCTTCGCCAGATGTAGTTTGGCGTATTTTTATTGATGCCCATTGCCATTTTTGCATATCCTCCTTCTAATCTCTCGACTACTTCTCGTCTCTTCCAGCCCCACACCTCGCTCCCATAAAGCAAACCACTTCTGACTATCGCATCCATCAAATACATCCTTCTCTTTAAACTATTTATCCCGGCCCTTTTGAAAGTACCCCAGGTCGCGTTGGTAGCTCTTCTCATTTTCCCCGTTAGGTTATTCAGATGTTTTTCAAATGTATTCCCTGTCGAGAATACTACCCCCAGATATTTATATTCTTTGACTATTTCCAATTCCTCCCTCCCATACTTCCATTTTTGGTTTTCCTTGTTTCTGCCTCCCTTTTTGAATCTCATTATTTTGGTCTTTTGGATGTTAACTATTAACCTATTTCTTTGTACATATTTCTCTAGTGATCTCAGCATTGCCGCTAGCCCTTCCTCTTCGTCCGCCACCAGCACGATATCATCTGCAAATTTGAGTGCAAATATTTTCTCTCCTCCTATTACCGTACCCCCTTCGTTCTTTGTCACCCATATTTTGTCCATGTCCTCTATGAACAGGCTAAAGAGGGAAGGGCTCAGAGGGCACCCCTGCCTCACGCCTTTTACCGTCTCGAAGCGTTCCGTGACCCCTCCCCCTGTGATTACCTCGTTTATACTTTTTTCGTATATTTTCTTGATCATCCGGAGCAGCCTTCCTTTTATACCTAGTTCTGTTAGTTTCCTGGTAAGCAAGTCCCTATCGACCGTGTCAAATGCCGCTTTAAAATCAACAAACGCTGCCAATAGCTTCCCCCCTTTATTTTTGAGTTTGTTGTTTATCAAGGCATTTAAGACAAACACGTGGTCCCTCGTCCCCCTCCCGCTCCTAAAGCCTGCCTGGCTCTCCTTCAACACCCCCTTCCCTTCCAACCAGCATCTAAGCCTCCCCGTTATAATATTGGCTAACAATTTGTATCCTGTGTTGAGAAGTGTGATCCCCCTATAGTTTTTCACGCAGTTGACATCTTCATTCTTGTATATCGGGAAGATTCTCCCCACTTCCCAACCTCTCGCTAATTCCCCCGCTTGCCAAAACTCATTCAAGATATCCTTAACTTCCTTATATCCATCCTCCGTCATAGCTTTCAGGAATTCGATCGGTATTCCGTCTTCCCCGGCAGCTTTTCCATTTTTCATACCTCTTAGTGCCTTTTCCATTTCCTTCATGTCAATTTCTCTATTTGCTCTTTCTATCCAGATGTCCTCTTCCTGCTCTTCTTCCCTTCCCCTTTGTTCCTCACCGCTCTCCCTAACATCGCTGGTTCTTGCTCCCAACAAATCGACAAAGTACTTCTTCCATTCTTCCTTGCTAATATGTTTTCCTCCGTTTGCTCTTCGTGGTCTAAAGGGTCTGATCGCTTTCCAAAGGTCACCCACAGTCTTACACCTTTCCACTATTTTCCACTTTTCTTCTAGGCTCTGTCTTTGTGTTAGTTTCTGTATTCTTTTTAGCTCCCTCCTTGCTTCCTTTAAACTCTCCTTCGAGTTTTCTCTCTCGTTCGGTGTTTTCCCCTTCAGGCATTTTTTCAGCCATATCCATAACAATTTCCTTTGTTCTTTTATTTCTGCCGTTACCTTCCTTTGCCTTTGCTCATTCTCCCTTATCCTCACTATCATCCCCACTTCTTCCGCTGTTATTTCTATAACTCTTCTTAATCTCTCCCACCTTTGCCCCCCACCTTGCACCGTGTCCGTTTTCGTCCAGTTCTCCCTGAATTTCTCCTCGTACTCTGCCCTTAACTCTTCTTTCCACCTGAGCATTTTGACTTCGTTCCCGCCCCCCTCCTTTCCCATTATTGAACTCTTTCTTTGTTGCGATTTCATACTGATTGTCAATGGTAGATGGTCCGACTCCGTTCTGATTTCTATTTTCATTTCCGCGATTATATACTCTTTTCCTCCGTTAACAATCAGGTAATCTATTACCGACCCCTCTTTTTCTTTTTCTCCGACATAGGTGTACTGTCCTTCCCAATCACCTTCGCAACGCCCGTTTAATATTACCAATCCATTATTATTGCAAAAATTCAAAAGCTTCCGTCCCTCCACATTTTTTGTCTTATCTTTGGATTTCCTTTCTCCTTCTTCATCTTCTCTGTCTTCCCCCGTTCTTGCATTCCAATCCCCGATCAAAATCACATTCTCACACTCTTCCTCTATTTTTTCAACCACCTCGGTCAGTTCCGGCGTCAGTTTCCCGATTCCGCAAGTGTTATAAATTGTTACGATGGCAACTCTCTCCTCTTCCTTCCCCAGTTTTATCCCTTTTATTATCAAGCCTTCCTTCCACCGCGTAGCTGTCGTTTTTTGTGCCAGATTCTCCTTAATCCCCACCAGTTGCCCCCCCATCGCTCTTCCTTTTTTATTTTTCCTTATTGCCGGTTTTGTGTACCACTTAAACTTTTTGTCTAATGCACTTATAATTTTGTTCTCGTTTTTTTCCTCTATCCACGTTTCCTGTAACGCAATAATATCATTTTTTTTCAGGAATTCCCACGCTTCGTTTATTTTTCTCGCCCCCGCAATGTTCCACGATACCATTCTAATAATACCCTTCGTATCTCCTACTGCTTTCTCGAAACCCCCTAAAGGCTCGAAACCCCCTTCCCCCCACCCTTCTCCCTGTGTCGTCCGGTCTTCTCAGTCTTCTGTGGTCCTCTTCCCAGTCGCCCTCTAACTCGTTCCACCGGCACCATCTCCCGTTGATTTTCATTTTCTGGTGTCCGGTTTGTATCTCATCCCCTCGCCTTTTCCTTTCTTCCGCCGTTGCCTCAATCCAACGTTGCACTTCTCTCTCCCTGTAGGTCCAGTCATCAGTGATACGTAGCTCTCCGCCCCCTCTCCTGTAGTTCCGTTTCATGATTTCCGCCTTATCTCTCGTTCCCCCCAAGGTCACTATCAGACCCTTTTCTGTCCAAAACCAGGTCTTGATGATAGGTCTCACCCCTGTCTGCCGATGAATTCTTGCTCCGATGTCACGCCTCGAAATTCTGCTCTCGCGTCTTATGCCACGTATGACGATATTTGCTCTTCTTTTGCTTCTTTCCTCCTTTTCTCTCTTCCATTCGGCCTTTCGCATGCTACCCAGGTGCTTCAGCTGACCTCTGTTCTGTTGTTTCCGGGGCTCCTTATCTTCTTCTCCATCATTGAATGAGAATATATTTATTAACAATTATTAGCAAACAATGTGATTATAAAAAAAATATTAACGGGTTACCCCCACTTGTAGCGCAAGAAAAAGGCCTTTTTCATGAATTTTTTTAAAGAAAACTGCAAAACTTTTTTAATCGATCAATATACCATCTTAAAGAACACATCTTGAAGAACTATCAGTAATTTTTTTATTGAAAAATATTACATTGTTTAGTGGCAAATGGCCGTCAATGAAATAATGTTTTTATGTACACGGTTTGCGGTGACCAACATCGCGGCAAAGTGGATCATCTGGAAAAAAAAATGCGGATGGATTTAGTCAAATATAAGTATAAACTAGTCTTTAATCGAAGGATTTTAAAAAATATTCATTTTTCACAAAATGGCGGACGGTTAAAGTTAATGGTTCGATTTTAATGAAAAAACGGCCGTTTTTTGCCTATAAAACGGCCAATTTTTCGAAAAAAAAAAAAAAAAAATCGAACGATTAAAGACTACATTTTTTTATGTATTAAATAAGCCTGCAAAATTTCAAGAAGATCGGTTCATTAGTGTTCGAATAATCTTGGTCACCGACTTCAGAAATGCCATTTTGAGAAAAACGCGTTTAAAGTTTCAATTAGCCGGTCGTTTACACAACGGATTCTTCTCTTTCAATGCTCATATCTCAGTCAATTTTGTTCGGATCGAATTGAAATTTTTAGGACATATTCTCAGATACTGATACTTCAAAAAAATGCATTAAAAAAATAATCGATTTTTTCAAAATCGCAAGTGGGGGTAACCCCTTAACTGACAATTTCGTTGTCAAAATTATGTAGCTGACATCATAATTATTAACAATCATTTTCCAACTCTGTAAATATTCGCGATTATCACGTGACAATATAATTATTAGCAATTAGTAAAATATAATCAACAGCCATGATTTAATCAAATTGACAGTTATCGACAATATAATAAAACTATCACAATAAAATTAACTATTACTCACAATGTAATTGAATTATCACAATTAAATTAGCAATTACTAATCATATATTAACAATAATCAGCAATTATTAGGCATAATCATTAACATTGATCATTATTGAATTATTCTCCGACTACATAACTATCGACAACGATTACAAAAAAATATTATCATCAATAATCACAACTGAAAATATAATTATTGACAATCATTATCTACCAATATAATTATGAACAATTATCAGACGGAATCATAATGATAAACAATTTTCAGCCAACGGCATAGTTATTGAAATATTCCATACCGCCCACCGAGCGTCAGTTGCCCAAAAAAGAATCTTCGTCGATCGCCCAAAGATCGTAACAATTCCACTCTGTTGGCACATCCCATACAAAAGAGGAATTGAGATCTACGTCATGAATGTTTTTGTTGCAAGCCCAGAAATAACGAGAAAGAAAGAAAATTGACACAATGAAGTTGGACTCTTGGCACCGTTCGCTTTTGTCACCCCACAATGGCCAAAACAATCCCTCCCCCCCCCCCCCTTCGCCCCTCAACCCTGTCTCGAATTGTTAATGCGCGCAGGTGCCACAAAAGTGTCCGCGAGAGTCATTCAAAAATGCACCAGCGTAGCGTTTCTGTAAGGTGAGAAGAAAAATAAAAGAAACGAAAGAGGAACAAAAAACACTGTAGCTCCACGGGTTACGAACACGACAAACAAAGAATTTTGCATAATTTCCCTGAAAACCATCGCGTATTAGCCGCTATGCTACCGGTACCTGTGCACGGGCAATTCCATTCGCAATCGCTCGATATTTTATCCCGCGCGGATCACACGCTACCATCTCGTTCCTTTGAATTGCGTTTCTTCAATTATCTTCTCGGGAATATTATTAGACCCGGTTTTTTTGTAACAAAAACAAATATTTATTTTTTGAATTATTTGCACAATTCGAAAAGGAACTAAAAAGAGGATATCGTTCCGAAAAGGGCATACCTCCGATTCGTTTGGACATTTGTGTACCCGTGCATTTTGACTCACTGATTATGAATATGATAGTGAAAATACCCGCAAATTTCGTTTTTAAGGTCAAAACTCACTAAAACTGATTTTTTAAATAGTTTTTGTACTGTATTTTCATCAATGTTCATCTTAGAGAAAAATGTTTTCAACAAAAGTTGTAGCCTATTGAAAAATGGATCTTTTATGTTCTATACGGTTTTTGTGTAAAATCATTCTGTTTCGAGAAAAATGGGATAATGCTCGTAATAAGTACATTTTGCTAAACTCCATTAGTTTCGATGTACTTACGCACTCTACTTACGCACTGTACCGCGGCAAGTTTTGACTTTGTTTGGGTTCGTTTGTTGTATTGTGTGTTGTTTGGGTTTGTTCGTTGCGTATTGCTTAGGTATGTGTATAGTGTTAAAGACCAAACTGCAACCTTCCCGCGGTTAAGTACGTAAGTAGATAACATCGAAACTAATAGTGTTTAGTAAAATGTACTTATTAGGAGCATTACCCCATTTTACTCGAAACAGAATGGTTTTAGACAAAAACTGCATGGAACATAAAAGATCAATCTTTTTATAGGCTACAATTTTTGTACGAAACATTTTTCTCTAAGATCTACATTTATTACAATAATATAGAAAAACTTTTTAAAAAACCAGTTTTTGTCAGTTTTGACCTTGAAAATCAAATTTTCGGGTATTTTCTTTATCATATTCGTGATCGGCGAGTAGAAATCCATGGGTACACAAAATTCTAAATTACCAGAGGTATGTCGTTTTCGGAACTTTATCCAAAAAAAAATATGTCAACGAATACTTAATGATAGTGTATACAATCTTTTATAATTTTAGAATACAATGTTATAATAATGTACCAATATAAAATATGTCATTACACTAGCATATTGTTATAATATAGTATAACAATTAATAATAATAGTAACAATATACTAATATGAAATATATTCTCATATAATTATAATATAACTAATATTTAATATTAAATATTATATAATATTAAATAATAATTGAAATAATAATAACAATATACTAATATGAAATTATTCTCATATTATTATAATATAACATTATAATTGATGATAATAATGTAATAATATATTCATATAATAATATACCATTGTAATAAAAAATAATAACAATAATAATAATCGTGATCGATCCTAACTGTGAATATTTCCCACTGCAATTTAATCACAGTGCATTATTTCAAAAAGTAATCATTACTTAATCATTTCAAAATTTTTACTGGTGCTCACCATACATAATAATGACGAAATATCACAAGAAAATGTATTTGATATTGCAATAATATCATATTGCAGTAGTATAATAATACTGTATTATGATAATATGCTATATTATATTAGTATATTGCATTCCTTTCATTTTTGGCCCACTCCGGGGGCTTCGCTGGTTCCTGGGGGACCCCCCACGATTGTTAGAGGAGGACCAATCGAATTTGCCAAATAATGATTATATCCATAATAATAGAATAATTATTTTGCATTATAATAATGATTATATCATTATTAATTATTACATTACTTGTATATTAGATTATTCATTATACAATTTGTATACCATTATCACATTAATTATTAATAAATACATTATTGAGACCATAATAATTATGTTGCAAATTCGATTGGCACTCCTTCAACACTCGAATTTGCAAAAACATAATTAAATGAATAATATGTATGAATAAATATAATAAATAAATATATATAATACGAATAAATATATAATAAATAAATGAATACAGCACTCCTGGGGGGTCCCTCAGGAAACAGCGAAGCCCTAAGAGTGGACCAAAAGTGAAAGGGATGGAATCCCAAAAGCCCGAAATAATCCGAAATATAAATATTAAAAAAAAAAGTTTTACCAAAATAAAGGTACTGCTTCGGTTTTTTTTAAGTTGAACTCAACGAAGTGGAAAATGAGTGCTTCGAGTTGGCAGACCTTTGGACGATGGACGATTAGTGACGGAAGGACCTGTATAGATGGAGGTATCATCGTCACTTTCCTTTTGGTCCTCGCGAACGTGCACACGGGTGGGCCCTCGTCGCACCACCGGCGACCCGACACAGTTCCGAGCCAGTTCCAAAGTTATGCAAAGGAGATGCTCGTTCAGGATCCTCAATAAGGCAATCAGGAAGAATATTTCGGGCATTTGGGAGTCTAATGAGACGCGCGCTCCGCCATCGACGGAACCGCCTCTCGATCCTTTCCCGCGCCGGGGAAAGCCTCGGGAACGCGCTACGCTATTTTTCAAAATCAGAAGTTTAATTAATTCCTTCAATCCCTTGTTTAAACAACGAGGCCGTTGTTCCCAAAATTGCTTTCTCCTTTATTCTTCCAATTTGAATCGGTCCAAACTTTTGTCGCTCCTTTACGAGCGCGTTGAATGGAAAAACCATGATTTGCGCTCGAGAAAATAGCGTGAAGCCGTGAAAAACAAAATTACCGAACGTCATTAGTGAAAGAATAAGGTGACTGCGTTGTTCTCTCATTTTCCTAGCTATTATTTTTTTTTCGCTTCGGCTGCAGCAGAGGAAACATTATTTTTTCACTTGGTGCAGGACCTTTGCTATTTCTGCAATTATTTTGTAATTATTTTGATATATTAACGTGTGAATGTATTAATTGTTATATTATAATATTGTGTATATGACATATCATAATACTCTTATTGTGAATATATGTATAAATAAATTTGCAGCTATTTTTTCAATCGTATTATTATTTATAAAAAAATATTATAGTTATCTTGATATATTAAGTTGTGAATATATAAATTAATATATTATAATATTGTGTCTATGTCAAACTATAATTCTCTTATTGAAGATATATATATATATATATATATATATATATATATATATATATATATATATATATATATATATATATATATATAACTTCAATAAGAGAATGATAGTTTGACATAGACACAATATTATAATATATTAATTTATATATTCGCAACTTAATATGTCAAGATAAATATAATATTTTTTTTATAAATAATAATACGATTGCAAAAATAGCTGCAAATTTATATATTGCTGCTAAGTTATATAATGTTTATATAACATTATTATTTTCATTACCTATACATATATATTCATATATATATATATATATATATATATGTATAGGTAATGACAATAATAATGTTATATAAACATTATACTTAACGTTCCATTGCGTTCACAGCCACCTTAAGGAATCATCACAGTGTTACCGCCCGAAAAATAGCCCATTTTCGCGATTTTTTTGAGGTCGAAAGGATAAGGTAATCGACCTAATTTTTTTTTACAAATGAAAGCACCGATAATGAGTACAAAATTATTATTTTTTTTCATTTCTTTATTTATTGTTTAACATTGTTTTTATTTTCCGAAAATTGGGTGGAAAAATATGGTGTTCCATGGTGGCCAGGATTGCGGCCGCAAATTTTATCTGAAACAAAAATTTAAAAATAATTATTAATCTGTAGCAAAGCCTATGGAGGCTATGGTCCTATGGAGGTTTTTTTGTGGAATTTGAAAAAATTGCGGCGGTTTGATGTATGTTTGATGTATGTAGCGGTATGAAATTTACAATACATTTAAGATTCAAGGGAATTGAATTTTACGAACTCAGTAGATGAAATTAAATTTGAAACACTTGTACCGTAAATTTAAAACAGGAACGTGAAATTTTAACGTGGATATAGAATTTAATAGATGCAACATGGAAATTCAAAGACAAGTTTGCAAATTTGTGGAAAATCTGTTGCATTAACCCGTGTCTTCAATTGAAAATTACTACAGATGTATAATAAATCAACTATAAAAAAAGAGCATTGAAAATACAAAACAAGTTTGAAATTTATTTACAGCTGCCTGAAAAATGTAATATATTTGAAACTGAATTTTACGTTAGGTACAATGCATAATCACAACAAATTACACGTGCATTATTTTTCAAACGCACAAGTATATTAATAATACGGAGCTACACTTTCATTTTTTAAGTAAACTACTTTGGACTTTCAAAATATGATCTGAAATTTCATAAACGACGTCCACATAAAAACATCATACACTTGTGTATTAATTTTTACACAGAAGCTTTTTACAGTGTGTATTAAAGGTAATACTTTGGTTCCGTAAAATTAATACACACCCGTATGCTGATATTGGCAAATGGTTCTTGATTTCAATATACTTGAATGTGATTATTTCTTTACACGTGCATTATTTTTCAAACGCACAGGTATATTAATATTACGGAGCTACACTTTTATTTTTAAAATAACCTGCTTTGGATTTTCAAAATCGTATCTGAAATTTCATAAGCGGTATCCGTATAAAAACTTCCTACACTTGTGTATTAATTTTTATACAGAAAGTTAATATAATATCTCTATACGCAGCAGGGTTCATAGTGCCTTCAATTTTAACGGAGATTTTGTCCTTGAAATTTAGCGGGAGATGTTAGCGGCTCAACATGAGCAGCTAGAAGAAAAGGAGGGATGCCTCTATGGACCAGGCATTGCCGATTAGCGGTAATTATAAACACATGTGTGTAAACACATTACAAAACTTTAAACGCGTTTTTCTCGAAAACACGTTTTTGAAAATGGCTGACATTCTCCTGACCGCTTTAATTAACATATCGACCTGAAATTTGGAGAGCATACTCAGAAAATATGTCTCCACGGAATGACGGATCGTTTTTTCGATAGATACATTTTTGCATTTATTATTTATCTTTTTATGCGAAAGAAAACGCGAAAATTCGATTTTTTTTTAATTGCCGCCATTTTCCGAAATTTGTACTAAACGAAAAACCCATCCGTCATTCCATGACCAAAGGGTCACAGATTGATAATATGCTTTGAATTTGTGTTTCAGATCAACAAAGAGGGAGCAGTGATGTCAGCCGTTTACCTCCCGCGATTTGAGGACCTGTTTTCGCGGAGCTGAAACGGCCGCCATTTTGGTTTTTTTTTTCAAAAAATAATTTTTTTTAACGTTCTGTATATCATGAATAAAAGCAAGAAAAAAACCGCACTCAAAAAGCTTTACTCGTTTCCTTTAAAAAAAATAAAATGTAAACACCTGAAATATGGCACTCCAAGGACAAAGTCTCCCTTAAGGCGTTACCCCCACTTGTAGCGCAAAAAAAGGCCTTTTTCATGATTTTTTTTAAAGAAAACTACAAAACATTTTTAATCGATCAATATACCATGTTAAAGAACACATCTTGAAGAACTTTCAGTAATTTTTTTATTGAAAAATATTACATTGTTTAGTGGCAAATGGCCGTCAATGAAATAATGTTTTTATATACACGGTTTGCGGTGACCAACATTGCGGCGAAGTGGATCACCTGAAAAAAAAAAAATGCGGATGGATTTAATCAAATATAAGTATAAACTAGTCTTTAATTGAAGGATTTTAAAAAATATTCATTTTTCACAAAATGGCGGACAGTCAAAGTTAATGGTTCGATTTTAACGAAAAAAAACGGTCGTTTTTTGGCTATAAAACGGCCATTTTTTTCGAAAAAAAAATCGAACGATTAAAGACTACATTTTTATGTATTAAATAAGCCTGCAAAATTTCAAGAAGATCGGTTCATTTGTGTTCGAGTAATTTTGGTCACCGACTTCAGAAATGCCGTTTTGTGAAAAACGCGTTTAAAGTTTCAATTTCCGGTTGTTTACACAACGGATTCTTCTCTTTCAACGCTCATATCTCGGTCAACATGTTCCGATCGACTTGAAATTTTCAGGACATATTCTCAGATACTTATACTTCAAAAAAATGCAATAAAAAAAATCGATTTTTCCAAAATCGCAAGTGGGGGTAACCCCTTAAAGATTGAACCGACACCTTTCCAAGAGAGTGCACCACATAGCATAATGCTACCTCCACCGTGTTTCACAGTTGGTGTTTGATATCGCGAATCATTTCTTATTTCTTTTGGTCGTCGTACCTTCTCCCATCATTTCCAAACAAATTAATTTTAGTTTCATCTGAGAACAGCACTTTTTTCCAATCTTCAACGGTCCAGCTCTGGTATTTTTTCGCGAATTCTAATCTGGTCTTATTTTTTTTTACTGATGAGCGGTTTTTTAACTCCAACACGTCCAAAAAGTCCCACTTCTGTCAGTCTACGTGAAACAGTACTTTGGCTAATGTCAGCCAAATTCTCTTCGCGTAATTCACGTGCGATGATTGCAGCAGTCTTTTTGACGTCTGCGACAGCGTTTCTTTTGATCACTTTATCGACACGATTAGTTGTTTTCCTAGGTCTCCAAAGACAGTATTTATTTTTTAGAGTACCTGTAGACTTGAATTTATTTATTATATCTTTAACAGTCGATTTTCCAATCGACAAAATTTTAGCTATTTCACGTGAAACTTTTCCTTCGTTGTGCAAATTGATAACCACTTAACGTATATCTGAAGACGTGCGTTTCGGGATCTTGGCTGAGTGTTACTGATCGTACGGTGCAAAAGGAACAGAGTCCTCAATGTTTACATGATTTCGCGACTGATAACGTAAACAAAGCGAAGCAAATTATATCTTGCAATTTGGCCGAACATTTATGAAGCAGCAAAACGTGTTATTTTTCTTACAAATAATTGTTAATCGTTGTGAACAATTTTTGAATTACATATTTTGATTGCATAATAAAAGATCTTTACGATGATATATTTGTGTTTCCATATTACATCCTATAAAGGTTACTCAATCATAAAATTATCTTTTTGCAGCGCCATCTAGTGGCGAGTTACAACAAAGTGGATAGCATAAAAACCTTCTCCATGGAAAAACACTTATATATGCCAACTTTCATGGTGATTGGTCAAACGGTGCCAGAGTCTATAAATCTCAAACATATGTACCAGTATCCATTTTTTTATAAATATATTAATAATACATATATTATTATATATTTATACATCTACATAGATATATGAATGTACACACATAAAGTGCATATTTAAGGGGATATATACACCTAGGAGCCGGAAAAAAAGGTCATTTTTGTGAATTTTTTCAAGGAAAACTATTTGAAATTTCGGATTGGGCTTTTAATTATCTAAAAGTACATACATTCAAAAATATGTTTAATTTTCTTTATTTAAAAATATCAAAAATATACGAGGATATTGTATGATCCTTGGAGCGTCGTAAAAAAAATCTTATACGGTACCCACTGGCGTTTCTTCAAAAATCATCTAAAAAAAAACCAAAAAGATTATGAAATTAGATACTATAATTAGTAGTACTTGTCATGTCATTATTAAATTAGATACTATAATTATAGTACTTGTCATAGCCGATTTTGAAAATATCGATTTATGACAAAATTGCGGACGTTTGAACATAAATAGTGATTTTTGGGCCAAAAATTAGTTATTATTTTGCCTATAAAACAAAAACTAAGTAACGAAAAAAAAAAAAATCCTATGACAAGTACTAGATAATGGTGTATGGAATAACCGCAAAAAACCTCAATCGGTTCATTGGTTTTCGAGAAATTTTGGGTACCGATTTGAAAAACGTGGTTTTGAGAAAAACGCGTTTGAAAATTTGGGAATGAATAAATCATGAAATTTGTCAACTTACATGGAATCATCGATACCAGGCCCATAGCGTGGGTCTTCTACGGTCGACGGAATGTTCACAGCTTCTAAATCCTCGACCTCGACCATCTAGGTGTATATCTCCCGTTAATTTGTATAATATTATTATTATATATAACGTTTACATAATACTAAAAAATCATATTATATTATGAAAACAGTAGATCCATATATTTCCACATATTTATTTAATACGTGAATGATATTGTGCATACTATAATGTGCACAATATTATATTTCAAATAAATAAAGAAAAAAACGTATATAAAATTACGAAACCGGCCAAACGTCCAACAACATTTGTTCACTCTCTACCACGTGCAGCCCAAACGAGCCGCAACACAATGCAATAAATACAATGAGGCCAATACAATAAACAAACGCCCAGTAGGCTCCATAAAATTCGCGCTGTCGTTCAAATTTGCCGCCCGTTTCAAATTTCCGACAGCGACGATCCGAGTCTACCCGTTCGAAAAGTCAGTCCAGCTGGGTATTATGAGCGAAAAATAATACTTTCAATGGGTCCGTTGTCTACCGTTAACGAGAAAAGCTTTGCCCAAAAAAAAAACAGACAAAAAGACCAGCAGCTGAGAGAAAGCCCTAGGTGGTTTTGGCTCAACAATGAAACGAAGGAAACAAGAAAATATAACGAAATTACGTAAATGTACAAAAATATATAGTATACGAGATCCGCGCGTCCGAGGATATGAAAACATTTACGGAAAGAAAGAAAGACAATGGGCGAGAAGTGGAGAAACAGTCTCGAAAGTGAAAATGGCTGAAAGAATGAGAAAGATATATGGCTCGACGTCACGGAATTCCTGAAGGCATCCAGGTCGGACGATGGACGATTATCGTATTTTAATTATTCATTCCTTCCCGGAATTTTTTTTTGTATAATAGGAGTAACAATAATAACAATAATAGTGATAGCAAAAATATGTGAATATCAACAAGTAATGTATAACATAGTCAACAAATAAATATATGAATAGCAACAATAACAGTATCAATAATAATAATGATAACTAAGATATATAAATATAAAAAAGTAATCCATAAAATAAAGAATAAATAAATATATCAATATCGACATCAATAGCAACAATATCGTATTAATAATAATGATTATTAATACGATATTGCTAATGATAATATCATGATAATTATAATAATAATAGTAATAATAAATTAAGCGTGTGCGTATTAATAATCATTAATAATAATGATTATTAATACGATATTGTTAATGATAAGATCATGATAATGATAATAATAATAGTAATAATATATTAAGCGTGTGCATATACATCTGTGTACAAATCTTATGTATTGTACGCGAAAATACGTGCTATCAAATGTAATAATAAGCATACATAAGAATAATCATATTATATTATTATTTCTATAGTGAGGGCAGCAACAATAAAATACACGCTTTAAAATTAGTAACAATGCCTTTGACGTTTGCATCGATGGAATGGAGAGAATTTTTGTTTTTCATTTCGTCAATTTTTTGTTGGCTGCTTCGAGCGACGAAAGATCCCTAAAACGTTTTTAGTAGCCTCGTTGGAGGTCTGAAACGTAGGTCGGAAGGTGAAACATAGACATAATATAATTTAAGGAAGAAGACAAATTAAAAAGAATTTTTTTTTTGCATTCCAACGATGCTAACGTAAAGATGTTTAGTAATATTTGTTGTCTTCTTGCGCCTTTGCAGGAATTTATTTGTGTATCTTTATAAATATAGTATTGGCAATAAAAATAATAGTAATTGGGCTAATTAATACCGTAAGAACTATTATTATGATTATTTGTATATGAAGATCACTACGCTTTGTCAGTATTCTCATGGAGGATCTGAAACCCAAACTTAAGGGGCGGCCTGCTTTAGAGGCTTCAAAAAATCGATTTTTTCGAGGATTTTTTTGGGAAGGAAAGAAATATTCGATTGAAACGAAACTTTCAGGTTTTATTGTTATATATTTCAACAGTCTTCTCAAATTTTTTCATTAAAATATATGTCATATTATGCCTGGTACAAGCATTTCGCCGAGGCGCCTCGAGTGTGCATGTGTCGTGCGGCGGGAAAGATGCAGGTCGCAATTTCCATCTGAAACAAAAAACCCAAAAAAATTTTTATTTTCAATAGTATAGGTTCTAGTTAAACCAAGAAAATTCAACAAAAAGTGAGAAATTCAACAATTTTTCGCAAATTAAAAAAAAAATTCACTTTTGATTGTTTAAAAAGTGGGTTAATCATAACTTTCTTAAGGTTTTTTAGGTTAAACTAGAAGCTAGTTTAACTATTGAACTATTGAAAACTATTGAAAACTATTGAAAATAAAATTTTTTTTGGGTTTTTTGTTTCAGATGGAAATTGCGACCTGCATCTTTCCCGCCGCACGACACATGCACACTCGAGGCGCCTCGGCGAAATGCTTGTACCAGGCATAATATGACATATATTTTAATGAAAAAATTTAAGAAGACTGTTGAAATATATAACAATAAAACCTGAAAGTTTCATTTCAATCGAATATTTCTTTCCTACCCAAAAAAATCCTCGAAAAAATTGATTTTTTGAAGCCTCTAA
>OZ023317.1:52523323-52543124 GCA_964007375.1 Ophion obscuratus
TGAATTTCAAACTTGCTTATAGTGCTTTTTTATAGATGCGTTAGCACCTTAAGGGGTATTCTCACTTTAGACGCCAAAAAGGCTATTTCCAGGATTTTTTTTTCGATAGGTTTATACTATACATGTTAATATAGTAGTTGTTACACTTAATAAATACACCTTCGAAATACGTTTTAAAAAAAATTTATTCACGGCCTTAGGCCACAGTAACGGGTATAAAATCATGTTCGAATTTGACCATTTTTCGTATGAAAAAGTGATTCACTGGTAAAATTAATTACGCATCTATTTAGTATGAATATCAAGCTGTTAGAATTTTTTTTATTTAGCATCCACAATTTTTTAACCAGAAAAAAAAACAAAAATTCTCGTCAATCTACATCAGAATACCTAGTGAAGTACGTACGGAATTTAAAAAATATTGTTTTATTCAAAAGTTGTAGGTATTTGAATTTAAGAAATGAATTTTCAGTGAAAAATTTTGTTATAACTGCTCATAAACTGCTCATAAAATCAAAAGTTTTCGATTAATCAGAAATTCCGTACGTACTTCTCTGCGGAATGCAATTAGGAACATAATTTTTAAATTTGAAGTAAATGGAGTAAAAATTGTTGAAGTTATTTGTCACATCAATTGGAAAGAAGCTGTTTCGAGAAGTTTCGAGTAGTTGGCCATTTTGTAAATCGAAAAAAACATATGTATATTTTTTTCTAACAGCTTCATATTCGTACTAAATAAATATGTAATTAACTTTATGAGTGAATCACTATTTTATACGAAAAAAATTGTTAAATTTGCACATAATTTTACATCCGTTACTGTGGCCTAAGGCCTTAAGTCAATATTTACAGAAGAAAATGGTAGTTGAAAAAATGTCCTAAAAAATGCAAGTCTACGCTGTTGATGAAATCTCGGGGATGGATCATCCGAAACAAAAAAATCAAACGGTTTTAGATTCAGTATGTTAATGGCTATAGCACAAATCATACTATTTTTGATATATGCAAAAATACCAAAATGGCGGATATTTTTCGAAATCACAAAAAAACGTTTTTTTTCACTGTTTTTGGCAAAAAAAATACTAAATATCGAAATAAATTTTAAAAACCTTGATGCGCGCTATAGGTATAGTTATAAAGAATATGTGTTTAAAATTTCATAGGGATCGGTTCAGTGGTTTCGAAGATTTTATCAACAAGCCGTCGAAAAACGCTATTTCGAGAAAAACGCGTTTAAGGGGGGATTGTCTTTTTTTTTCGCAAAATTTACCGCTTTTTGGGAATTTTTTTGTAAAGAAAGTATACAACGGAAAACTTGTGAAACTTGGCATATAGTTTTATTGATCTGCTTACTACATACAAAAAAATTTTTAAACAATTTCTTAAAAAAATCCGCCTCCCACCCCCCTCGACGCGCGATGGTTCTTTTTTGATGGTGTGCACGATTTCTCAAAAACTATTCAACCGATTGCCTTCAAATTTGGACAGAATGCTCAGCTGACATCCTTTTATCGTTTGATGAAGCAAAAAAGCAATACGTTTAATAGTTTTTTATTTATAACAAAAAATCGATCAATTTTTTTCGAAAAATCGATAGTTCAAGTTCAAGACGTCACCAAATCATCAATTTTTTTTTCCCCTTCATCGAACGATAGCTATATGTGTCTAAAGTAAAATGCTTTTTGGGTTTTTGTTGCAGGATGACCGTGAAGGCTGTAATCGTGCACACCATCAAAAAAGGACCATCGCGCGTCGAGGGGGGTGGGAGGCGGATTTTTTGATGAAATTGTTTAAAAAATTTTTTGTATGTAGTAAACAGATCAATAAAACTATATGCCAAGTTTCACAAGTTTTCCGTTGTATACTTTCTTCACAAAAAAATTCCCAAAAAGCGGTAAATTTTGCGAAAAAAAAGACAATCCCCCCTTAAAGTTTGTTTTGGGTTATATAAATCCATGAAAAAAATTGTTTTACGTATTTCAAAAGTGTACTTATTAAGTGTAACAACTTTTATATCAATATCTATAACATAAGCCTATCAAAAAAATTCCTGAAAATAGATAACTACACTACCGCAGTTCTGCTAACGCCATCTGTTTGAAAACAGCTCGAACTTATTCAACGTCCTAATAAAATGCTTTTTCTACCAGCTCCTAGTAGTCCAGTCGAGATAGGTCTAAAATTCGATTAACCTTGAATTAATTCCGGGCTTCGATTTTTTTTTATACTTAGGGGTTGGTGGTTGGTAGTGTAAATCTCGATTTTCGGGAAAATCCCCCTGATGCGTTTGTCGCCATTTTGATTTAAAGAGGGATTTTTTGTATTTCGAATAACTCGCTTATTTACAACCTTAGAGTGAAAATGATCATATCAAAAGTTGTGGAAAATGCAATTCTCCACAAGTTTGGCGATTATAATTTTTACCCTAGGATCGATATTTATAGAGTTACACTGCAAATAGGGGTAAAAAGTTCACCCCTAAATTAAGTATAAGTCCGAAAATATTGATCCTAGGGTAAAAATGGTTCTGACCAAAGTTGAAGAAAATATAATTTCCTACCCGATTACGCCTTACCATTTTTACGATAAATTTGATAATAAACGAAATAACTGAACATAAAAAAAAAGTTCACCCCTAAATTGAGTATACGTCCGAGAATATTGATCCGAGGGTAAAAATGCTAACAACCAAAGTTGGAGGAAATAAAATTTCCTATGTGATTATTTACTACCATTTTTACAATAAACTTGATAATAAACGAGATAAGTTTAAAAAAACGTTTGTTTACCCCTTTTAGCAGTCTAACTCTATAAATATCGATCCTAGGGTAAACATTATAATCACCAAACTTGTAGGAAATTACGTTTCCCACAACTTTGAATACAGTCATTTTCACTCTAAGGTTAAAAATAAGCGAGTTATTCGAAAAACAAAAAAAAATCCTTCTTTAAATCAAGATGACGGCAAACGCACCAGGGGAATTTTCCCGAAAATCGACATTTACACTACCAACCACCCCTCCTAAGTATAAAAAACGAAAATCGAAGCCCGGAATTAATTCCAGGTGAAATCCTATTTTGACTGGAGTGCCAGTGGGACCCCAAAAACAAAGGCAATCAAAGCCGGTGCAATGATAGTGGGCACTGATACGGAACGTCTCATCAACGTCCAAGCTTTCCAATGTGACTTCAATGAAGAGCCAATCGACGCGGAACGTTCGCCCCGCTATGGCCAATCCGGTTTGCGAGACTCGAGGTTCGCTCGATCGTCACGGTAATTCGGCGTCGCGCTCAGACAATGTCCGCGCCATGAAAATTGGCCGTAGATAGAAAAACATTGAGACCCTTCTTCGGCTTGGCCATTGTCTCTCTCGGAGCCACGTGCTCGCTCGCCACGCACGGTCGGAAGAACTTGGAATTGTCCGAAAAGACGAGATGCAGCGACGGGGATGTATGCGCGAGACGTGAAAAAGGTGGCACGGAACTAAAACGACTTTGCAACACTTCTTTCACGGGGGATGACACGCCGCGTGTTCCGGTACGTCGCGACGATGCGCGACGAGGACTCGCCTTTAACCTGCGCTCGAATGACGCTCCTACAGCATTTGCGGAGCATGGCAATTTTTGCGTGTCACTTCCGTTGGTCAATTCGCCTGGCAGGTGTTTGGCTCTGCCAAAAAGCCATCAAACGGCCGAACGATTTTTCGCCGACGGGCGAAACGAACGCTTCGACTGGTGGAATTGTCAGGCAATTTGGGCTTGCCAAAAGCCATTGCGAAGTGTTGGTGACACATTCCGGAACAAGCTGACATTGGCAAATGCCAGGGCAAAATCTCAGTATCAAACGCCAGGGTAACATGCAGGGCGAAATGCCGTTGCGAAGTGCTCTTGAAGGATGTCATAGCAAAAAGACAGGGAAAAGTGCTATTTGGGAATGTGATTACTATACGCCATTGACAAATATTCATTTGAAGTATCTTTCCAAATCGCCATTGCCAAATTTCGCCGCGAAATGCTATTCCAAAATCCAAATCGTACTGCCAATTGCCATCGCAATGTGCCATTTCTGACAGATGCGGCAAAAGCATCAGTCCTAAAAGGCCGTTGTTGTCATGATGCCATCGCCATGTGCCATTCCGAAATGCCATTGCACACTGAGAGAAACGTATGGTGTTCTCAACCATATTTTAACTATATCTTATTATTTCCCCGAGGGGGCAATAATATTTTATAACCATAGTTACTGCCAAAAGAATAGTACTGCTTATTGATAGTTTAACAGTTGCATGAATTGTGCGCATGTGTTAATCGCAACCACCAATCTTACATTAAACATACGTTTATCCTTCAATATTTAATATAGTAGGTTTTCATAAAATGAAGATTCCCTGATCCTATCAAAAATCTACTTCCCCAAGATTCTAATAGTGAGCTCTGATAGTGAATTCTAGTAGTGAATTCTAATAGTGAACTATAATAGTGAATTCTCATAGTGAATTCTAATAGTGAATTGTAATACTGAATTCTAATAGTGAATTCTAATAGTGAAATCTAGTAGTGAATTCTAATAGTGAACTAGTGTTCTTTCTAATTCCAATAGTGAACTAGAATTCTTTATTCTAATAGTGTGAATTCTAATATTGAATTCTAATAGTGAACTTTAGTTCACCGATAGTGAACTCTATTTCTAATAGTGAACTGAATTATAATAGTAAACTCTAGTTCACTATTAGAATTCAGTATTAAAATTCAATATTAGAATTCACACTATTAGAATGAAGAATTTTAATAGTGAATTCTAATAGTGAACTCTAGTAGTGAATTCTACGATTGAATTCTAATAGTGAACTCTAATAATGAATTCTAATAGTGAATTCTAATAGTGAACTCTAATAGTGAATTCTAATAGTGAATCCGCTATTAGAGTTCACTATTAGAATTCAATATTAGAATTCACAGTATCAAAGTAAAGAATTCTAATAGTGAATTCTAGTAGTGAATTCTAAAAGTGAACTCTAATAGTGAATTTTAATATTGAATTCTAATAGTAAACTCTAATAGTGAATTCTAATAGCGAACTCTAATAGTGAATTCTAATAGTGAATTAGATATCTTTCTAATTCCAATAGTGAACTAGAATTCTTTATTCTAATAGTGTGAATTCTAATATTGAATTCTAATAGTGAACTTTAGTTCACTAATAGTGAACTCTATTACTAATAGTGAACTGAATTATAATAGTGAACTCTAGTTCACTATTAGAATTCACTATTAGAATTCACTATTAGAATGAAGAATTTTAATAGTGACTTCTAATAGTGAATTCTAATAGTGAATCCACTATTAGAGTTCACTATTAGAATTCAATATTAGAATTCACACTATTAAAGTAAAGAATTATAATAGTGAATTCTAGTAGTGAATTCTAAAAGTGAACTCTAATAATGAATTTTAATAGTGAATTCTAATGGTGAACTCTAATAGTGAATTCCAATAGTGAATTCTAATAGTGAATTCTAATAGTGAATTCTAATAGTGAACTCTAATATTGAATTCTAATAGTGAACTCTCATAATGAATTCTAATAGTGAATTCTAATAGTGAATTCTAATAGATTATTCTAGTAGTGAATTCTAAAAGTGAACTCTAATAGTGAATTCTCATAGTGAATTCTAATAGTGAATTGTAATACTGAATTCTAATAGTGAATTCTAATAGTGAACTCTAATAGTGAATTCTAATAGTGAACTAGAGTTCTTTCTAATTCCAATAGTGAACTAGAATTCTTTAATCTAATAGTGTGAATTCTAATATTGAATTCTAATAGTGAACTCTAATAATGAATTCTAATAGTGAACTCTAATAGTGAATTCCAATAGTGAATTCTAATAGTGAATTCTAATAATGAACTCTAATAGCGAATTCTAACAGTGATTCTAATAATTACATTGATTAAAAACGTTGCCGGTTATTTGCGAGGATGTTTATAGTGATTTGTACCATATTATAAGATACGACTGGCTATATGCGCATTTGGTGTGTTATTCAAGTGTTGGTACAAGGCATCAATGCCCTTCTACTAAATGCATAGAATATTTCATAAATCGAGAATAAAATAAAATACGCAACTGAGAGTTCTACCTCGATGATTTTTTTAATGATAATTCGCCATTTCCTGACCTCCTGTAATGATTTCTTGCGAAGAAAATATTTCGCCTAATCGGAATCGAACTTAGAACCTAACTGCCTAACCTTCTGCCTATCCTATGCGCGCTGCCACTACGCTACCGAGTATGTTTGACATCGTTAGCACAGATATGGCATAACAGACAAAAGTAATTCCGACTGTACTTCCGAATAGCAGTTATCTGCGATTTAGGTGAAATTTTGCACAGATCTTTTTTTTTTAATGTAAGTGACCGTTTAAATGGATTTTTGATACTTTGCAAAAGTTTTGTGCCATATAATAGTGATTTGTACCATATTTTATGATACGACCTGCTAAATGCATAGTAATGCGTGTCCTACAAGAACAGAAGGTGAACTACAAGAAAAAGTGTTCAACTGATATCCTATTTTTGCAATGCAACAAATACATTATGTGACAGTTTGTGAAATATGCGTAGTTCGTAAAACTATTATAACGCGGTTGCTCGGACTGCAAATGACTTACACCTTTGCTATAAATAAACTTTACCATATTTTTTCCGAATAGTCACTTTTCATAAGGTCTTCTAGCACATTATACTAAAAAAACGTTAATGTTAACCATATGAATCGTGGAAAAGAATAGTAGAAGTTTGACTGAACAAAACTTAACGTACAGTATACAACATTAGTATCTTTACGCCGATTTTCTTATAGTGCTAAATGAACCATATCTACAGTGTCAAGCCATTTACAATAGTGTATCATCATTTCGGGGATAATAGATAGTGAAACACGCCACCCAAATCTTTATGTATACTTTTCGCTTATAGTCGTGTTAGCCATATTATGATTGCGGTGGCTAATAAACTATACCGAATTTTACTATCCCCTCTTTTTTCATGGTCGTTTGTTGGAAATACCATGGACGTTTCTCTCAATGCAGTATGCTATCACTTAATAATAATATAGGTGCATCTGGGTACCCAAAGAAGACCACAATGAACACCAAACACCACTAACACTTCGGCTGCGCCCAATCATCATCATGAGTTAGCAGACCTAACACTTCCAATTGTGAATGCCAATTACTACGCGGAAGTTTCCAAAACCTGCCTCGTCCCTACCGAAACTACCGAATAACTCTGCAGGCACCTTGATCACTTCACCAATGCTGATCATTCCACCAATTCCACGCTTCCAATGGATCGACGCTCAAATCTGTATCGAACTCAGGTCCCTGTAGATGTGACTTTTTACCAACCTGGAAATCAGCCAACTTATCATCAGAAGATGACAAACCCAACCCTTCCAATTACCATCCTCACTACCGACCAGAAGTTTCCAAAACCTGCCTCGTCCAAAACTACCAAACGAGTACCAAAGCATCGACGCCAAAATTGGAACCAACGCCACTTATCGGGCCAACATCCATCTACCTGAAAGTCTTACCAACAAAAAAAAACACCCGAGACAAGAACTAAGAGATGATGACGGCCAGTCCATAAGCGTAACCTTGGGCGGCGGAAAGCCTAAGTGCCCTGAGCTGGCCAACCCGCCTTGGCCTTCATCCTGATTAAGGCCTCAAGTCGTTAACAGGGAGCCGCGACCTTGGCTGGAGGACCAGAGCCCGCAAGGTGGAAGAGTTCTCGGGAGAGCCGCAACGTGGCCGTCGCGTATCACCGCGCTTGCTCCCGTCCTTCATTTATTGTCGTTAAAGAGCGCAACGAGAAACGGACGAAGTCCCGTAGCGCAAAATAATCTATTCGAGCTTTGCGCAAAATTGAGTTTATAGTTCTCAACGGGGGGTTCCTACAGCGGGGGTCTCTTCCGCGAGTTCCAACAACGTCACACCCACACATACACATCTCACTCTTGAAGAGCAAGTTCAACGTGTATACGCAAGTATACACACAATGTACTCGTACACATGGAGAGGGGGACTCTTTCACTCGGAGGTAGCACAAGCCAAGAAGCCCGTAGAGAACTGGCTTGTAAATCTTTTTCCAATCCTCACCTCGACCTGGACCAGCACAATATTTGTAGCCCACCACCGTCGGACTCTCATTGTCCGCATTGGAAAAGAAGCCAACCCCGCCGGGGCTCTCCGCTTTTCAGCTCCCGAGGATTTTCATGCTCGTCTCATCTTCGCGATCACCTCAGGTAGTCTCCTTCTCCATTCCATCCATAGTCTCCACTCGTCATTCAGCCTCGGATCCTTCGGAATGATCTGTCACATTCGTATACACGCCTCATCCTCATCCTTGTCTCGCTTATCATACCGCAATGCCTCCAAACGAATCAGCACATCCAGTCCGTGCTCGGCTGCACATTTTGATCAACATTTATACCCATTTACGTCACTTTTAGGGTGGCTGAAATGGTTCACCAGTAAATGCCGAAAGACAATCATCTATCCCAACGTTCGAAAGGTCCATAGCGCTGTTTCAAAGAAGCCAAATAAGGTAAATGTCCCAATTATGGAACAGGTCCCAATTATTGAAAAAGCTCATTTATAAAAATTTCATTACATATATGGAACTGTTAGCTATCGAAATTTTACCTTACTTGCGCAAAAAAAGCTTTAATTAATAGAGAAAAACATTATTTAATCAGCAACGGTGACCCGATTTTACGTCTCGCGGTAACTGCTTATCGTTTTTGCCAAGGAGCGCCGCTTCGTGTGTAAGGGCATGAAAAATTCAAAAACTGTCGCATCTCAAAAAGAAAAGGCGTTTCAGGTTCCTCAGAAAATGTCTTACAAATAATTTTTAAAAAATGTAATTAATTATTTATGAAAAAATACGGTGTTCGATCATTGGAACATAGAAAATGCAGTGTGTCCCAATTATTGAACACTCGAATTCCCCAAGATGGCGTCACTAAACCCATCAAAACATCGAGACAGTTAACGTGTGACAGATCGTGTGAATCGGATTTATTCCAACAAAAACTGTATGTTCCTGAATAAACTCACCTTTATTCTTTTAATAATAACTCTAAGATCGTCAAATATATTTTTTATTTGTATTTTCGTGCAATAAACATAAAAAGAAAAGTAAAAAGAGAATATAACCCAAATGTAGCCTAAAAATAGGAATGTAATGTTCAATATTTTTTGCTCTCCGATATTTCAGGGAGCCAAGCTGCGACAAAATCAAACAAAAACAGAGCACAAAAACGAGGAAGCTGAAAATAAAAATAAAATGCAGTTCGAGTTGAAAAGCAAAAATAAACCAAATGCGAATGAACCAAAAACCTGTCAAAAGAGACTAAATATATATTTTTGTATTTTTACATGATCAATAAAAGATTATTAAAGTGTTTGATTTTGCTTTTATTTCTTAATATTGTACCCAAAATAATATTTTCAGAACGGAATAAGAATTCTCGAGAGTGTTCAATAACTGGGACATGCCTGTTCCATATTATGGACATAGGCACTTCCAGTATTCAATAATTGGGACATTTGCATGCTTCACATTGTTATTCTTTTTTTTCCATTTGAAATCATTTAAAAATAATTTAAAGGGTGATTTTTCGAAAGTAAAAATATCAAAGTATCATTTGAACATAAAAGCGATGGTTTTTTCTTGATTTTATACTTTTTCTCACCGTATTCAATGCCCCCAGATCCTTAGCTGTTCAATAATTGGGACATTTACCTTACGTTCAAAATCAAACAAAAATTTCAACTAAACACAACATCGTCCGGATGTGACCTAAACGGTGATCCATGATCTTCCGAACAAAGTACATTCAAATCTGGACAATCAGGCACAGTATCTTCCCGAAGTGACCAAACTGGCATGATCTTTCACTGCAACCTGCCAACATGCCAAAATTCGAATCTTTTCATCTGGAACACAATGCGTATTCCAGATGCGAGGAAAAATCACTATCCTGTCAGAATCATCGACAAATTTTCAATTTTTCTCAGGGGTTACGCAAAATCTCGAGAAACCAGACAGAAGGGACTTTTCATCTCAGACCCAAAACACCCAAACTCTCTTTGATCTTCGGCTTCTGGATCCTGCCAATTCAGCAAGACTGATTCGATGCAATCGCGAATCTAGCGAATCTCTCTGATTGCATAGTTCGTATCCAGTCTCTAAAAAACACAGATAGGTACATTCTTTATCTTGTGTGCAAGTGGATTGTGGACAAAGCGAGTCAAGACCTCCTGCAGATTCCACGGACCGACTTCTACTCAATTTTCGACCTGTTCTTCATCTCTTCCTCTTTTTTTGCCTTGCTCTGCAACGTCTTCTGGTCTTTCCACCTTTTGCTCTCTCGCTCTTTCTCTTTTCCTATACATACATACATACACATGTATATATATATATATATATTTTAGGGTGATACTTTTCAGGGTAACTTTTTTTCTGACCCATCGTGCCCGAAAACCTTTAGTTGGTACCCAAAAACGAAGTGTCTTAAAAGGGGGGTGTTGTCAAAAAATATTTAGAGGTCGCGAATCAAAATTGAAGGTTTCCCATTTGATTAACATTGAAAAAAATGTTTTTTCTCATTATTAGTGTTACCATTCCGCGAATTTTGATATCGCGATATTTTCCAAGTGGATTCTCATAGGAAATATGATACTTTACAATAAAGTTCATTGAGTCATGTCCGTAAATTCAACCGTTTTAACGGTATCATTATTTCAAGTGAATATTGTATTAAAATATCTATTCAAACGGCTGTAACGCCTAAGCTATTAGATATATCGAAAAAAAATCAAATGAGAACTATGTAGAGAAAGTAATTTGCTTCAAAAAAGTCTTACAAGCCGAGCTCGTAAATTCAACTCTTTCTCAGCTATAGGTGGATAAAGTAAAATAAATAGATTTTTTTTTTTTGTTAAAAAAATCTCTTTATTTCCTAGCTGAGAAAGAGTTGAATTTTCGGGCTCGGCTTATAAGACTTTTTTGTAGAAAATTACTTTCTCTACAAAGTTCTCATCTGAATTTTTTTCGATATATCTAATAGCTTAGGCGTTACAGCCGTTTGAATAGATATTTTTCACAATATTCACTTGAAATAATGATGCCGCTGAAACGGTTGAATTTACGACCATGGCTCAATGAACTTTATTGTGGAGTATCATATTTCCTATGAGAACCCACTTGGAAAATATCGCGATACCAAAATTCACGGAATGGTAACACTAATAATGAGAAAAACATTTTTTTCATTGTTAATCAAATGGGAAACCTTCAATTTTGATTCGCGATCTCTAAATATTCTTTGACAACACCCCCCCTTTCACGAAAGTTCGTTTTTGGGTACCAACTATAAAGGTTTTCGGGCACGATGGGTAAAAAAAAAGTTGCCCTGAAACGAATCACCCTAATATATATATATATATATATATATATATTCTGAAATTGTGCCGTCCTTAGTGACCGCGCGTTTTCGTCTTCTCTTCCGCCACGCTACCGTTCGCGCAGCGGTGGCGTCCCGAAGCTCGGGCAGGCGGCAAAAAGATTTACAACTTTGCTGCCCGGTGTTATATTAGTTTAGCGCGACGCTGAGCGTAGCGCCTCACGGTCGAGGGGACCGGTACGGAACCGACACACCCTTACGTGTATTTAGTATCCATGAGTTTGCGTAGGTATATACGTATGTATAGGTGGCACATACTTTTATACGGGAGAGCGAACACCGTCATAAAATTTATAACGTCCCATCATACATTCATTATGATTTTACTCACCGGACGACAGACTACGGAGCGTTGTAAATATTCCTCGTTCCGAGAGAAACAGCCTCGTACATTTGCCGAAGAACGCGCAGTCTATCAGCCAACCGTACACGCGCGTACGCTGTCAATGTGTATCAGGGGACGATTCTTTTCGCTCTTGCGATTACGCCCGTTCGAACGAGACTGAAAGAGAGGCCGGTTTTTATTAAGGCGTTACTCCCACTTGTAACGCAAAGAAAAGGCCTTTTTCATGATTTTTTTTAAAGAAAACTACAAAACTTTTTTAATCGATCAATATACCATCTTAAAGAACACATCTTGAAGAACTTTCAGTAATTTTTTTATTGCAAAATATTACATTGTTTAGTGGCAAATGGCCGTCAATGAAATAATGTTTTTATATACACGTTTTGCGGTGACCAACATTGCGGCGAAGTGGATCATCTGAAAAAAAAATGCGGATGGATTTAGTCAAATATAAGTATGAACTAGTCTTTGATCGAAGGATTTTAAAAAATATTCATTTTTCACAAAATGGCGGACAGTCAAAGTTAGTGGTTCGATTTTAACGAAAAAAAACGGCCGTTTTTTTGCTATAAAACGGTCATTTTTTTTTCGAAAAAAAAAATCGAACGCTTAAAGACTACATTTTTATGTATTAAATAAGACTGCAAAATTTCAAGAAGATCGGTTCGTTAGTGTTCGAGTAATCTTGGTCACCGACTTCAAAAATGCCATTTTGAGAAAAACGCGTTTAAAGTTTCAATTTCCGGTCGTTTACACAACGAATTCTTCTCTTTCAACGCTCATATCTCAGTCAATTTTGTTCGGATCGACTTGAAATTTTCAGGACATATTCTCAGATACTTGTACTTCAAAAAAATGCAATAAAAAAAATCGATTTTTTCAAAATCGCAAGTGGGGGAAACCCCTTAATTTGGACTCCCGGCCTCCGCGCTACTATTCGCCCATTTTTGGGTTTTTAGACATGTTGTAAAGAGATGACAGTTGTCAACGCATCTCAGATTTCTTTGACAATTGGTTTGAACATTGTTGTCAATGTATTTGACGTTGTCTCGCAATTTGGTGTCAATGCATCTGACATTTCTTCGCCATAGGTTGTCAATGCATTTGTGGTTTGATTGAAGATTGTTGGCAATGTTATCGACATTTTCCGCAAATTTTTGTCAACGCATTTGACACTTTTTCGCATTTTGCTGTCAATACTTTTGGCGTTTTTTTCGCAATTTGTTGTCGTTGAATTTGTAATTTTATTTCCAATTATTGTCAATGCATTTGACATTTTTTCGCAACTTGTAGTCAATGCATTTGAATGTTTTCGCAACTTGTAGTCAATGCATTTGAATGTTTTCGCAATTGTTGCCAATGAAATCTGAGATTCCTTTTATGGAAAAAAAAAAATGGAAAAAAACTCGGACCCTTTTTCTTCTCGCCACTGTTACAGGTCGTTCGAAGATTCCGGTAAATGATTATACCTCGTTTATTTCCTCCTCGAACATTCTTGATTTCTCGATCGCTCGCTAGAAGCGTGTCCGAGTTTTCCTTGTTTTTTTTTTCTTTCTCGTTTGTTTTGTTTTTTTCTTTTCTTTTTTCATGCCGCGTCTCTCGCACCAGGACACTTTTTGCGCGCGTACCAGCCTCTCAGTCTCCCGTCATTTTATGATTCTCGGCAAAATTTACAACCATCCATCATACCTGTATCATGATTTTACTTCCTGACACAGCAAAGGCTGTAAATAATTCTTGGGTATATAAACGTACGTACATATACCATGGTATATTACAGCCGGTGACAGACGAGCGTGCGCGCAACCCCCGACCTGGCTTCATATATATATATATATATATATATATATATATATATATATATATATATATATATATATATATAAAGTCCTCCGACACTTAGGAGATTAGCTTTGACGCAATTATTTCTACCTGACCGCTCTTATTACTATTACAACGTATAAAAATATTTCGAGAAGATCCGGAATTCAAAAATATTACCACTGAAATTTACATAAATCGATAAAAAAAATCATCCCTATATTTAAATATTCATGCGTATGGGGTGAAAAAAAAGTGTCAGCCCACATATTAGTTTCCTAAAATGACCGTTCAAAAAAGGAAGGGAATATTACGCAGCAGTCTTAAAAAACATTTCACATCAGTGTTTCATCTTTGCTAATTTATTTTTAATTAGTTGAAATTGGCAATGTAAGGCATGTGGTTGAAACCGTAAGATAAATTTTATTATGAAACACATATATACACAGACTGCGTATAATAATTGTTTAATATAACTGATTGAGTTATTTCTATGTAAGTATTAATTTTATTTTGACTCGGTATTATTAATCATTTTATTCAAAACATTCAGGAAACTCATTACTTTGAATGTCAGTGTTGAAGATAAATATTATACGTATATAATGATTTTGCATTTTCAACTATGAAAAAATATAGTGCAATGTAATAGTTACTTTTTATAGTGACTAAACTATAAATAAATATGGTATAACTATAGACAAATGTAAATGTTGAGGATCAAAGTCATCATAAATGTGTAAAGTATTTTATGTAAAACGGTCGTTTTGATTTTCTTTTATCCCTTAACCTTACAATCTTAATGGCTCCAACAAATACCAACAACGGGAATGCACTTTTCTGAAAAAGTATTTTCTCAAACGACGACTTTTCATAAAAAATTTGAAGCATGTGAAAAAAGTGAGGCGAACTGTCAACCTTCATGATGATTTTTATCTTTGACTATAAAAAATATAGTTATTTATTTATAGTCCAAAACTGTATATAAATAACTATAAGTAGCTATAAATAAATATAAGTAACTATAGATAAGTGTAAATGTTAAGGATAAAAATCATAATATATATTTAAAGTATCTTACATTTCAATTATTTTTTATCTCTCTTGCAAATTGTTTTATCCCTTCTTCTCACAATGTTCTTTTCTGAATAAGTATTTCCTCAAACGATGCCAACGCTTTCTTTTTATGAAAAATTTGAATAATTAAAAGAAAATGAAACGAACTCTGATCCTTCTCAATGATATTTCCTGTTGCATTTTTATTACAAAAAAAACATACATATTTGAAATAATTGTTCTTTTAAATATCCATATAAATACTTTTTCAGAAAATTGCATTCTCGTTAAGGGCATTTTTTTCGGAACACGAGGATTTTGAGAAGACGGGATAATATATAGTTATTTATTTATAGTCCAAAACTATATATAAATAACTATAAGTAACTATAAATAAATATAAGTAACTATAGATAAGTGTAAATGTTAAGGATAAAAATCATAATATATATTCAAAGTATCTTACATTTCAATTATTTTTTATTTCACTTGCAAATTGTTTTATCCCTTCTTCTCACAATGTTCTTTTCTGAATAAGTATTTCCTCAAACGATGCCAACGCTTTCTTTTTATGAAAAATTTTAATAAATAAAAGAAAGTGAAACGAACTGTGATCCTTCTCAATGATATTTCCTGTTGCATTTTTATTACAAAAAAAACATATATATTTGAAATAATTGATCTTTTAAATATCCATATAAATACTTTTTCAGAAAATTGCATTCTCGTTAAGGGCATTTTTTTTTCGGAACATGAGGATTTTGAGAAGACGGGATAATTTTTGTTTTTTTTTTCCAAGAGAAAGAAAAAATTTAGAAAAAAAAAGTGTAATCCATTTCACATTTTTCACCCCTATTCTTTGGCTTCCCTCGTCTCGTGTGCCACGGCTCGAATTATATACTCTCCATCCGTCTCAGTTCGAGCTCGGGTTTAATTGCTTCTCTGCATACAGTCGTAACTCATAGCTATAAACGCAAATAATCGGGTACACGTACTACGTAGGCCATACCTACACGCACGCACAGGTATATATTATTTTTGCGAGTACGAGCGCCGGATGCGTTCAAGCCACGACCGCGCGCGGCCGTGTGACTTATTCGCGCCGTTCTAATAATCGGACATGGCGATTGGTGCGAATTTGGACCGGGCGTTGAAAAAGACCGTGTCTGGTACCCGCTAATCTTCCTCGAGTGCCGCGGTCCGTTGCGCGCACGTGGACCATCAATTTGTAGCTCAATGAGGCTCGAACTTTCCATCGATCAATACTCGAAAATAGTGAATTTTCTGCTTTTTTTAAAATTTATTTATTTTCCAGATTGTTTTTATTTAATTTTTACGTTTTTTTTAGTCAGACCTTAGATTTTTATTCAGATTTTACATTTTTTATTTTTTTATTCAGTTCTTAGATTTTTTATTTACCTTTACACTTTTTTTACCTTATTTTCATATATTTTTATTTAATATCTCGATTTTTTACAATTTCACATTTAGTCGCGGAAGCTTTCGTAAGCTGCACAACGTCGTTGTCGAGAAAACATTCATAAAATATCAAAATCTAATAGAATTTAATGTAATACGCTTGAGTCTAATGAATAGTTTGGGAAATTGTTATTTTTGCACTCGAAAAATTCGAGAAAATCGATAACAAATAGAATCGAAATCTAAAAAAATCTTTTGAAATTAAAAATAACAAAATCGAATACAAAGTTAAATTAATTGAACCCAATGATACAATTGATACCCAATGAACATTGTGATATTCTAATCCAAAGACACATAGGGACCCTAAATTTCACAACAATTTAAAATAAAAGAAGATCCAACATAAACTCGTACGAGAAAACGATTAAAATCACCCAGAATCCGATTCTAAAAAAGTATCAAAATATGAAAATCTGATAAACGCCAAAATACTAAAATCCAACAAAGTTCAACAGAGATCAACCTATCGAAATCCAATAAAATATTTAATATGAAAATTCGCTGAAAATAAAAATATTCCCATCTAATACAAATTTCGATATCCAGATCTGATAAAAATGAAAATTCGCGTGTTAAAAAGATCACAGAACATTCACCGACACATCCGCCATCTTGGCACTCTTTGTCAATAAAATCACTGCAGCTGATTGATCCGCGTACGAAGTTTGAAACGTTCGGTCATCAATCCATATAATAAAACTGTCAACTTTGCGTGTCAGTATGTTGAAAATATTTGCAAAAACATTAATTGGTGAGGATAAACGATAAGTGATAGAATGGTAACACGCGTTTTGACCCGACGACAAAATATCCTCGACAAAATATCCTCATGACAAAATATCTCCCGATATTATATACAGTTTAGAGTGTACAGTCATGCCGTTGAAATTTATTCCATGTCAAGTGTACAGTCATGCCGTTGAAATTTATTCCATCGTAAAAAAGAGGAAAATTATTAATATGTGACGGATATGTTTTGGTTTGTTTGTTCGTTTTGGTTTGTTTGTTTCGGTTTGTTTGTTTGGGTTTGTTTATTTTGGTTTGTTTGTTTGGGTTTGTTTGTTTTGGTTTGTTTGTTTCGGTTTGTTTGTTTTGGTTTGTTTGTTTTGATTGGTTTGTTTCGGTTTGTTTGTTTTGGTTTGTTTGTTTTGATTGGTTTGTTTGGGTTTGTTTGTTTGGCTTTGTTTGTTTGAATTTGTTTGTTTGAGTTTGTTTTAGTTTGTTTGTTGGGTGCAATGAAGAAATTCGTATTGTGCCCCCACCCCACTATCTCGCACACCCCACAAAGGTGTTTTGCGCGCGATGATGTGGTGGACGAGATTTGGGATTTTGTCTCGCGGATGTTTTGTCATGAGAATATTTTGTCTTTCGGATATTTTGTCCTCGGATATTTTGTCGTCGGTTCAGATGTGACGCAGCCGATAAAATGCAATGAGATCATGTTTGGAATATTTGTTTGTGCACGCGACGCGCAAAAACTACTAACCCAATCGGGATGGAGTTTTCATAAAAAATATAAGGCTCAACTTGGAGTAATATTGCGTTTTTTTTTCATCGCAATTGGCTCAATAAAAAGATATGCGAATTAAATGTTTTCAAAAGTTCATTTAAAAAAAAAACGGCATCGGTACGTAAGTCAGTAGTCTGCACGTATGAAGTTGCGGGCACAGCTAGTCGGTAATAAATTACTGGTCCACATTGTCACTAATGTTTGGACGTCCGCCGTACGCGTCAAATACATACAAAATACGCGTGCTCACGTATAGAAGAACCTATAATATATAGTGCATTGAATTATTGGAAATGTATATATATATAATATAAAAAATCAAATTCAAAAATTCAAATTTTTTTTTCGAAAATTGAAAATCTATATATATATATATATAGTATACATACAAATGTACACGTATGTACTTCAATAAATTATTATTATCATTCAATTGCGTAATTTTGTTAATAGTTTATCACTGGACCATAATAAACAATATCACTATCGTTTGTTATACTCCTATAATTATATTATATTCCATTAAGGTGAATCTTGAATATTATACGAATAAAATCGATTCATGTATATGTCCAAATCTGTATATGAATGTATACAATTACATGGCAACTACAAAAAAATTAATAATATGATACTTAAGTTTAGTAATTTAGTGAATAGCCGAGAGTCTATTTGATTAGTAGTCTAACAAACTATATTTACGATATAATAACTATACCAAACTATAATTTATCATATTATATTAATTATGCTATATTCATGAAAATTGATCTGTAATGTTGTTCAAATAAAATTCATTCAAATATATCAACGAATTAATACCCATTAAAATGGGAAAGTGGAATAAATGACTCAATGAAAATGTGAGGGAGCTGGAAAGGAAAATAGAAAGAGGCCTGAAAATTACAATTGAACAAGAAATTCAATACGATTGGAGAAGAATCGAATAAAATTCGAAGCGTTAACATACAGCGAGGAATACAAACATAGGAAAACAGGTAGACACATAGAAAAATATTACAAAAACAAAATGATTAGCGGTAAATTAAAAGAGACGTGGGCAAGGATAAGATGTGGAAGTGTCTGGAAAGCCGGGAAAAAAGGCATGTAGACACACCAGATCCAGAACATACAAGCAAGCAACGGAAAATTTGAGACATATTTGCGAGCGTACAAAAATTAAGAGAAAACTAAAGCAAAAAACAGTAAATAAACTAGACCAATGGTTGGAAAATAGCTGGGAACTAAAAACTCAACGGAAAATAGAAGCGCGACTAAAAATGTAACCGGCAAATCAACTATGCGATTACATCAGACAACTTGAGAAAGTAGCAACGAGGATAAATATAAGAAAACCAATGTAAAATAATATATGTAAATGCAAAGTTGGGGGGGGGGGGCGTTTATGAAACCACCCTTAGAAAGTGTACACAAGAAAAAAAATACTACTCCTATATTTATGAATTTGAAAAATATGAGTATACACTGAAAAAAAAATTCGTTCATCCATCCAAAATTCAGTTGGCTTAACAAAATGTATCTTTAAATACGTTCAACTTGATTTTTGATTGGCATAACAAAACAGTCCGTGGTAAAATAGTATAACGATGTGAACTGTAGCTTATTTAGCATGTCTGAGCAACTGTTAAGACAACAAAATGCATTTTGCACATTCAACCTTTTTTTTCTCAGTGTATAGACGTACACATTTATATACACATATTCATAAATAATTACACTATTAAATAAATTATCAAATGAATAGATCATTATTAATTCAATTACTTCGATCTCATTAAACAAACTATTTTACTTCACTTTCGATAATCATTATATCATATTGAAATGATATTTTACATTATACAAATTAAATTAATTAAAAACATATTCACTTACACACACACACACACACACGCGCGCGCACGCACACGCACACGCACATACACACACACACACGCACGCACGCACACACACACACACACACACACACACACACACACACACACACACACACACACACACACACACACACACACACACACACACACACA
>OZ023317.1:52543324-52558324 GCA_964007375.1 Ophion obscuratus
AGAGAGAGAGAGAGAGAGAGAGAGAGAGAGAGAGAGAGAGAGAGAGAGAGTAAATATATATGTGATATGTTCGAATTTTGTATGAAAATTCTGCATAAGATCTTTTTTCATAAAGTGTCTTTAACATTCAAGGTTAAAAAGAAGACTTTTCTGCATAAAACAAACAGCCGAGAGTGTTTTAAAAAAACACTGTATCAAAAAAAGTCATCATTTGTAGAAATGTCATGCGAAAAACCAAAAGCAGATGATTTTTATCTCGAAAACCGTGGGACTTTTGTTAAAATGAAATTCCGGCATATATTAGGACATGATCCGACCTATCGACAGTTGCAGAAGACAGTTTCACAGCATTATTAACGAAACTATTGCGCTCTTATAAAATGAACCGATTTCATGTCTAATAATCATTAGCTTATATCATACGGCCATATTGTATTTTATTCGAATCAAATTGATCAAAAATCCATGCGCACACGTCTGTACAAAAATCTATATATCCCCAAGTATACGTGGCCCCATCGAGTCTGAGATGGTCGCTATAGGTGTTTCCCCCCTTAATGTCGGCACCCAAGAGTGAGGGTGACCGCGAGGGGGGATCTTCGTAGGCGTAAACTTGTCGGGTTTACGCCCATTTGCATGAGAATACCAAGTTCACCAACCACGTGATTCGAGGGCGTATCTATGGGAGCCCCCCCCCCCCCGCCGAAGTCACTGGAATCACCAGGGACTTTTTCGAGGGAACAATCGCCGCAGCCCCCCTTCGAGGACCGCGGAGACTGCTGTCCCTTGGGCTCTCTCGTGTCGTCGGGAATCCTCTTCGGGACCCTCTTCTTTGGCAGCTCTCTCTCGCTCTCTCTCTCTCTCTCGCTCTGTCTGGCTCCCTTTCTCGCTCTGGTGGCGGTGCCCCCTCGAAAAACGAAATATAGACGACCTGGGAAGAGGGAAGAGCCCCCGTGGCCCGCTGGTGGCGAAAGAGCCGACGAGAAGAGCCTCCGCACACGAACGACTCCGACAATCAAGTTATTGCTGTGAAACCCCTCGTAACGGAAAGCCACGCGATCTCTCGCGCGCCTCGTGGACTGTGCTTCTTTCCTCTTTCTTCTGACCTCTCTGGCAGCCTTCTTTGCCCTCCCCCCCCCCCTCTTTCTCTCTCTCTCACTCTCTCTTTCCTTCTTCCCTTCCCACTCTGAGTCACCCGGATCCCCGTTCGATCTTCCTCACGTGTTGTGTCCTGTGTCCGCGGGATTCGCCATCGGGGGCCCTCGACAATCGCCAGACCTTTTTCTCCGTCTTTATCGGACGTGACGACCGCCCCCACCCTCCGGCCCGCGGTGTTACGAAAAATTCGACGGCGTATCCGCAGGATCCGGGAAAATTGAAAGGACGTACTCCGGACCCTGGCACGTGGAAAGGATATCCACAGGAATCTCCGAAAACTTAAAGGATATCCCTGGGACTCTGAAAGATCGAAGGGTTATTCCAAGGAAATTGAAAAATCGACAGCACGTACCCAGAAGTCTGGGAAATTGACAGGACGTGCTCAGGAGTCTGGGAAGTTGAGAGGACATCCCCCAGGTGCCTGGGAAATCGACAGGACGTACTCAGGAGTCTGGGAAACTGACAGGACGTGCTCAGGAGTCTGGGAAATTGACAGGACGTACTCAGGAGTCTGGGAAATTGACAGGACATCCACAGGAGTCTGGGAAATTGACAGGATATTCTCAGGAGCCTGGAATACTGGCAAGACGTCCTCAAGAACCTGGGAAATTAACAGGACATCCTCAGAAGCCTGGAATATTGACAGGACATCCTAAGGAGCCAGGAATATTGACAGGACATCCTCAGGAGCCTGGAATATTGACAGAACATCCTCAGGAGCCTGGGAAATTGACAGGACATCCTGAGGAGCCTGGAATATTGGCAAGACGTCCTCGGGAGCCTGGAATATTGGCAGAACGTCCTCAAGAGCCTGGGATATTGGCAAGACGTCCTCAGGAGCCTGAAATATTGGCAGGACGTCCTCACGAGCCTGGGAAATTGACAGGACATCCTCAGGAGCCTGGAATATTGGCAGGACGTCCTCACGAGCCTGGGAAATTGACAGTACGTCCTCAGGAGCTTGGAAAGTCAACATCACATCCCCAAGACCCAAAAAGATCGACAAGACATCCTCAGGAGCCTGGGCAACTGACATGACATCCTGAGGACCCTGAATAATCGCGAGTGCTCCCTCAAGTTAAGGACTATTCGTGACTCTTCACTAGTGTGACAATTAATGAGAGTTCGACGTGTTTCCGGTTTGTGAGTGATCGCTACGAGACGAAAAGCCGTTTCGGAATCGTCGCCGTTCTGGCTATCACGGAGTATCGGGAATACGGATTCATGGACGGGCCAGCCGGAATGCGTGCCATGTACGGAGCATATCCTTATCAAGGTTCGACAAGTTACTGTTTTTCAATCTATCCGTTCAGTGACCTCTGGTCTCAAATAAACCCAAACAAAATCCGTTCCCGTGAAAATTGATCTTCTTTGCGAGCTTGAAGGGGCTGTGGAATGTTTTGGTTTGTTTGGCGATTACCAGAAGTGCCTTTTTCTCGCGCTGTCTGATTTCGACAAATTTGAAAATATCGGGAGGATTTTTTTACGTTGACAGCATTGCCCAATACCGTTCGTATCGAATTTGGCGAGAACCGGTTCGATGGTTTGAATTTTATAGAAGTTTTGATTTTTTGAAGCATTCCGGAAGTGGCTACGATTTTTTCAAATTTTGAAATATGGAGGTGGAAAGTTTTGCACAGACGCAGGACGTAAGAGGACGGTTAAAATTGAATTTTGCGAAGATCGGTGCAACATTCAATTTAGGTTTGGGATTTAATGACATTTTCAAGCTGTCTCGTTGTAAAAATTTCGTACATCATTTCAATTATATACTTAAATATTATTTACGGTATTATTCTACGATTTAATTCACCTACATGAATAGAGTATCATTGATTACTGGTCGACATGGAATTTGGCTATGATTACTCGAAAACTTTGGATTTTACAACATTTTGAATTTTTAGAAAATGTTTTTCGCTACAAAAGAAAGCAGCGCATTTTTATTTCTTGAAACGTGAACCAAGGCATTTTAGTCCCTTGAAAAACGAACTAGGGCATTTTAAGCCCTTAAAAAACGAACCAGGGCATTTTCGTCCCTTGGAAATTGGACGAGTGCATTTTCATCCCTTGAAAAATGAACCAGAGCATTTTCATTCCTCGAAAATTGGACCAGGAAATTTTTATCTCTTAAAAAGTCAACCAGAGAATTAGTATCCCACGAACCAAGCAACCGCGAGTTGAAGCAATGTATTTTCGTCCCTGAAAATTTTACTAGGACATTTTTATCCCTCGAAAACTAAACCAGCGCATTTTTATTCCTTGAAAATTGAATCAACGCATTGTTATTTCTTGAAAAATGCACCGGGGCATTTTTAACCTTCGAACATTGAACCAGGAAATGTTTATTTCTTAAAAATTGAAAACCAGAATATTTGTATCTCTTGAAAACCTAATCAGAACATTTGTATCCCTTAAAAATTGAACCTCGACATTTTTATTCCTTAAAAATTGAACCAGGGGTTTTTTATTACGCAAAAATTGCACCACCGCATTTTCATCCCTTGAGAATTAAAGCAGAGTATCCTCATCCTTCGAAAGTTCGAAAGCAATAATTATTTTTTAAAAAACGACAAACAAAATGACCATTCAATTATTTCTTTGAAAAAATTATAGATAAAATGATAAAACAATTATCATTTTCACAAAAATTATCAATAAAATGATACAGCCATTGTTATTTAAAAAAACAATGAACAAAATGATAAACCAATTATTATTTTTATAAAAATAGTCAATAAATTGTCACAGCGATGCCTTTTATAAAAACTCTAGATAAGATGATAAATAATTTTCTAGATTTATAAATGTATGATAAACAAAATGATACAGACATTCGTATTGTTGAAAAATGATAATAAAAAAATATTGTTCTTATAAAAATGCTCAACAAAACGACAAAGCAGTTATTATTTTCACAAAAAATGATGAATAAGATAAAAAAGCACTTATTATTGAACGACCAAGTTTCATATTAGTTCCTTTTTGTTCCCATCGTAGTTATTTTCCTTTGGCCTTATCGTTACGGGCATTTTCACGGATTTTGTCCCGCCGTTGTACGAAACGCGCGCTCGTGCAATCGCAGCGGATAAGAAGAATACGGACGCGTCTTTTGAACACTCGTGAAAAATGGCGCTCGCGCAAAGAAAAGAGATGCATCACGAGTGACATAACGTAAATTCCCACCGATGCATAATTATTGTCCAAGCCTCGGAGAACCGAGAGATTTTTTCTTGCGCGCGAAGTATTTTTTTCACTCGCTCATGATTTTTCACCTATGGACCTTGCATTGATTTTTTTTATTTCAAAAAAAATAAAAAATGGTCGTATTCCGGCGTCGCAGAATCGTGTGCAACGCTGCATGCAAAATCGACATGCGCTCCTTGCCTAGAGCGTAAATTCCAAATCCCAATACACGTACTGTGACACAGTTTCGAAAGTCCAAAGGCGAAAATCCCAATTTTTCGTATTCTGATCGTACACGATTTGAAGAAACTCTAAAGCAAATGCATTTTGAAAAAAAAAATAGTTCCTTGTTGAAGTAAGTATAGTCGTATTTATAACATTAAATAAGACTTCAAGTTTGACATGAAAATAAACTTTATAATGAACTTCAAATTAAACTGAAATTAACTTGAATGCTAAGTTATATTAAAAGTGAATTTACTATGTATACAATTTGATATTACGAATTTCTTGCGCAGAAATTGTTTTCCTCAAAGTCCTAAGAGCCCTTAGGGAGGAATTTCAATTTTATATTTGCATATATTCTGTTATGGAATTATTCCAGTGCTTTTCCAGCCGTCGGAAAATTGGTTCGTGAGTGTGTCAGTACCGAATTTCAGTGTCATCTTGTAATTAGCGTAATTATCCTCCCAGGCCGAGAATGGGGAAGGCTAGACTGAAGACAGACCTAATATTACAACCTAATAGACCTAATAGTACTAATATTGCAACAAAATCATCAAGTCGTATAGATCCGCACATAAGAATATCAATAGATATTAATATTTAACGATAACGTAACGAAACATTATTTAGTATTGATACTTAGTTTCGATACTCAGATAATCAAAACTCAGTTTTGATAATTAGAAAACATAATTAAGATAGGAATATCAATTGATATTAACATTCAACGATAACGTTACGAAAAAGTATTTATTATCGATAAATAGTATTGATACTTAGTATTGATATGTAGATATTCAGTATTAAAACGTAGTACTTGGTATTGATATTTAGATACTTTGATACTCATAAGAAGCATAATTATTTGGTATTCATAATTAGAAAATATAATTAAGATAGGAATATCAATTGATATTAATATTCAACGATAACGTTACGAAAAAGTATTTGGTATTGATAAATAGTATTGATACTTAGATACTTAGTATTCATAATTAGAAAATATAATTAAGATAGAAATATCAATTGATATTAATATTCAACGATAACGTTACGAAAAAGTATTTGGTATTGATAAATAGTATTGATACTTAGATACTTAGTATTCATAATGAGAAAATATAATTAAAATAGGAATATCAATTGATATTAATATTCAACGACAACGTTACGAAAAAGTATTTGGTATCGATAAATAGTATTGATACTTAGATACTTAGTATTCATAATTAGAAAATATAATTAAGTTAGAAATATCAATTCATATTAATATTCAACGATAACGTTACGAAAAAGTATTTATTATTGATAAATAGTATTGATACTTAGTATTGATATGTAGATATTCAGTATTAAAACGCAGTACTTGGTATTGATATTTAGATACTTTGATACTTAGTATTCATAATTAGAAAATATAATTAAGATAGGAATATCAATTGGTATTAATATTCAACGATAACGTTACGAAAAAGTAATTGGTATTGATAAATAGTATTGATACTTAGATACTTAGTATTCATAATTAGAAAATATAATTAAGATAGGAATATCAATTGATATTAATATTCAACGACAACGTTGCGAAAAATTATTTGGTATTGATAAATAGTATTGATACTTAGATACTTAGTAATCATGATTAGAAAATATAATTAAGATAGGAATATCAATTGATATTCATATTCAACGACATCGTTAAGAAAAAGTATTTGGTATTGATAAATATTATTGATACTTAGATACTTAGTATTGATACGTAGATACTCAGTATCAAAACGTAGATACTGAGTATTGATACTTAGATACTTTGATACTCAGATACTTAGTATCGATAATTAGAAAAGTACTTAGTACTGTATAAGTAGAGGGTGTTATTATATTTACTGACTGATGCCAAAACGTAGAAAAAAAGGCTCGAAGTATTCGTTTGGCCAAACCGACTAAACGGAAGTCCCAATCTGACGTGTAACTTCATTGCAAAACTTCAAACTTAGTTTGAAAATTGAGTTCTCGCACTAGGACGTTGGGTGAGGGGTCCAACCGCGTGATTTTAAAACTGGCCTATGCGAGTTTACGACTAAAAAAATTAGTACGCGAATCTTCAAGACGAAGAAAACGTGTTTTCCACACAGTAAAAAAAAACCACGTTTCCTAAATAGTAAAAAAAAACCTCGTTTTCCCTATAATCTCGATTTGTCGCGGATCGCGACAAATCGAGGTGCCGAATTATCTCGATCATTCTCTCCCCGTACCAAAGATTTCCGAAAAAAGATCCAGCCCTTTTCCCGCCAATTTCGCTTCGTCCTTAAGTAAACATTTTTTTTTTCAATTTCCCTTTATCCGTTCGAGCCAAAAAACAAAAGTCCGCGTCCGAGTCTGAAAAGTGCCGATCGTGCGGACACGAAGGGCTCGCGGATTCGCGAGACTCGAGGAGGGGGAAGAAGCTCCCTTTCGAAATGTTGATTACGCGGTAATTATTGGGTAGCTGATCCTCGTCACTGGAATGACGACCGCGGCGGCAGAGCTTCGCAAATAACACTCGAGCATAGTAATTACTTTATGTATGGGTGCATTCTATGGGGAGTGTGTCCTGCATATATATATATATACGAACCCGCACACACACACACATATACAGGGTGTCCCAGAACTGAATCCGTTCCCTGAAATGGGATGTTGGGGGTGAAATTCTGAGTCGATTGATATAAGCATGTGTGGGTCTCAGATCAACCCCTGAATTATTATTAATTTTTAAACGCGGGCCAATCAGGTGCGCCCGATACGCTGGCTCATCGGGCGCACCTGATTGGCCCGCCTTTAAAAATTAATAATAATTCAGGGGTTGATCTGAGACCCACACATGCTTATATCAATCGACTCAGAATTTCACCCCCAACATCCCACTTCAGGGAACGCATTCAATTCTGGGCCACACTGTACATACAGGGTGTCGCAGAGAAAGTGGTACAAGCCCATATCTCAGAAAGTACCAATCAGAATAAAAAATGCTTGAAATAAAAGTTGAATCGTTTCAAGAGGGAAAAAATATCGCAATGTCAGTTTGACCTTGGATATGAACATTTCGAAGTTGACCTTCACGTGACCTTGGCATTTATATCAAAGGCCAGAAGGATATTCTCATATTTTTCCCCTCTTAAGAGTGAATAACTTTTGTTTCAAACATTATGCATTATATTCCGTACTCGCTGAGATATCAGCTTGTAGGACGGGATCCGAGACACCCTGTATGAGTAGCGAAGTGTGGACGGAAGACGAGCGAGGAAGGATCTTCGGGCGAGAAGTCTCGAATAATACGAAGGTTTGAGTGGTGTCACGTACAAAGGGTAGCTAATTCGACTAACCGTCCGGGCTTTACACTCGTTAGTCTTGGGAGATGAAAGAGAGAGAGAGAGAGAGAGAGAGAGAGAGAGAGAGAGAGAGAGAGAGATATTCTAGTGGACCGCGAGTAGCACGCGAACCCTCAGCAAATGACTATACCCGCCTACCCCATAAGCATACACGAACTTCACAAATTTAACGCCATTTACAGCCTCTCGTCCTCTCCCGCTTGATTATCCCTCTCCTCTGCCCTATCACCACCATGGAGCGCCGATCCCAAATAAATTTCGAATGAAACCGTAAGAGCCCTGCGGAGTTCCTCACGAGCCAACGTCACTTCCGCATAGTCCTCTCTACTTCCTCAACTATAAATCCCATGAAGCCCGTGAACGATTAATATTTGCCGACTGTAGGTAAATCGGGGATCCTTCGTAATCGAGATATCCTTCGAATTGAGGGGCGAAAACTCTAGTCTCTCATTTGTGCCACGGTAGCTCTTTCTCACTTTGACAAAGTCAATCAACGCCAAAGGGATTTGCGAAAATTGTTTCATTTTTCTGATCACTAAAAAGAGAAGGAGTTTGTCGGTAGTTTTTTTTGGAGATATTTGTAGTAAAAATTCAGATATGTATAGAGGGTGAGGCAACAGCTATTAGCAGTACAATATTTTCTAACCTATCAGACTTGGAACGTTGTACCTGTATTTGAAGGTCCGTAAACTTTTTCTCCTCATTCAAGATGGTTCAAAGCATCTTTTAGGCGAATTAATTTTTTTTTAATTCTACAATGGTCCCCCATAAGTGTCCGCCATCGATTTTGTTGAAATTCTTATATGTGATGAGGCATTGGAAACTATTAGACACGTACTTTTTTTACTTAAAACAAACCATTTTTTTGCACGTCCCCCTTTGAACCCTACAAGTTTTATGTAAACAAATAAAACCTTCATGAAATTGAAGCATTGTCCATATACTATCAATACGCAAGCTACCAAAAATAATTAATTAGCCACTGGGTACAATTTTAGTTTTAGCACAAAGTTGCACAATTCCGTTTTCGAAATGGGGTACAGGTATTTTGGAATAGATGTATTCCAAAATATATTCACCCTGCTTAACTTAATTACGTAGGCTATGATTATTAGGCCATTGTTTGTTGAAGAAAATGCAAGACATATGATTATTTCTACAATCAGATTAAATCAGTCTTTAATCAGTTTCAACAATTAAATGAATGGGTTATTTGCAAAAATCGTAAACACAGGATCCACCCTCATAGCCAGCACATTCAGCGTGCATCCAAATCCCACACGTAAAACGCTGCACCCATTCTTCCCTTCCTGTCTTCACTATACTTCCCTTTGCAGAAAATACAATTTCGCATCAGCTGCAGGGGGTCTTCCACCAAATGAAGTTTCCAGTTCTCCTTATGTATTTGACTTACGACTGTCATAAGAGTTGGAAGATGCCAAACTTTCAGTGTCATCATCATCGCTTTCGATAAGTCTTTGTTTCTTGGTCTTTTTATCGTTGCTTTTTCCTATTTTATCTTGGCCTTCTCCATTTCTTTTGTAGCTTTTGCCTTTTCCTTTATTTTCAGTATTTTCTTTTGCCTATCTTTTTAAGATTTTCTGATCTGACTTTTTCTGCTTTTTTTTCTGTTTCGGCATAATTTGTAAATGAAAAGAGTTTTCTAAATTGTTGGAAAATACCAACATACCAACGGACAGATTTTCCCTTTGATATATTAGTGAGGTGGACCTACGTCTATTACATCTTCATGTAGTTACAAATCTGATGGTAATTTGGAATATTCTAAATTATCATCAGATCGGGTATTCCAAATTGACAAAGATACGTAGTCGGGCATAAGTTCTATTTTGTTGATGTTTATACATATATTAGGAGTACAACTTTGCAGTGACCGTTTTACTTAGAGAGCCACTGCGGCCGAAGTAGTGGCCCTAGCTCAATAAAAAAAGTGGCATTTTAAACTAGAGGCTCTGCCAATGTAAACAATTTAAAAAAGCTAACGGATACGTGTATGCATTATAAAGTTATTGGCACTCAAACATGGCAACCTACGAGCCGAATTCTCAGGATTTGCGGGAACTGCTCCAAAGACAAGAAAGGAAGGGATTTTTGCACCGGATTGTGACTGGAGATGGAAAGTGGGTTTACTACGATAATCCTAAACACCGAATATCATGGGGACTGCCTGGTCATATTCCGTCATCGACGCCCAAACCGAATATTCACGGATCCAAAGTGATGCTGTGTATCTGGTGGGACCAGCTGGGCGTTGTGTACTATGAGCTGCTCAAACCATCCGAAACCATCACAGGGGAACTCTACCGACGTCAGTTGATGCGCTTGAGTAAGGCACTCAAAGAGAAACGGCCACAATTCAACGAAAGACATGACAAGGTGACACTGTAGCATGACAATGCCCGACCCCATGTTGCAAATGTCGTGAAAAAGTACTTGGAAACGCTGAAATGGGAGGTTTTATCCCACCCGCCGTACTCTCCAGACATTGCCCCTTCCGACTATCACTTGTTCCGGTCAATGGCACACGATTTGGCTGACCAGCACTTCGGTACTTACGAAGAAGTCAAAAATTGGGTCGATTCCTGGATTGCCTCCACGGACCAAGACTTTTATCGACGCGGGATTCGAATGCTACCTGAAGACGGGCAGTACTTTGATTAAAAAATATGTAGCCACTTTTTTATAATAAAGCCTTAAACTTTTGACAAAAACGGTCACTGCAAAGTTGTACTCCCAATACAAATCTTTGAAACCAAAGCAATATACAAAGTTTTTCGCCTATTTTATAGTTCACGCACAGCTAAATAACATAATGATATGGAACTTTAGCGATTTGAACTCATTAAACACGTACCTCGAATGTTTTCAAAAACGGCCCTTCACAGTTCGAGCTCTGCTCCACATCTTGGAAAAGTCACGAATCAACCGATGAACATATCGACAAGTGATGTTTTCTTTTAACATTCCACGATCATAAAACCGAGATGGCGATACTAGTTTCCGTAAAACCCGCCCATTTCAAATTACCAGCAGCCGTCCTTTCCAGCTCTACTCCAGCTGTTCTCAAATTTTTTGGCACCTGAACCCTGTTGAAACCCAAAATATTTTACAGAGCCCTAAAATAAGCAAAACCTGGTTTTATGTTTATTTTTCAATGAAAATCGTACAAAAATCGGTACTTTACATAAGAATGTATTAATTCCACTGTAAATTGATGAAATTGTTTCCATTTATTAGGAGGTATGAAGTAATTTTTTTTTCGGCGGAGCTCTATCAGAGGCCTTGCCCCAGGGCTCTGCGGGGCAAGCGCACTTTGAGTCGGCTACTCTACTCAATACTTGATCGAAGCAGTATTTTTTAAGACAAAATCAGGTATAAGATTAAAGTGCAACACCCGGTATATATAAATAATAACTTACCATAACTCACCATTCGCGGTTCCCCCTTAAGCCCATATATATATATATATATATATATATATATATATATATTCGAGTTCTAAATATTAAATGTTGATTTTTTAAAAACACGTAGCGATCGATTTTCTTCAATTGTTTCCTAAAAATACTGTCACTCATAATGCAACTTTTGAGCCTGGCACGGTAATGGGATAACGTTAGGATCCATGTTTTTTCGAATTTGAATTTTTTTATTTTTTTAGCAATCCGTACTAAACGTACATAATAATCATTTTTTTCATCCCTATGGCTAATGCTTATCGTCATCTATGAAGTTGAATAGATATGCCAGAATAATTGAATGGACAATGACCCTTTCATTTTAGTTAAATATAAAACAACATAAGTCTTTTGTATTAATTCTTATTCAATTTTATATTGAGTCAATATCTCATGTGTATGAAGAGTAGAGGTACCTAAAGATCATTATTATCTAAAGAACAAAACTTATTTTAAAAGAATTTAGTTAATATATGTGTTCAAAAGTTGGCGCTTTTTAAAATGATTTTTAACTTTTAACTGCGGTCAGTAATAAAAACTTCGTTAACATAGCCTAGTGACTGAGTATGTTTCTTGTATACGGCTCCATTTCGGAACAAGCATTCAGTGTTGTTTTCAATCACCTATTGACAGTGTGTCCTGTGAACAATCTCTACAAATTTGCTTTAAAGAAAAATTTGTGCAATATCACGGTATATTTTTTTAAGCACAACTTATTGTGAACTTTTGTGCCATTTCAAATGTTGGGATGTATAATTTGTGCTGTAATCCTTTGCAAATAGAAAATCATAGAGTTAAGAAAAGTCTTCGACGAGCTTCTGTTACTCGACAAAATTTATATAATTTGAGTAAGGATGATTTTCTCTGCACATCGTGTAGAAAAGCATTGGACTTTTGCTTGTAATGAATCTCTAAACTAATTAATAAGCATTACGTGTCAGATGATCCTCGAGAGTAGCTTTGATGTAAAGTATTTTGATTTCAGATATTTTTTAACATATATAAGTGAAACAAGAAAATGTTTAAATTCGGAACAAAAAAATGGATCTCAACGTTATCCCATTAACGTGATGGGCTTAAAATTTGCATAATGAGTGACAGTATTTTTAGGAAAAATTTGAAGAAAATCGATCGCTACGTGTTTTACAAAAATCAACATTTAATATTTAGAACTTGAAAATCTTATGGCAATACGGTTTTTACGATGATTTTGTATTGGATATTAGGGTGAAATACCCCATATATGTATGTGTATATATATATATATATATATATATATATATATATAAAAAGTATAGATTTTTTTCCGCACACCCTAATATATATATATATATATATATATATATATATATATATATATATATATATATATATATATATATATATATATATATTAGGGTGTGCGGAAAAAAATCTATACTTTTTTTTCTGTTGCATCCACCAAAAAAAGGTGAATTAAGGTAAAAAATGAAGAATGTTCGAAGGAGAGCTCAAAAAAAATTATTTCGAATGGCGCATTGCATTTGAATATTTTCCATAAGACTAACCCAGGAAAATATTGGGATTTCTGAATGTGGTAGTGCAACTCGTCAGGAAAAAATCACACAAAGATGTCATTAACATATTCTCATGGAGAATTGAATGTCCAACAAAAAAGTTTTTACGAAAAATTAGCTCAAAACAACCGTTCAAGTGGAATCGCTGTCTGATATTGAATTGATAGAAAAAATAATAATTCAGAAGGCTGCAAAAATCGAATTTTTCGCTTTACGAAAAAACTTTTTGGGTTTTTTTTTTTTGTAGAGAATGTTCTGCTCTAACATACAATTTGCATGGAATCGGTCTCAAAATATTTCTCTGATACAAAAAAGAATCAAGTACAACCAGAAATATAAGAGAAACGACGTCCATCATTGATCGTGTTTCGAAAAGTTTTATTGAATTAATTTGGTTTAGTAAGATAAAATGATTTGTTTTTACATTATAATGCTTGATAATCGTCGTTCTTTTTTTTAAGAGTCTGTTTGTTGCAATTAGGGTATTTCTGTCGATGATTTTGCACTACGCCCAATAAATATTGTAGCTGCTCTTCGTTTTTTGTTAATGAACCGTTATATGCTTCTATCAAAGTGACACCACGTTCGGCTACGTTATTAACGACGTTTGGATTTTAAAAAAATCTAAGCAACTCAAATAAGTGGCATTTTCCGGCCATAATTCAATATTTACTCTCGAAAAATCATGAGGTAAATTTAATTGCTGGAAAAGAAATAAGGATTCTTGAGTAGCGAAATCGCTTATGTCTTCTTTCAGCACCATTTCCCAATCATTTTTTTAACAATTACTCGCTCGGAAGGATTTTTAGATTTTTCTCGAGATTGCAGAGCTTGTACCATTTTTGCCTTCACACTTATCGGCACAGCATTGTCAAAAAACGACAAAGCAACAATTTTCTCGTTAAAGTACCACAAGTGACTAGCTGATTTTTTCGATGCAGCCTCCCCTCCTGCAGGATTCACTTCGCAATAACGAATGAAATTTTGTAGCAGTGACAGATCTTGATTTGGGGGAAAAATGTCGCGGTTTCCCGTTCGTGGCGCTAGCGTGAAGCTTGTAATTTTGCACTACGAGCCACCGCATGCTGCCACCGGATGGCATCGTGTGCTAGGGCGCGCACGCCGCTTAAATAAAAAAATTAATTTCAGACAGCGATAACACTTGAACGGTTGTTCTAAGCTAATTGTTCGTAGGAACTTTTTTTGTAGGGAATTCAATTCTCTATTAGAATATCTTAATGATATTTTTGTGAGATTTTTTTCTGAAGAGTTTTACTACGACGTTCAGAAGTGCCAATATTTTCCTGTGTTATTCTTATGGAAAGTATTCAAATGCAATGCGCCGTTCGAAATAATTTTTTTTTGAGCTCTCCTTCGAGGATTCTTCTTTTTTTACCTCAATTCACCTATTTTTGGTGAATGCAACCGAAAAAAAATATATCGATTTTTTTCCGCACACCCTAATATATATATATATATATATATATATATATATATATATATATATAGTGACTTTTATGATGGACCGAAGTTTATCGATAAATAAAATACCTTTCTCACACGTTTGCCCCGTCTGTTTCTCCCTCTGTTGGTCGTAGGACAAGGGCGCATGAATCAATTGGGCGGTGTGTTCATAAACGGCAGGCCATTGCCAAACGGGACAAGGCTCAGGATCGTGGAGATGGCGGCCGCGGGTATCAGACCGTGCGTCATATCACGACAGTTGAGGGTGTCCCACGGCTGCGTCTCGAAGATACTGAACAGATATTCGGAAACGGGCTCTATAAGGCCAGGTGTGATAGGAGGAAGCAAGCCACGCGTCGCAACCCCCGAAGTCGAGTCCAGGATCGAGGAACTCAAGCGCGACAATCCTGGGATATTCTCGTGGGAAATTCGGGACAAACTTCTCAAGGTAACGAAGATTTGATTTTATACGACAGATTTGTTTGTTCGATTCGAAATAGTTTTTCAGACTTTGGAGCGCGGAGAGAATTTTTTTTAAATTGTCGCCGTACAATGAAAAGA
>OZ023317.1:52563324-52582790 GCA_964007375.1 Ophion obscuratus
AGGATATTAAAGTATAGTGTGGCTTACCATAATACTGTGATGAGCTATTCATTAAATTACTAAATTAAATTATTGTTATTTTTATGAGTTTATATGTATGTATATATATATATATATATATATATATATATATTTATTTATTTATTTATGTGCATACTCGTGCATACTTATTTATGTGCATACTCGGATATTCGTTTGTCATGCACGGGTATTCGCTGCATTATTTATTGAACAATGTGAAATCGTAGAAATAAAAAAGGTTCCGAAACGCTCGTGGGAAAAGATTCTTGTACGATACACGGAGAAAGCAGATAAGTGTATCGATGTTTTTGGTGCATAGATACGAAAGGAGTTGACATTTGCGGTGAAGTGTAATTTAACGTAAATATAAATCGATTTACGATTTTTACCGAGTGCTTTTGGTTTCTTGGTATAGGGTGTCTCAAATTGACCTGACATTGTAATTTATTTATGAAACGTATTATTTATTAGAAAAAAAACGAATATTTTCATTTTATATAAGGTACCTAGTTTTTTTTTTAATATAAGATACAAACATGGAGGTTATGTGTGAAACACAATTTCCGATAAATGACCGCCTTGTCCATGTTTGCAAACGTTCAGTCGTTTGACCAAATTTTTAATAACATATTGGCATAATTGCGCACTAATTTCATTAATGGTGTAATTCTCCATGACTAAACCTCAGTACTTCCTGATGCCAGTATCAAGTCATTTCGAGACACTCTTTATGATAACGATTTCGTGAGTTTTCAATTTTATGAAATTGAAGCGACCACTTATTAAATCCTTCCTATCTGGTAAGATCTTCTGGTCTTATTAAGTTAAATTATTTTATTGAATTACATTATTTTATTTTACTAAATATACTTATTTTGTTTTGTTAAATCTAATTATTTTATTTTGTCACATTAAATCGACCACTTCTCATCGGGCGTATTACGTTAAATATTTTGTTTAATTCAATCGACTTGTCTTGTTTTATTTTATTCAATTAAATCAACATCTCCCGAAATGATTTCTTGAATCAATCGATCTTTCAAGTTACCCTCGTGTTAGTCTTTCAATTTTTTGTCATGATAACGATTTCGTGAGTTTTCAATGTTCTTCGTGGGTATGTGGGAATTTCAGTTTTTGGCCGAAAGATTTTTTTTTCCAAATCGCACAAAGTTACCGGAGAATGCAAATGAGAAATTAAAAATAATTGTGATCGACCAAATTATTGGTAATTACCTGCTCCAAATTGCGAAAAAAAATAGACGTAATTTTAACTCGGAGGGAAACTACTGTATAGTATATATATGGATAATGATATTTAGAGAGATCTATTAATGTATGTAATATTTATAAATACATTTGGGCATTTTGAGCTGTGGCGCTTCGAAATCCGCGGAATCATTAATCACTCTCTCTCTTTCTCTTTCTCTCACGCGAACTTCATTGTACATGGTATCATTATGCTGCAGGAAAACTTTCTGGATCCGCCGAGTGTGAGTTCCATCAGCAGACTCCTCCGTGGGGGAAGGCCCGGCGACGACAGCAAGAAAGATTACACCATCGACGGGATCCTGGGTGGTGGTAAGTCTGATAAAATGTTCATTGTTATTTGTCATTTACAACACAGCAGAAAAATTGTTATTATTAATTCGAGAATATTTTATCGACCCTTAGAGTCTGAAAAATGTGTTATTGTTTATTTTTTTGTCTAATCACGCGACCCGTGTAGTATGGTTATTAACAATTTGGGTATACTTGATTGAGTCTTCCGAAGGACAATATCGCGATGGTAAGTAGATTTTTAAAAAGTGATAAAGGACGAAAGGTCGTCAATTGCGGTGCAGGCGTTAAAATAAACATTAATAAAACTATCTATACTAATTTTGAAAGAATGAAAATAACTTGTAATAATCGATTACGAACAAAAATCATTGGAAATCATGAAAAATAATGAAAAATAATTTAAGGTAATTGATAAGGAATAAAATTATTTGTAATCATTAAAAACGTGTAAACCGATGGAGTAGATAAAGAAACCAACATATTTAAGAGCAAGAGAGAGAGAGAGAGAGAGAGAGAGAGTATAAAGAACTTTTAGAAACCATCGGAGAATATGTTGCAACGAAGTTTGACGTGAGAGCGTTCGCGCGGCAATTCAACACACAAGAGCTCACACGAGTGAACACAAGAGGAGAGTGCGGGTGTAGTGTATTAGATTCCGTCTCGGTTCTCGGCTCCGTCGTCGAAAGGTAATATGACGATGACGACGATCCTCGTCTAAAGTAGAGAGAGAGACAGAGGAGAGAGAGAGGAGAGAGAGAGAGAGAGAGAGAGAGAGAGAGAGAGAGTAAAATAAAAAAAGCGGAAGAGTGACAGAGGAAAGAAGCAAAAGCGGAAAGAGGATACGGCCAAGGAGGAGAGGAAGAGATAAAAAAGGCGAGAAAGGGGACAAAAGGAGTAAAAAGAAAAAGACGAACACAAAAAGAGGCAGTAAAAGGGTGAGAATAAGCGAAGGAGAGAAAGACAAAAGGAGAGGAGTGGAAAAGAGAAGAAGACAAGGAGTACAGGACGAAAGGAATAGAGAGAAAACGAGGAAAAGAAGGAGAGATAGAGAAAGGTCGAGGAGAGGAAGAGAATAAGAGGTAGCGAAAGGGAGAAGAGAGTAAAAGAGAATAAACAAAGGGGGGGAAAGAGAAAAGGAGAAGAGGAAAAGAGAAGGAGAGCTGGAGAAAGAGAGACGAGTGGAAAAGGGAAAAAGAGGAGGACCGGATGAAAAAAGGAGAGGAGAAGAAGCGAGGAAATGGTGAGGAGGCGAGAGCAAGAGAAAGGAGAGAGAAAGACACAGGGGCAGAGAAGCAGAAGAAGAGGAAAGGAGCGGTGAGGAAGAGAGAAGAAAAGAAAATCAGAGACGTAAAGCAAAGAACAAGAAGAGTAAGGACAGCGGAGAGAAGAGGAACAGGGAAAACGAGGAGTGCAACAGAAAAGGAGAGGAGAGGAGAGCAGAAGAAAGACGAAAGAAAGACACATGGGCAGAGCTAGAAAGGGAGGGAAGAAAACAAGAGAGAGCTTTTTTCCTCCTGCCTCCTCTTTTTCTTTCTCGCCACCTTTATTCTTCTTTCCTCTTTTTATAATCTTTCGCAATCTCTCCTCTCCCATCTTCCACTCCGTATCTTTTCTTCTTCCCTCTTTTTGCATACTTTCTCACTCATTCCTTCTCTACCTTTCTCTTTCCGAAGAAAAAGGAAGAGCGAGAGAGCGAGAGAGAAAGGGAGGGAGAGAGAGAGAGAGAGAGAGAAAGAGAGAGAGAGAGAGAGAAAGAGCGGTTCTCTCTTTTGGTCCTCGGGCGACGAAGAAACAAGTCAAAAAGTTGGCACGGCCGAGACGACAGCGGCGGCGGCTGCATGGACCGCAGGATTTAATCTCCGGTGGGCGTGAGCCTGGATTAACCAGGTTGCCCACACGTCCGACAAACGGATTACAGGAGTGTCAATATCTTACAGGCCAAAAGGCGAGCACGCATTATCCCTCTTCTTTACCTCATTCTCATACCGTATCCCATACAACTGCTCTCGCGCGTACATAAATAGACGTGTATATATAAATATTACGTTTCCGTCGCGTTCGCTTTCTTGATCGTCCGCGACGATGCCCGCGTTTCCGACGGCAAAGTGCCACGCCGCCGGTACAACGAAATGCCCAAAGAATAAAGCGAATCAATCAGGACGATTATCGTTGAATTATGTTTCAGTATTGGGTACGGAAATTTTTTACCTATGACTTGGATTTATTGTTGGAGAAAAACACTTCGGTACGCGATATCTACTTTGATAATAATTTTGGACGATTTTTTTAATGTCGATTTATTATTATTGTTGAAGCAAATCATTTGTTTTCATTGGACATGCGATATTTTCTTGAACAATGATTTTTGACGATTTGTCAAAATGTTGATTCACAGTTATGCTTGGAAAAAATTATTTTGTCATGAGCCACGCGATGTCTTCGTCGATAATTATTTTTATCGATTTATTAAAATGCCCCGTTTTTTTTTTGGAAAAAATTGTTTTGCCTTTAGCCACGCGATGTCTTCGGCAATAGCAATTTTCGACGATTTTTTAAAATGCTGATTTACAATTATCGTTGAAAAAAATAATTTTTTTCATTCGCCACTCTATATCTTCTCACTCGATCATTTTTGGACGAGTTCTTTTCTACTGATTTACGAGTATTCTTGAAAAAAAAAAATTTGTCACGAGCTGCGCGATATCTTCTTCAATAATTTCTGACGAGCTTTTTTCATCTCTGATTTGCAATTAGCATCGAAAAAAGAAGTTTGTTAGTCGCACGATTTCTTTCGCAACGAGATAATAGTCACAATGAATTGTTTGAAAAATAGCAACATACACTGACAGAAAAATTCTACTGATATGAACGAATCTCGTTTATTAGATTTTTGTTTATTTGCATTAACTAGATTTTTCATGGAATCGAATTTTTTCCTATTGCATTCCATTATTGAAATTATTTACTTTAAATATATTTATTTATTCAGGTAAAAATATATTCAATGTCATCTAATAACTAAATATTTGATTTAATCCTATTAAATTTGTGATTCGGTTTCATCTGCTCAATAAACAATTTAGTTGAATCCACTAAATGGAGCTAGTTGATTTTTTTAAATTTAAATTAGAGCGAATTTTCGTTTAGTCAACCATTTTTCTATTTGATTGTATGGTCTGTCTTTATTGCAATGCACATATCAAAGAGGTGTGGGGGCAGAGAGAAAAATTATATATATATATATATATATATATATATGTTTTTGGAGAATTTTCCATAAAACATACTTACCATGATGCCTCGAAATCCTTAGACTTTGGACGAAGATAACCTAGGTTAAATATGTTCCTAACGAGGTGACCTATCACCCCCTTAAGGCTTTGAATCAACCTTCCTAACACCCTGTGTATATATATATATATATATATATATATATATATATATATATATATATATATATATATATATATATATATATATATATATATATATATATATATATATATATATATATATATATATATATATAAAATCAAAACGATACCATTTTATTCAAAATAAATTAATAAATATACAGGGTGTCCCATTTTAATCTTACACCTGAATTTTCTCGAAAAATATTGTTCGGACGAACTATTGTGTGGAACAAAACTTCTAGGGATTGAAGGGGGACGTTTGAAAAAAAATTATTTGAGGAGCCAAAATTCAAAATGGCGGCGTTACAAAGGCTGACATGTTTTTTTCAAACGGAAACATAACTTTTTTTATTGCCAAAAAATTTGTCAGCTGAAAACTAAAAACTTTTGTTGAAAAAATTTTTTGATAAAGTTCATAGTTTTCAAGTTCTGGGTAACGCGAATGGTCTGCAACAGACTCAGCCATGCAACCTCCTACGCTTTGGCTAACGCAAATGCCGGTGGTAGGGACAATTAGACTAAATGTCTCACGGCAAGCCGCTCAATGTTGTATTTTCGAATGTATGACCACTTGAACAAAAAAAGAATCAAATTTTTTTGTTGAAAATTTTTGTTTTTTTTTGTTTTTTTTTGTTTTCAAATTTGGACGATATTTCATGAGAAAATTTTGGAGGAAAATCGATGAAAAATAGTTTTTTTTCCATTTTAATAGCGTTTGTGCCATTTTCAGGCCCAAAAACGTGTTTCTTCAAATCCTTGACGAACTTTGATCACGATGGGTAGAAAAACACACACACACACACACACACACACACACACACACACACAAATCCTGGATACATCTGAAATAATTGAAAATGATGTTCTCACTTGAAAACTATGAACTTTATCAAAAAATTTTTTCAACAAAAGTTTTTAGTTTTCAGCTGACAAATTTTTTGGCAATAAAAAAAAGTTATGTTTCCGTTTGAAAAAAACATGTCAGCCTTTGTAACGCTGCCATTTTGAATTTTGGTTCCTCAAATAAATTTTTTTCAAACGTCCCCCTTCAATCCCTAGAAGTTTTGTTCCACACAATATTTCGTCCGAGCAAAATTTTTCGAGAAAATTCAGGTGTAAGATTAAAATGGGACACCCTGTGTATATATATATAAATATACACAAATATGTATGAAAATAATGTACTAATTGTAAGAAGTTTCTCGAATCGCAGAACCAACCGCAACAAATTCTCGAAATTCCCAACCCTTCCCACAAAAGATCGCAAACAGTTACCAATTACGTGTCCAAAATTGGAGTCTCTCGAGAAAAAAAAGTCCTCGCAATTCACATGCTTCCTTGAGTTCTCTATTAAAAATTCTCTCATAAGAAAAAACGTATTTAGAGTTCTCCAGTGGGGGAAAAAAATAAAAATTGACTTTTCGAACAAGCGAATGGAATTCGAGAAATTCTTGATCGCGTCACGTGAGGAATGTCGCTTATTCGAGGATATGAGGGATGAGCTGTGAGGGACCAATGTGCCTAACTTCTGGATCGTGATCTCGAAATCCCGTTTTTGGTCGTGATGGAAGACGGGACGGGCGAGAGCGAGAGAAAAGTTCGGGTCGTCTTTGCCAGGAGACGACGAGTCTCGCGAAGTGTACAGATCGAGCGGGATTTTCTCCTTTGCTCTCCGGGCTCTTCTGGACCATGTAGAAGCTCCCCATGGCGGGAGGGAGAGAAATAGAAGGGGAGGGGCGAGGGTCTTCTCTCTCTCGCGAGAATCCCGCGGAGATCAAACGTACCGCCTGCCACACGTCCCCAGCGGTGCTCATTCGAGCATCCCTTGTTTACCTACGATGCCCAATCAATTCTCCATACCGTCAATTTTTCTCAATAATTCACGTTTTACATTTTGGCAATAAGTTTACTTTCAACAGGAAGGGTAACAAAATTTTTATCAATTTTTATTGTTAATTTATTCGCAGTAATAATGAATTCGTTTATTTTTAATGCAAAATTAATTTTCAATAGCCAAATTGATTATCATCGCGAATTAATTTACAATCAAGTTTTTATCTTATTTTTGGAAATAAGTGAATTTTTAATAGTAATTAATAATCTCCGTGGATAAATTCGAAATAATGTTTTTTTAATAAGTACATATTTAATATAGATTAACTATCATTGTGAATAAATTCACAATAGTGATTAATTATTACTCAAAAGGTAGTTTTGTACGAGATGATTTTTGGAGGGAGGGTACGGGAGGAATAAATTCGTCCGTTTTTAGTGAGAAGTTTATTATTAATAGTAATTCATTATTTTTGTAGATAAATTAACAATAATGATGTTGTTGTTTATTTTTTAACATAAGGTAATTTTTAATAGAAATTAATTATTTTTATGGATAAATTGACAATGATGATTCATTATTGATAAACAATTATTTTTGCGCGAGATGATATTTGGAGGCAGAGTACGTGACGAACGAATGAATTTGGGCAATTATTGTTCGATTATAATTAACTGTACAGCTTTTTTTATTGCACTTTTTAGTTTACTCATTATTTTATAATTACTCTCGAGATGAAAAACATATTGCTGCTAGGCTAGAAATGTAGTTTTCTCATCCACCGTTTTCGAAGTACTTTGGCGATACTGATTTCCTCACTTGCATGTTATATCTTCTGTAACAATAATTCGTCGACTACGATTCTTATCCTTATATATAAAAATCTTTAAGGGAGACTTTGTCCTTGGAGTGCCATATTTCCGGTGTTTACATTTTATTTTTTTTAAAGGAAACGAGTAAAGCTTTTTGAGTGCGGTTTTTTTCTTGCTTTTATTCATGATATACAGAACGTTGAAAAAATTTTTGTTTGAAAAAAAAACCAAAATGGCGGCCGTTGCAGCTCCGTGAAAACAGGTCCTCAAATCGCGGGAGGTAAACGGCTGACATCACTGCCCCCTCTTTGTTGATCTAAAACACAAATTCAAAGCATATTATCAATCTGTGACCCTTTGGTCATGGAATGACGGATGGGTTTTTCGTTTAGTACAAATTTCGGAAAATGGCGGTAACTTAAAAAAAATCGAATTTTCGCGTTTTTTTTCGCATAAAAAGATAAATAATAAATACAAAAATGTATCTATCGAAAAAACGATCCGTCATTCCGTGAAGACATATTTTCTGAGTATGCTCTCCAAATTTCAGGTCGATATGTTAATTACAGCGGTCCGGAGAATGTCAGCCATTTTTAAAAACGTGTTTTCCTGAAAAACGCGTTTAAAGTTTTGTAATGTGTTTACACAAATGTGTTTATAATTAGCGCTAATCGGCAATGCCTGGTCCATAGAGGCATCCCTCCTCTTCTTCTAGCTGCTCGTGTTGAGCCGCTAACATCTCCCCCACAATTACAAGGACAAAGTCTCCCTTAAGTACGACCATTTCGATACTCATCTCAATAAATATTGAGATCGATATACAATTCAATAAACATAGAAATCGATGTTTATTTCGAAAAACATTGAGATCGATATTCATTTTAATAAATATTGACACAGATATTCCATTTTTCTAAACATTAAAATCAATATTCATATTTTTCAACAAAATAATGCTCCCACATCGCACAGTATAAAATCCTTCATAAAACGATTCCACTCAAAAATGCCAATTTCAAAACCCCTCGTCCATTCCGTACCCTCAATTTAAAAAAAAAAAACTGGAAATTCACATCTCAGAACAGAAAAAACGTTCCGTGAAAACGTTTAAAGTCGAGTCAAGCTCGGATCACCCTCGAATAATTGAAAAATGAATTCAACTCATCGATCCAATTAAAGATGGAGATCAACCGAAGTAGAATATTCTCGAGATGAAAATAAAGGAATATTCGCAATTAAAAAATTGATTCGTTGCATTGGAACATTACTGCGCTTAAATATGACTGGGACTGTCTTGTCGCTCGGACACATCATTATACGACTTTAATGGACTAAAACGTTCCGCGAGGGGGAGGGGGGGCGTCTACGGAGATTTTCTATCGCTGTTATCTCGCTCATATAAACGCACAGAGCCTCGCATAATAAAGTACGCAATCTCTCTCTCTCTCTCTCTCTCTCTCTCTCTCTCTCTCTCTCTCTCTCTCTCTCTCTCTCTCTCTCTCTCTCTCTCTTAGCGTGGCGAGGCGACTCTAAAATTGGCTAAACACTCGTAAACGTTTGGAGAACACGAGGCTAATAATTGTTCGTTTCGTATTGGCTTATACCCCGGAGAGAGAGAGAGAGAGAGAGAGAGAGAGAGAGAGAGAGAGAGAGAGAGAGAGAGAGAGTACCCGCGCTCCTCCGTGGCCACACAAAGCACGAACACTTGAAATTGTGATCCTTTATGATCGTTTCTCGCAGAGGCCGTAATTACTTTTCTTTTAATACCTGTTCTCGGATATACCGTACGATTACCTCATCGTCTCCGACGCTCTTTTCATTTTTTTTTGTCTTCGACTGTAACGAATAATTATACGTTTTTTTTTCCCTCTTTTTTTTTTCTTTCTCTCTTTCTTACGTTTTTTTTTCTTCGTCAAACACAAATTCATCGGGACGTGTAATTAAGCGAGGTGGCCCATAATTTCGTATCAAAATCCTAACAGCGATTTATCGCTAACGTCGGGGGATATCCGTATCGCTTCTATTGAGCAAAAAAAAACAATTAAAGGGTAATCAAAGCTGGGAATTAATTAGATCGTCGAATATCAAGCTTGGGTACCGAGTTGATTGATTTTTTTTATACGATTTTTATACGAGCAGCTTGAATACCAGGTGTTTAAATGTCTAGATGCATAATCTAGGTGAATTAGTATTAGTATACTAATGTCACTAATGTCAGATAGGTAAATGTGGGGTAGAAAATATAACTAGATGTAAATTTATATAATACAATTTAGTATGATTGTATGAATTAGAGCCAATTGTTTCGGTCGCTGGACATTGAGCTTGAATTTGATTGATTTTTTTATTCGGACTTTTTACGAGCTGTGTAAATGTCACGTATATGAAGAATGCATATAAATTGATATGCAGCCATTGATTTGGGCCACTATATACATATATATATATATATATAGAGTGGCCCAAATTTGAGCTCCATTTTTCTTTCCTTTTCCTCACCATGGAATTATCTTTTTTAAAGATAAAAAAAATTGTCACGAAATCTGCGAGCGGTTGAAAATTCTTCGATTTTTCGAAAAACGTCCGCCATTTTGTTATTTTTGCATATATCAAAAATCGTACGATATGTACGATCCATCGGACGATCCATCTCCGTGACTTCATCAACAGAGCATACGTACAATTTTTTAAGACATTTTTTTAACTGCCATTTTCGTCTATAAATAGTGACTTAAATAAAGAATTTTTTTTCTGAAAGTATTTCCAAAGTGTATTTATTAAGTGTAGCAACTTTTATATCAATACCTATGATATAAACCTATCAAAAAAATGCATGAAAATAGCCTTGTTTAGCGTCTAAAGTGAGAAGAGCCCTTTAATGATCAAATTCGATTAAACCGATCACGAGGAGTTTTTTTGTTATAAAAAATTCTCGATAATCCAACGAGTGATTTTATTTCGAAGTAGAGGTTTCTATAGACAAACAAATTATCTTCGAAAGCCTCTCAAGAACTCACAAACTAAATCGTACCTACATGCGAATGAAAATAAAATTAAGTCGCCATTGTAATGCAAATAAAGCAACCAACCACAATAAATAATAACACACGACAATAAATGCAAAAATTTATTTAATAAAATTTAATAAAACTCAGGCAATTCCAAAAGCCTTGAGAATTTATTTGAAAACTTGAAATATCGCGTGTACACGGCCGAAGTGTGGGATTGCGACGTAGATTAATAAACAAACGTAATCGATGACGAGCCAGGCGAGCACCTCTAATCATCTTGTTCCGTGTATAGTCAAATATAGAAAATTAAACAGAGACGGAGAGGGGAGAGAGAGAGAGAGAGAGAGAGAGAGAGAGAGAGAGAGAGAGAGAGAGAGAGAGAGAGAGAGAGGGAGGGAGGGAGAGCGACGGAGAGGGAGAGATGGAGAGAGAGGGAGAGAGAGAGGGAGGGAGGGAAAGGGAGAGAGGGAGAGGGAGAGAGGGAGGGAGGGAGGGAGGGAGGGAGGGAGAGAGAGAGGGCGAGAGAGAGAGAGAGGGAGAGAGAGAGAGGGAGAGAAAGAGAGAGAGAGAGAGGAAAAAGTGTCGGCTGAATTGAGAAGGGTGGGAAGAGTCGTGAGTGACCAGGGGAGTGGGAGTATAGGTGTCGGCGGGCCAAGAAACACCAGGAATGACACGTAGCCTCCGTGGCTTTCTTTCGTCTTATTTCCCTTCGCTTTGGCCTCATGCCGCCGACGAGGGATTAGCCTAATGGGTCCTGCCCACCCCTAGCAATCGGACTCTCTCTCTCTCTCTCTCTCTCTCTCTTTTACTCTTATTCTCTCTCCGTCCCTCTCGATCCTCCTCGATCACCATCATCCTCATTCCACGCGGTGTTATACCTAATATCATATAAGTATATCTGAAGGTGATTCTCGACATCGCCACTGCACACGCATATATAGGTTTGAAAAACAAATTGTGTCTATTTCTTGACATGTCTATTTTTAATTACCATACTACTTTTTATTCCTACTTATACAGCTATTTTTTTCCCTTTTTATTTTAGAGTCAACATGTTACTGCGATTGAAAATAAATATTTACTATTGATTCATTTTTTTTATGTATTTTTTGAATTCTCTTTTTAATGTTCAAAAAAACAATATTTTATATTATTTTTAACGCTTCATTTTGATTATTATTAGTATCATCTATATCGATGGCTCTTTTTTTTTCATTCTCTCTCGCCATTTGTTCTGTTTTTTTCTTCGAATTTCATGGTGAGGGCATGACTGTAATAAAAATGGTTATAGACAATCATTTTTTAAGATTCATTATAAATTATTAAAAATTATGCATATATGTCCACACATAATTAATTATTATATTAATGAAAGTGTTCGTGAATATTTATTTTTTAATAACAGTAATGACCTTACTACAAAATCAAAAAAGGTGAAAAACTGCATAACAGAAATATCTATCAAACGAGCCATATGAGTAGAAGAACAAACTAGAACTGGAACTAAAAATAACTGCAAACGCACATGAGCAAAAAGTAAACAAAGCGTAAAAGGACGGCCGCGTGTTTTTTTATTTTTCTAAAAATTAATAAAAATCCTCGGTCTGATTATTTTTTAATTACGGCGTCCAAATAAATATCAAAAAATAGCTACAGCGTGTTTAATCGTCGCGAGGAAACTCAGCGTGAGAAAGCCTATCCTCCCGTTTCATACGGTTGTCAATTTGGGCGATGTCAATTGCGTCCTCGATGTGAGAAACGAGAATGTCTTTTTTTTTCTTCGCCGGCGCCAATTATTAACGCATGTTTTAGCAGCAGTATACGAGTGCGATCCTTTATACTCGCGTGATAGAGCCGTAATGCAATGCCATTTTTCTGACAGCTTTCGGTACCTCTTATATATATATATATATATATATATATATATATATATATATATATATATATATATATATATATATATATATATATATATATATATATAGTAAAATACTTTATCGGGAGCACATCGTGAGGCAAATCGATTTCTCGCGCAACGATACTTACACACACACGCACGTAATATGAAATAAATGTCCGGGATGAAAAGACATTACCGCTCTCGGTACCAACTGAGATATTCTACTTTGGATCATTTATGAGAGACTCCGCAGCGTGAAAAAACCCTGCGGGACGGAGGATTAGGATATATGTTCATATATAATTATAAATATATTAAAAGGAATTCTTAGGCTCCATAGTCACCCCAATTGTGTACTAATATATTTAGAAATTCCTGTCCTCGTGTTTTGAGAGGCTACTGACGAATTAACAGTACGCTAGAACTTTGATAAAATAAATTTTTATGTTATCTACTAAAATAAATAAAAGACGAATCATATAAAATGAATGTATTGTAGACAGTTATAATAATAGCAACAATAATAATAATTAGATAATAAGTCAATGAATTTTGTTGGTAAAATCAATAATAATAATAAATACCACAATTGAAATTATTAAATTGCTAATATTATGGATATTAGTGTTTGATTATTCTTAATATATTACTCTGGCCATTTCGCCATGGGAATTACATATGAACGCATAAAAATAATGAATTTTTTTGCTCTCGAAACACAAAAGAATCGAATGATCGAAGATTTACTATTAAGATTGTAGAAGTATTAAGATTCTAGATATTACCGTAAAACAGATTTTGGAAGTTTTTTGTAGATAACTTTATTTTAACATTCTAGATACCAACATTTCTTGCTCCAATAGAACAGCGCGTCCTTTGGCTATCAAATGCAAGAAAGTCAAGCTCCACCACCCCCTCACAATTTCATATATACATTTTACAAAGTGTCAAAGTAGCCCCGAGTGTGGGACTTCTTTGACAGGGCATTTAAATGCAACCAATGTCACAGATTAAGCATTACATTGGGATCATTTTGATTAAAAAAAAATGTAATATTTTATGCATTTTATAGTACATGAAATTAATGAAAAACAACGATTTTTTATAACCAAATTGTCATCGTTATTGAGGCAGCAGAACTCGAAGAATTTTCGTCCAATCGACTTGACATTTTGACTGTAGCTTCGTAGATTGCTTTGACAGTCAAGTACGAGCATTTTTTTCGATGAATCGAAAATTGTAAACAATGTAAGCACTTTTGAGATGAAAATTATGGTCGCAAAAAACGAACTTTTTTTCAAACTCGTCTCTATTTTTGCTGCTAGAGATAATATAAATAACGAAAATATTCACTCTTAGTTCCGGGACTAAATTTACGACAGTTCCACTGCGTGCCGCGGAGAGGGTTGGCTGAAAAACAGTAGTGCTGTAGTGACTCGTGCGCCGCTATTTTGTATACTTTTGACACGTAATTTTTTTGACATACTTCAATATATATATTATAAAACCTAAAAGCCCTTTTGACCATGGATTTTATTTCTTGCTTTAAAAAAAATCCTAAGAAAGCGGTCGAAAATGGGCAGTTACAGTGGTGCCCTCCCTTAAGAAGGTTGGAGCGTTAGCCACAATCCAAGGTTAAATTACTTTCGCATAAATACAAATTACGTCGCGAAAATTACTTTCGCATAAATGCATAGGGACATTTTAAACTTGACAGGAATTTAAACTTGGCGAGCTTGTTCGTTTTATTGAAAACAAAGAAATTATTTATTCGCACAAGTCATCCAATTGGTCGGAAAAAACATAATATTCAAAAAATGTACACACAAGATATCGATAACAGTTCGTTCAGTACGAATTTATTTATTTAAACCACAGAAAGATCATGGTGAAAAATTGACACATAAACTAGATTTGAAAAACCGAAATTTCTCCAATCATGAAGAAAAATTGATATTTAAATTTAAGTTCATGCTTACACGCACCCCTTCCTCTTAACGGACGTAGCTGAGGCTTCGCGTAGATTTTTTAAAAATTATTTCGAACTGTTTTGGAGGGCGGCGCGATCAATTTTTTTTTTACCCATATCAAGGGCCACCCTAATATATATATATATATATATATATATATATATATATATATATATATATATATATATATATATATATATATATATATATATATATATTCGATGTACAAAATGGCCGGCTACTAATACTTTCTTTTATCTTTTTTTTAGGCGCTCCCCGGCGTGACATTTAGAACCTACAATTTTTTACCTAGAACAAAAAACAAGAGTTCTCGTCAATCTATATTAGAATACCTAGAGAAGTACGTACGGAATTGAAGAAATATTGTTTTATTAAAAAGTTGTAGGTATTTGAACTTAAGGGGGGAAATCACAGTAGCACACAAAAAAATAGGCATATTTTCGGGAATTAATTTTGGCTGAATAAAACTATCAATCGAAAATCTGTAAAGTAGGTTTTATAGCAATACTAAAAAAGTACAAAATGTAATTTTTTCAATAAAAAATATTTAAAAATGGCGGCTGTGCAACATATGCCCCAAGGCGCCTTTTTTTGAGCTCACCGAAGACATAACTCGAGCAAATTTTTACCGATCGACTTGAAATTTTGACAGTAGCTTCGAAACATCTTTCTCCACGGAGCTACGTAGGATTTTTTATTTTATATGGCTTACTTTTTTTTATCGACGATTTTATGGCGTTTTTTGTTTGTTAAAAATTTAACTTTATCTTCAAACATGCATCATTTTGCGAAAAATCAATATATCGAAAAAATCCTACGTAGCTCCGTGGAGAAAGATGTTTCGAAGCTACTGTCAAAATTTCAACTCGATCGGTAAAAATTTGCTCGAGTTATGTCTTCGGCGAGCTCAAAAAAGGCGCCTTGGGGCATATGCTGCGCAGCCGCCATTTTTAAATATTTTTTATTGAAAAAATTACATTTTGTACTTTTTTAGTATTGCTATAAAACCTACTTTACAGATTTTCGATTGATACTTTTATTCAGCCAAAATTAATTCCCGAAAATATGCCTATTTTTTTGTGTGCTACTGTGATTTCCCCCCTTAAGAAATGAATCTTCAGTGAAAAAATTCGTTAAAACTGCTCATAAACTGCTAATAAAATGAAAAGTTTTCTATTAATCAGAAATTCCGTACATACTTCTCCGCGAAATGCAATTAGGAACATAACTTTTAAATTTGAAGTCAATCGAGTGCAAATTGTTGAAGTTATTTGTCACGCCAATTGGAAAAAAGCTGTTTCGAGGAAGTTTCGAGTAGTCGGCAATTTTGTACATCGAAAAAAAAAAATTATTATTTTCTAACAGCTTGATATTCATACTAAATAGATGTGTAATTACTTTTACGAGTGAACCACTTTTTCATACGATTTTTTTTCTAATTCGCCCATGATTTTATACCCGTTACTGTGGCCTACGCCCTTAAAAACGCCCGCGAAGTTGACTCGGGTGAGATTTTCGCATTTCGGTTTTTCTTTTTTTTTTTTCGCGAACGGCGTATCGAAATGTCGTGATACCTAATGCATTTGAATTACGAAGTGGGCAATCCCCGTGTCTCCGGCCCTGTCGAGAGCCCTCTCTCGACTGGCAGGCCGCATAATATTCTCGATGTCTCGCGTAAAACGTCGGTACAAATGTAATCCTCGTCGTCGCGATGGCTAAACTTCCGTTTTTTTTTTTTTTTTCGTTTTTCTCTTCCTCCGACTGTCTCGACTTTTCGAACGTCGTGCGAGGAAGCGTCCAATGACGTCGAGCCCGGTAGGGTCGTGAATTTTATTTTCATCGCTCAATTGCTAAACATTATTTTTACGAGCTAACAATAATCAAAATTGTATTTACCAGCGTGTAGAAAATTAGTATTATTACTGATGAGATTAAGAGGTAAAAAACGATACGTTAAAAAAAATTGAGATAATATAGATGATGCGGAATTACCTTTGAAGTGTTGCACTCGGGTGCTCCAAAGACTCGCCCCGGAAATGATTTAATCGGGATCGCCTCGATAAAGTAAAGTGCAACTATTTTCAGTGCGCACATTTAACGCGAATAAAATGCTAATTCACGGGAGAGCAAGCCCGCCATGACGCCAGTAGAAGTTTGCTTTTTATACGCACGCAAACACACATAGACACGTATGTGTGCAAATATATATGAAGTGGATAGCGATCGCTGCTGCGGAAGGAAATTCTAACCGCTAAAGCGTTATACTATGTAATTACACACTTGCCAACCATATATATGTATACAGGGAAGATCATATCGATTCGTATAGTACGGACCACCGAGGTTGTTCCTTCGAAACTCAAACACACGAAGCGCGATCTCTCTCTCTCTCTCTTTTTAAAATTTAGTATGAATTTATTTTATTTGTTTATTTAATTTTGTATGAGTATCGATTTAGTATGATTTTATGTCATTTTAGTTTTCTTTTCTACTGGGTCTTATTAGTTTACTGGCTGGGATGATATTGATTTTTTTTTTGTTCTAAGAATTCGTATTGATACTTTGAACCAAAAGATTTTTTAACACTCGAAATTAAAAGGATTTTTGGTACTCGGGATTGGAAGGATTTGTAGTACTCTAAATTAAAAGTATTAGTTTACCTTCTGGGATGAAATTAATTTTTTGTTTGCTTTAAGAATTTTTAGTAATACTTTGACCGAAAAGGATTTTTAATACTCGAAATTTAAAGGATTTTTAGTACTCTAAATTGAAAGTAACAGTTCACCTTCTAGGATGATTTTGTTAAATTTTATTTAAGTACTAATGTTGAAATTTTGAATTAAAGGTATTAGTTTTAATACTTTGAATTAAATGTACCGTCGTTACTTTAAATCAAAGGTATTAGAACACTAACACTCCTAATTTTGTGTTTAATTGTTGAATTGTTTTTTGAGTATCGATGTTAATACTTTAAATTTGAAGGATTTTTAATACTTTAAATGACAAGAAGTTTCAATACATTAATTTGAACATATTGGAAAACTAATGCATTTCATTTCATTAAAAGTATTAGTTTTCTCCTACTTTTAGAAAAGGACACTAACACTTCTAATTTCAGTATAAGTATTAGTTTACTTTCTGGGATAATTTTGGTTAATTGTTTTTTTTTTAGTATTAGTGTTAATACTTTAAATGACAAGAATTTAGTTAATACTTTAAATTAAAAGTATTATGAAACTCATACATTTAATTTTATTAACAATATGAGTTTTCTACTACCATTAATGTAAATTATTAAAGGTACTTTCAATACGTAGTATTGAAAATCCTTTCAATTTAAGGTGTTAAAAATACTTAACGTATTAAAAATTCCTCGAATGATTTTGTTTAACTTCGTACGAGTTTGACGATTTTCTACGATATTCCGTGAATATCGATCTTCGATTTCGTATGCCTTTGCACGAGTCTCCAAAAATGTACGAAAATATCATTTCCTCATCGGCATATTGTTTATTTTTATTATATTATTTTGCTGCGTCACGCACGGAGAGGCAAAAGTCACAGAATTGAGGCATCATAAAACTATCAATGGATCGACGTCTCAAATTTTCAATACCGTAAGTAGGTGCAGTAGGGTCCTAAATTGCATCGAAAAAACGCTGCGAAGTAAACACGACGATTCTACCAAAAACGACAATAATTTAAATTAACCCGAAGCGAAATAACGACGAACAAAAAAGCCAAAAAAAAGCAGCGCTTCCACTTTCGGGTATGGTACGGAAGATACGAAAATATAGGGGGGAGAGGGTAGGAGGAGAGGGATGAAAAAAAATCTTTCATTGTAGGAAAAAATGGCGGATAAGCCGTTGGTGCCCTCGTAGATGATTCGAGCTTCGATCGTACTGGGTGGCTTTTTGGGGCGCAGGGTGGCATCTAAGGGCCGGGGAACATTCTGAAAAGGAATGGGGAAGGGTGGTTCGTTAAAATGCGCGTGACGGACATTTGGTATCCATTTTGTCGTCGTGTATACACAGTGACGAAAAATCGGAAGCAAGAGAGAGGGAGAGAGAAAGAGAGAGAGAGAGAGAGAGAGAGAGAGAGAGAGAGAGAGGGATATGCAATACGTTACAGGCGTTGACAGGGGTAGGAACACACATCAACCCTCTTGTGCGACAACCACGCCGCTGGGCGAGGACGACGACTCTTCTTGTCAATGTGGCCGTAAAAGTATGTATAGAACGCTTTTGAGGAGGGTATATTCGTTACCGTTTAGGGGAGAGACCCAGAGAGACCTCACACACGCCGCTTTCTCGGCGTTCACCTCTCATTTGGACTCCCGTAAGAGGCGACTTTGAGGAGGAGAGACTGATAGGCGGCGGTACGTGTCTGCGATAGAAATACGCAAGAAAGAGAGGAAGAGTGAGTGATTGATTGATTGGATTGAGTTACATAATATTAGGTTTATTATTTATAATGAAAAACGCATATAACGAGAAAGAAGGCAGATTAAAAATGCAAATAAAAAGAACATCCGAATTTGAAAAAAAAAAAAAAACGATACAGAAAATACAAGAAAATGTAAAAAAAATACAAAAGGTACAAAAAACAGGAGAGGTAAAAAAATAATAAAAATACACACTGTACGAAAAAATACGAACAGTATCAAAAATACAAGAGAGAGAGAGAGAGAGAGAGAGAGAGAGAGAGAGAAAGGGGACGCGAAGGCCTAATGCACCCTGCGAAAAGAGGAAATGGAAAGAAAGAGAGAATAACGCACATAATTCTCTCTTTCTCTCCCTCTTTTTATCTCTCTCGCCTTCTCTCTCCCTCTCTCGCTGTCACTCTCTCTTTCCGTCTCTGTCCCACTTCATCCCTCTCTTCATTTTTCTCGCACTCCCTGCTTTGATTCTCGCTGTCCCTC
>OZ023317.1:52582990-52597990 GCA_964007375.1 Ophion obscuratus
GAGGTGCGGCACCTTTTCACCATTCATTGGAGGCCCGTCGCGCAATTCGACACGCGGAAAGCACGCAGTTCCCCTTGGAAAGATCGAGGCGAGGGATGAGACGCGAGCGAGTATGAGAACCGAAGAAAATAAAATAATATCAAAGGAAGACCGTGTATCCGGACGGGAAAACAGACGCAGAAGCAACAGGCGGCCGGCTCGAGATCTCTTTCGGTGACAAAAATCACGAGACTCCTTCCAATCTTCTCTCTTCAACCCTTACATCTCGTCTCTTTTCAACCCTTGCTTTCTTCAATTACGCTCCAGCTTCCACTGTGAATCTTGGGGATACGAATTTTCACACGCTAATTCGACAATATCGCGAGGCCGAAAAGTTCTCTCGCGCAAAATTTACATGCGAGATCGAGAGTCGATCGAAGTTGATCGGTGGGCCGAACGGATATGCGCAGGATATCGCTACGCGTGTTACATACGAAACGCCGCCGACAACGGGGATGCTGACAGGCACATTTCTCAATGACGATGCTAATACGTACGCGAGTGAGAGCCCGAAATCAATCGAAGTGTCGGAAGGAGGGAGAGGGAGGGAGAGAGAGAGAGAGAGGGGGAGAGAGAGAGAGAGAGAGAGAGAGAGAGAGAGAGAGAGAGCGAGCGAGCGAGAAAGAGAGTGAGAGAGAGAGGGGGATACGAAATTGGAGAAGAGGACAGTCAGAGGAAGAGTGTAATATATGTATACTGTATGAGACGGTATTAGTTCTCAAGATACACACACAGGCACACGCAGGCCCTAAGGGGATGTGCAGCAGCCTACTAATTGATTACACGCATCTTTTCACGCAATCTATTCATCCCATCCCAAGTGGCTTTTCATCATTGAGAGGAACCTCATTGATTATGCCTATCACAGGTGTTAAAACGTTCACTATATATATATGTGTGTGTGTGTGTGTGTGTGTGTGTGTGCGTGCGTGCGTGCGTGCGTGCGTGCGTGCGTGCGTGCGTGCGTGCGTGCGTGCGTGTGTGTGTGTGTGTGTGTGTGTGTGTGTGTGTGTGTGTGTGTGTGTGTGTGTGTGTGTGTGTGATCAGGCCCCTATCAGGTTGCGTCATCAGAAAGAAATGCATGTAATCTTTCAAAAATCCAAAATGGAATGAACCACTTAATTTAGAGTTCCACTATATTGAATTTGTATCATAATTCGTCATTCCCTGGCCTGCTGAAATGTTTTTGTTCGAAGAAAATATTTGGCCTATATGGGAATCGAACCTCGTACCTATATACCCAAAGCTACCCGTGTAGAAATTTGTGTCGGGAAAAAGTACTGCCCCTGATCTGCCTTCCCGAGATAATATCAGGCTCTGATCGGGCCTTCCACTCTGGAATAGGTTCGCAATGTAACGGGTCTAAGGTTAGGTCCCTATCCGCTGTTCCCTTTCTTGGGAACTGATCAGGAACGGGCCGGAGAACAAGCAGTAAATGACCAGGAAATGTCGATCAAACCAACCTCAAAATTACTTTTGTTGATATATAGAGGACAAGAAAAATGAAAAAAAAAAAATAACGTCGGCGTCGTACTATAGATATTAATAATTCACCGTGATAATGTGATTACATTTATTGTAATTATATCCTCCATCATGTCAGCATATAATTTTCGTTGACTATCATAATGTATCCTTTATGATAGCATTGTCAGGCGTCGATGATTCTTAAGGGGCAAGGCCACTGTAACGGCCCAAAAAAAAAGGTTTTTTCACTAATTTTTTGCTCCCGAAATTGAAGGTATTTGAAAAAAAACTTTTAATGGTGTTATCGGGCATACATTAAACTTTATTATAAAATTTTTTTACAGTAAAAAAAACAAAATGGCGGTTCCACAGCTATCTTCCCGGGACATGTTTTGCTTCCAGGGCTCCGCGGCACGCAGCACCACTGGTGCACTTTTGAATCTAGAACAAAAAAAAAACCATTAATCTAGAGGGCTATAGCTAGAGAATGTCGATCGGATTTTAAAAAGTATGAATTTTTGTGGATTTGGCGTGCGTTTGAAAAAAAAAATTGATTTTTGACGAAAAAAACGGCAAGTTTTTTGTTAATAAAAAATCAATAAATAAAGTTCTTGAAAATTCCGATCAACATTCTCAAGATAATGTAAATGTTCACATCTGGTTAAAATTTCAAGTAAAAAAAATGAAAATTGTTCGAGTTATGCTGCGTGCCATTTTGAAAAACCATGTTTCGAGAAAAACGCGTTTAAAGTTTTGCGAATAGTTTTTTATTGGAAAAAATTTAAAAAAGACGTCGCACAGGACCTTTTTTTCTTATTCTAGAGGGTTTAAACTATTTTTTAAGCCAATAAAAAAAAATCGATTTTTCAAAAAATTTACAGTGGCCTTACCCCTTAAAGAAAATAATATGATGATAAAACGGAGTATACAATTACAACAAATGTAATCATATTATTACATTCAATTATTAATATCTTTGATGACGCAAAAAGTATTATTTAATAATAGGTTGGGATTTATTATTCAAGACATGTCAATGTTCTCCCCAGGAAAAAGTTTTGTGATGTTCCTAGTCTGTTCCACAAAAGGGCCCGGTTAGGTAAATCAGACGAGGCAAGCCAGGCCTGGACCAGACGTCAAGTCGGGAATGCCCGGTCACATTTCTGCACGGGTAGGCATGCTGCCCCTATGCTACCGAGTGCTTGTAACATCTTGGTCCCAGATATGGCATTACAGACCAAATAAATTCCTATAATTATTTGTTGTATCACATAAAGTATATCAATTAGTTAATATCATTGTGACAATTGAAAAGGTTTATCGAATAACATGCTATAGATTTTTGAAACTTAACCTTGTATATATATATATATATATATATATATATATATATATATATATATAATTCCTCTCTCTCTCCTCGCCTTACAAAGCTGCCGAAATCTTCTAACACGCATCCGAGTTGCATAACGTTTTTTGTCGTGACAGTCCATAACACCTTTTTTTAAATAAAATTCAGGAATGCATCGAAACTCCGAAGCTACGATGCTGTAAAATCGAAGTTTCCATGTGGAAAATAAGAGGTTATGTGCATCTATCGATTGCTGAGGCAGTTATAGGGCAAGCCTATTTATGGCCTCATCAGGGAAGGCCGTAGTAAGGCCTTTTAGGGCAAGCCTTGGTAGGGCCGTATCGGGGAAAGCCTTAGTAGGGCCACATTACGGACAGCCTTAATAAGGCCCAATCATGGAAAGCCTTAGTAGGGCCTATCAGGGCGAGCCTTGGTAGGGCCCTATCGGGGAAAGCCTTAGGAGGATCTTATCAGGGACGGCCTTAGTAGGGCCATTTTGGTATAGCCTGATTTAGGGCCTAAATACTTCCGGCCTGATCGGGGCCGGATCAGGATGTCCGTAATAGGTATTACCCCTGTCACACCCCGATCGGGGCCTGATCCTGGTCAGGCTATCCCTAAGAAATTTCTATTCGGGGTGTTCCACACATAACCTCTATGTTTGGGCCATATATTAATATTAAAAAATTCGCACTTTTCAGATAAATAATACGTTTCATTAGTAAATTTAAATGTGAAGTAGAATATGGTGGGGAAAGTGACAAGGGGAAGGATCCTGTCAAATGGAAACTACAATAATAAATTTAAATGTCGAGTCATTTTGAGACACCCTAAACAATGTAGACCCCATATTTTTATATAAAGATATACGCAACACCTTATTTATCTATAAATACATCTACCATCTTTGCTACGTGGATTATTTTTAATCGATATACTTATATTTATAACTATACGTATATATATTTATATATAAATATATGAACCTATACTGGTGGATCAACGATCGGGGTTCGGCTCCGGCGGTTCGTCGAATTTAGCGCCGTTGTCCATGGCCGTTACTCGGAGCGGTGACCGCTTAGCTATGCACTGGCTGGCGCAGCGACCAGTGAGCGGAAGGCCAATACTTCTGAGATCTTGGTGGAGATACTTAAGTAAAAGTCTGAGCGTTAGATAATCAAAAGAATATGGAGCTGTCTATAGCGGTACAGGTTTTTCGCCAGTTTCCCCGTACCCCTGGTAAATGCAGTATATCGTGGCGTAAGACGGCTGTGGAAGCATCAGAACGTTAGGTTAGATTAGCGAAGTGCGGGGAACGAGTGATAAGAAAGGACTCAACTGGAAAGGGTAAAAACGTAAAAACCCACAAGGGTATATGATGAAAATCAGGAATATAAGCATTATTATTAATCTTATTTCCAATTTTTAATGGTAACAGTATACGTATTATGCTTAATATTATTTTTCATTTTTTATAATAAAAAGAATTATTTTTAAATAACATTATTTTTTATTTTTGATAATAACAATATGAGTATTATTATCAATATTACTTTTTATTTTTCATTATTATAATACAAATTGACAAGGGTAATACGTAAAAATCCGCAAGGGGTATATGATGAAAATCAGGAATATAAGTATTATTATTCATCTTATTTCCAATTTTTAATGATAACAGTATACGTATTATGCTTAATATTATTTTTCACTTTTTATAATAAAAAGAATAAAAGTATTATTTTTAAATAACATTATTTTTTATTTTTGATGCTAACAATATGAGTATTATTATCAGTATTATTTTTTATTTTTCATTATTATAATACAGATTGACAAGGGTTATACGTAAAAATCCGCAAGGGTATACATTGGAACCCAGGAATGAATGTAAATATTATTATCAATGGTGTTTTCCATTTTTAATTATTATAACACAAATTGGAAAGGGTAATACATAAAAATCCGCGAGGGTATACCTACTCTTCAACTCGGGAAATAATATAAATATATTTTTTTTTTAATTCTTAATTATTAGGAGTACAACTTTGCAGTGACCGTTTTTTTCAAAAGCTTAAGGCTTTATTATAAAAAAGTGGCTACATATTTTTTAATCAAAGTACTGCCCGTCGCTAGCTATGACCTCGGCCCATCTTTCAGGTAGCATTCGAATCCCGCGTCGATAAAAGTCTTGGTCCTTGGAGGCAATCCAGGAATCGCCCCAATTTTTGACTTCTTCGTAAATACCGAAGTGCTGGTCAGCCAAATCGTGTGCCATTGACCGGAACAAGTGATAGTCGGAAGGGGCAATGTCTGGAGAGTACGGCGGGTGGGATAAAACCTCCCATTTCAGCGTTTCCAAGTACTTTTTCACGACATTTGCAACATGGGGTCGGGCATTGTCATGCTGCAGTATCACCTTGTCATATCTTTCGTTGAATTGTGGCCGTTTCTCTTTGAGTGCCTTACTCAAGCGCATCAACTGACGTCGGTAGAGTTCCCCTGTGATGGTTTCGGATGGTTTGAGCAGCTCATAGTTCACAACGCCCAGCTGGTCCCACCAGATACACAGCATCACTTTGGATCCGTGAATATTCGGTTTGGGCGTCGATGAACCACCGCCGACACGTTTTCTCACTAATAGAATCCTCCCCGTAAGCATCTACAAACAAACGGTGGGCCTCAGCCGCAGATTTCTTGATGTTGAAGAAGTAAATCATAACCTCCCGCAAATGCTGAGAATTCGGCTAGTAGGTTGCCATGTTTGAGTGCCTATAACTTTATAATGCATACACGTATCCGTTAGCTTTGTTAAATTGTTTACATTGGCAGAGCCTCTAGTTTAAAATGCCACTTTTTTTATTGAGCTAGGGCCACTACTTCGGTCGCAATGGCTCTCTAAGAAAAACGGTCACTGCAAAGTTGTACTCCTAATATAATAATATAAATATTTTCATTAATATTATTTTTCATTTTTAATTGGTACAATACAAATATTATTAATCTTATTTTTCACTTTTTATAATAAATTTTTACTTCTTAATATTATTGATATTATTTTCAATTTTTAATATTACATACGTGTTAATATTATGATTATACGAATGATTAATAATGATATATACAGTACGAATATTCATATCGCAGTAATTAAGACAAGACGCGATAGCACGTACAAATTTACACATTCGGATCTACCGCGCACCATAAGCGTTTCGACGTGCTGGTAGACATTAGACTAATATCACAGAACATGACCGTCACTCATTAGAATACGATAGGCACCGATGACGACAGACCTCGTTGTGCGTATAAGCCTTATGTGGTTTCGTTAACAATGCGTAATTCCCTGTCCGCTCATGTATAGTCACATTGTGCATAAGCAAGCACTTCACCGTGGAGTGTCAATCAGTGAGCCGCGAAATAGCAAATCAATTCTTATCGTTCGTATAATATGCGTCCACGCAAGCACCTCGGATAACGTCACTTTTCCTCGTCGCTCGAAATAACGCCGATGCAAAATTTCTCCCATTCATGAATCATTCCCAGAAGTGTGAAGAAAAAAAAATGTTAACGCTTGTGCTCTCGAAAATTCGTAATTATTTCGAAAAATTTGAATATTTTTTTTATAGGGGTACATGTATCAAGAGGCCCGTAAAAATGGCCCAATTCCGATTTTTATGGGAAACAGTCGGTGAGGAAAAAAAACGCGTGTTTTTTAATCTCGAAGGTACATATATTCAGAGCATTTTAAAAAAATCATGGGAAAATACAGAAAAACAACAAAAAACATGGCCAATGGCAGATGATGACATTTTTTCGCGGCGCTTGGCGGTGGACACGCTCTAGCTCAAACAGTCCATCTGAAATCTGAAAACCAAACGGGTTAGTCAAGTTAACAATGAATCCGAGTCGTTCACGATCGTCGATTTTTAAAAATAATTTGTTTCAACAAAACAGCGACGGATTGGAATTTGAGCATACGAAATCTATGAAAAAAAGTCGTCAATTTTACGTGACTGTTAAAAAAAAAGATCGTTTTGATAAAATTGAGATCGTCAATGACCTTTAAATGCCTCTCATCGTATTTCCTGTAAATTTGGAAACAATCCATCAAGTGGTTCTCAAGGTATCATGTCCACCGATTTGAAAACAATGTTTCGAGATAAACGCGTTAAAATTTGAGGTTTACTGCTGCTACTGTTCGCCTGGCCGACTGTTGAAAACTGTAGCTCAATCAATTTTAAGAATATTTCTATGAAATTGTCAGAGAATATAGTTGAAAGGTGATACCAACGAATAAAAGTATTTTTGGAAAATGCAATTTTGAAATTTTAGATTCGGGAAACGTTCTTCTTCCATTAAAAAAAATATATATGTACAAAAGTATATATTGTAACAATAAAGAGGGGAGAAAAAGACCGAGGGTCACAAAACTCACCCTTTTCTATCCCGACAATTTGTAAAGGGCGCCAGCTGAAAGTTAGCTTCTCAGGACGGGAAAGAGGAACGCACATTGCAAAAACAAATGTGCTGTTTTTACACACTTTAAGTTTGTAAATGGCTGTAGACATTATTTACACGTTTTAACGTGTGTAAAAATTAACGGTGTAAAAATAACACGGATAGATGCGTTCGAACAACCCACTTACGTGTGTCATTTTCTTACACACGTTAAAACGTGTAAAAAGTGTCTACAGCCATTTACACAGTCCAAGTGTGTAAAAACGACACACTTATTTTGCAGTACTGTATATACATGGGATGCGTCGGAATTATAAATTGAATAACAAAAGCTTTTTGTCGTCAAAATATATGCGAATATTGAACTGAACTCAACAGTACTTATATATTACTCTGTAGTACGTATGAGAGGGGTTACTGTTTTTCTTGTCTTCGCACAGGCTAGGTTCTCATACAGCTTCACGATGACCGCCGCTTTTTGCTTGTCGATGATAGCATCGAAACAAAAATACGTCGCTAAAGATTCAATGCAGCTATCGAGGTTTTGGAAAATAGATTCCAATTTCAGGTTCTTCCACGTGACAAACTCAAAAATGATTTATCAATGAAACAAAAAGTTAAGACCAAATGTGGTCTTCAATTAACCGGTTAATCAATCGATGTCAAATCGACTAATGAGTTTCACGTGATGCCGTAACCAAGGTTATTTTTTAAACACATGATCAATAATTCGCAATTAATACACTTAAACTGTGTTGCTTTTTCCCGTGTTATTTTTGCTCGTGTGTTGCTATCAACGTGTGTTGTTTAGTCCAATGTGTATAAATATGCGTTTTGTATGTTGATTCTACACGCTTTATGAGTGTTCGAATAAGCGTGTTATTGATGGGGACAGCTACGAAGGAGTTTAATGATTTAATAGGGAATGATACCTCATCGCGGTCGGTATGGTAGAACAATTATAGATTCCCAAAAATCTCGAAAACGGCTCTTCAGATCCCGTCGAAACTTTGCCAAATGACGTCAAATAGATAGACGAACAGCTGTCTTTTCCTCAAATTTTCTGAATTTGAGAAAAAAAAACTAGATTGGCTTATGATAAGCCAATCTACATTTTTTTTCTCAAATCAAAGACAGCTGTTCGTCTATCTATTTGACGTCATTTGGCAAAGTTTCGACGGGATCTGAAGAGTCGTTTTCGAGATTTTTGGGAATCTATAATTGTTCTACCATACCGGCCGCGATGAGGTATCATTCCCTCTTAATGCGTAAAAGTTGCACACTCACGTGTGTCATTTTAACGGGAGATATACATCTAGGAGCCGGAAAAAGGTCATTTTTGTGAATTTTTTCAAGGAATACTATTTGAAATTTTGGATTAGGGTTTTAATTGTCCAAAAGTATATACATTCAAAAATATGTTCAATTTTCTTTATTTAAAAATATCAAAAATATCCAAGGATATTGTATGATCCTTGGAGCGTCGTAAAAAATCTGCGTATGCGGTACCCACTGGCGTTTCTTCAAAAATCATCGGAAAAAAAAACCAAAAAGATTATTAAATTAGATACTATAATCTAGTAATTGCTATAGCCGATTTTGAAAATATCGATTCATGACAAAATGGCGGACGTTTGAACATAAATGATGATTTTTGGGCCAAAAATTAGTTAGTATTTTGCCAATAAAACAAAAACTAAGTGACGGGAGAAAAATCCTATGACAAGTACTAGATAATGGTGTATAGAATAACTGCAAAAAACCTCAAGACATTCGGTTCATTGGTTTTCGAGAAATTTTGGGTGCCGATTTGAAAACACGTTTCACTTTCTCGGCTGTAACTGGCTTATTTATCGAAATATTAACTTGCCGTTTTCACCAAATATTCTGGACACCTCAAACTTCAAGAAAATGCAAAAAAATCAATTTTTTCGACCATCTACATGTATATCTCCCCTTAACGCACTACCCGTGCAATTGTAACGCATTGCGTGTTACCAAATGCATTAATGTGTAGAATTTTGATATGAATTTTTGACTGATGGCAGATGTTTACATACTGAAAGTGACCCCAATAAAATGTTGCCCTTAACTCGCCCCAACCCAAAGAATTAGGGATTGAAAACTCAAAAATCGCCCTATCTCGATAATTAATAGGCCGATCAAAAAATGTTACAAACAAAAGTTGTTTGGAATAATAAAATGCGTATAAAGTTATGTGAGGTCCAATCCCCTATGTTTGAAAATAGCGGCACAAAAACACGAGACCACTCGCACACGCATCGACCCCGAATTTTCGAATCGTTTTTGTGCCGCAGTTTTCAAAGATAGGGGGTTGGATGTGACATAACTTTATACGAATTTTATTATTCCAAACAACTTTTGTTTGAAACTTTTTTCGATCGGGCTATTAATTATCGAGATACGGCAATTTTTAGGTTCTCAACCACGTTTCTTAGTGTTGGGGCGAGTCGAGGGGCACCAACCTTCAGTCAAAAATTCATATTCTCCGCTAAAAAGTGCTGGGTTTTCGTCTTTTTTATTGGACTAGTCTCCGTTTGCACTTTTACACACTCTTTATAAAACAACGAAACAAACGAAATTTGGAACCTCGACCCGAAACAAAGATGAGCTTCCTGCGCGCGACCACGACACGATTTCCCGACGATACGCTCAAGCTACCGTAAAACGGGGTTACTTTGACATCAAGGGTAACTTTGACAGCTTTTGGTGCTACTTGAACAGAGCGCCAAAATACGGTTTAAATGTGTGCACAGCGAGCCCGGGTGACCTTCTGTGGGGGCTGCGGGTGCGGGGAATAAACTTGAACAACAATTTGTTGTTCGAGTTTATTACAATGTTGCCAAAGTTTATCGTAATGTTGCTCAAGTTTATTCTGATCTCAATTATAATTATACATAAGAATGGCTAAGTGCCTGTAATAGTTCCCTAGGTATTTGATATTTTTATGTAAGATGTTTCGTTAAGAGAGGACACCACTGTAACTGCCCATTTTCGACCGTGTCTTTTGGATTTTTTTTTACACAAACGAATAAAATACCAGGTCAAAAGAACTTTTAGATTTTATTAGGTATATATAGAAGTATGTGAAAAATAATTATTTCTTAAAAGAATAAATTCAAAAATAACTTGAAAAAAAATAGAGACGAGTTTGAAATAAAGATCGTTTTTTCGACCATAATTTTCATATCAAAAGTGATATGTTTTTTACAATTTTCAATGAATCGAAAAAAGTGCTCGCACTTGGCTGTTAATGCCGTCAGAAGCTACAGTTAAAATTTCAAGTTGATTGGACGAAAATTGTTCGAGTTCTGCTGCGTGCCGATTTCAAAAACATGGTTTTGAGAAAACCATCTTTTTTAATGAAATTTAATTGTTTTATTTTATCTTTTTTTTTAAATAAATTCAATGTATGCTTAATAACATGCATTTCTTCCAAATCCCAAATAAATAATCCAGTAGACAAAAGAAAATCGGTAAAAACGACCCTTTTCGGCCTGTCACAGTGGTGTGTTCCCTTAAAAAAATGACCATGTGATTGTACGAAATCTTTAATTTCATTATGCATCAAATATTATTTCTTTTCATCAAAATGATGTTAAAGTAACCCTTAATCTTTGACATAAGTTGCATTACAATGCCTTGTGAAAGAAACCCCACACGCGAGGTTACTTTGACACCATTAAAAAAATATATATATAAAATTGTGGACGGGGGGCTTGACTTTCTTATACATTTGATAGCCAAAGGACACACGTTAGAGTAAAAAAGGTGAAATTTAGAATGTTAAAAAAAGTCACCTACGAAAAACTCCCACAAACTCAAAGTATTTACGGTAAACCTCAAAGTTTTACGGTACGTGACGCGGTGTACAATACCATACCATGTAAATTTACGAGAACGCGACAGAAATCGTGACCACGAAAAACATACCCGATCGCACGGCCAAATATCCACGCGGATCATCGCGTAGGGCAGAACTGAGGTCACCGTCAAAAGAATGTGGTCGTTTGCGTCGATAGTCACACGTCCGTCCGCCTCGGTACTTCGCAGAAAGCTCCTCGGGAAGCCGTCCGGCGTGCGAGACGCGTACCCGTTCCCCCGCTCCTCAACATCCCGTCGTAGACTCGCGCGAGATGGCAGGCCCGTGCCAATTGAGTCGTTTAAACAAAAAATGTTCGATTTTTAAAGTTGGAATTGATCTCTTGTGATAAACTAAAAAACAGAATGTCAAAACGGTTTTTCTTTGAAATAATTCTGAAGATAATTATTAATTGTTTTATATCACGATAATTCAAGCTGTAGATGTTGATGCCAAAACGCCACGCTATTGGCGCTGGCGCTTGTGACTTCACCGTTCGGACGCGACCGAATAGATGCGTACGGCTTACACGCGAGTGTACACAAGTGTACAATTTGGTGTCATTTTTAATCGGAAAACATCTCGAGCGTGTTCAAAAAGTCGAAAACTAGTTTAATTTTCGTGCAACGATGTGTGAAAGTAGACTTGTGAAAGCAAATTCGAGTGATTTGCCGACGGTGGATTTTTAGGTTAGAAGAGGCTTGATAAATTGTGTCACTTGTTGTCGCTACGTATCATAAGCGTATTGAGAAAAACGTATTAAAAAATATATATTTTACTACAGTTTATGTTATAACACGTTTAGCCTTTCATCTAAGTGGTCTTTGCAGCAAAAATAAGTGGACGATGATTTCGGGTTACCACGTCGAGCTGGATCGAACCACCGATTTCGACGTCACGTCTTGTGGCACATTCAGATATACCTTATTGCACTGAGAAAAAAAATCATTGATCCAATGTCATTGGTGTTGTTGAATGAAATTTCGTTGATTCAATTGTAAAATTGCTGGTGTAAATAATCGGATTTTTTAGTCCAAACAAAACGCTATTGACTTTAATAACATGATAAAATTTAAAGTTTTTTTTTTTCATTCGAAAGATATATTGTTAGCCGAGAACAATATATTATTGAAACTATCTAAAAAATTATCGCGAACAAATTATATAGTTTTGAATGCATTTTCTGCAACGAACAAAAAAAGCGTTTCAATTCATAACATAAGTATTGTTGATTCGAGTACACAAGGAAAATTGAATTTCGCTCGTTCGATTCAGATAAAATTTCTATTGAGTAAATATGTTATTTAATTTTTTTCACCATATCCGATATTGATTTACAAGTACATTATTCGTTAAAATATTAATATTTTTGGATTGAAAAATATTAAGCATACGTCTGGATTGATTAAGGCGTTACCCCCACTTGCAGCGCAAAAAAGGCCTTTTTCATGAATTTTTTTAAAGAAAACTACAAAACTTTTTTAATCGATCAATATACCATCTTAAAGAACACATCTTAAAGAACTTTCAGTCATTTTTTTATTGAAAAATATTACATTCTTTAGTGGCAAATGGCCGTCAATGAAATAATGTTTTTATATACACGGTTTGCGGTGACCAACATTGCGGCGAAGTGGCTCATCTGAAAAAAATGCGGATGGATTTAGTCAAATATAAGTATAAACTAGTCTTTAATCGAAGGATTTTAAAAAATATTCATTTTTCACAAAATGGCGGACAGTCAAAGTTAATGATTCGATTTTAACGAAAAAAAACGGCCGTTTTTTGGCTATAAAACGGCCATTTTTTTCGAAAAAAACAATCGAACGATTAAAGACTACATTTTTATGTATTAAATAAGCCTGAAAAATTTCAAGAAGATCGGTTCATTAGTGTTCGAGTAATCTTGGTCACCGACTTCAGAAATGCCATTTTGAGAAAAACGCGTTTAAAGTTTCAATTTCCGGTCGTTTACACAACGGATTCTTCTCTTTCAACGCTCACATCTCAGTCAATTTTGTTCAGATAGACTTGAAATTTTCAGGACATATTCTCAGATACTTATACTTCAAAAAAATACAATAAAAAAATCGATGTTTTCAAAATCGCAAGTGGGGTTAACCCCTTAAAGAATTATGCAAAAATAAAATGTGTTTCTTGCGCATTTTGTTGAAAAAATTCAACCGAATCATGGCCGAGCGCCGCCGAAATTATGGGTGTGAGGAAACCCGTAGTTCTCGGAGTAACCGCTAGAAGCCGCACGCGCGCTCGTTTCTCGTCAGCGTAGCGCGAACCGAAAATGTACTTAAACGCCGGAGAAACTCTAAAGAGTATCGCTTCTTGGCCTGTGGCTAAGATCAAAGTGTAGTATCTGTTCTTATCAGTTGAATATCTGATATTATCTTCATGGATATTCCATTGGATATCTAATATTCTCTCCACTATTATCGTGGACGATCATTCTAATGCTCACTTTTTATTTAAGATTAAAAACAAATTGAAAAACTTACGTCCCATGGCATATTCGTTTCGATGCAGTAAAGAAATAATTAATTCTATTGATTATATTTTTGTACGAAATAAAAAATGTTGCAGCAACCGCTTAATTGTTTCATCCATACATCTACGGATTGTATATAGAATGATTTCAATAGAATGTAATTTTATTAGAAGGATAATGTAGATATTCAGAGAACAGAAGAGTTTTTTCAAATAAAGTAATATGTTTATCAAATCAATCACATTTTTCAATATTTTATAGTATTGTAACAATCTCATATATCGGTGGCACTGCGCAGCAGCACATTTATTTGGATCGACCAATATATTTTGTTGATTCAATTGTTTTTTTTTTCTCAGTGTAGGGGCACTTTTCGTCGTATTTGCATAAAGAGGAATAGAACAAGCCTCATACGATTTTGTCGTTCCCATCGTTGACGAAAAACTCGTATTACACGAGTAGTTCGTATACCGACGTTCGAACGATGACGTCACAGAGCGCTCGGGTAACTTCGGATGCTCTCGGCGCGTTTCAGCCGACCCGAACGGAAAAACAATTTCAAATTGCTATATCGTTGATAATTGTTGAAAAAAAAAAAGAAAAATACTTTGCTTTAGAAACTGCACATGACCTGTACAATTAAAAAAAAATTATTTAATGACTCAATTGTTTCGGGAGGTTGCCCACGATTTGGCGCGAATTTCAAATCCCGTAACTCTCGATACGAGGAAATGAAAAAAAAACGCGCTTGTCCCGCGGGCCTTGGGTGTCAACGGGATGACTGCTAAATATTCATTTCAGAGGACTAAATATTCTTTCGCGAGGTCAATTAAAAAATTATAAACCCCAAAATTCATGAGTGAAAAGTAGACGAAAAAAAAAATCGTTTGTTTATTGAAAATTTGAGTTTTGGGAGGCTTAAGCGACCTCTAAATATTGTTTGACCGTTTGCAGATTCCACGACAATTTTTTTTCTTTAGAGAAGACGATGGGACGGTGAGAAAAAGGAAAAAAAATAGAGGTCAAAATTGTGCTACCCTAATGTACACACACATACACACACATGCGTTTACATACTTGACTCTCGACAGTCGGCAATCTCCCTCATTCTCTCTCTCGCTCTCTTTTTCTCCATCTCGCCCTTTCACGCACGCACTCGTCGATGAAAATGAAACAATAACCTCCTGAGTATATCCGGCTGAACCCTTAGAGCACGGACGATAAAATCTATAAAGGATTTCATCGAGTGCCGCCCTACCTTGGCGTGAGCGTGAGGCATGTGCGTGCGTTACGGAG
>OZ023317.1:53244400-53464400 GCA_964007375.1 Ophion obscuratus
GAAAAACCATATTTACCGAAGAAGAAAGGGCATAGGGACGGTAGTGGGAAATTTTTCCAAGTTTCACAGTTGAAAGGATAACGCGAATTGTTGTCGTTTTTTTCTTCGTTCCTCCATCCTGTAGCGGGAATTGTTTCGTTACTTAAACCTCAAGAACTCGGCGGATTACTCCTCGAACGGAAGAGCCGCACGAAAATCCTGTTATCTCCCTCGTCTCGCCCCGCCGAGGTTTGTCTAAGCGTTCACACACACACGCGCACACGTACACACTCACACACGCACGGCAAAGTTTTATCCTACGAGGGATTTATTCACGAGTGTACCGAACTAATCCCACAACAATCGCGTTATTCTCATAATTGTATTATCCCGTTCTCGGTTGTTCCGTGGAGGATCGTTCTCGGCGATGATGATGATGATGCACTACGCAACCAATTCCCATCGGGCAAAGATTTTCTCGTGTATTTTAACTCGGAATCCTCGTTGAGTTCGTTCCTTCCAAATGGAACGGCAAATCTCGCGGACGACAAATGTAAAAGAGAGTGGATGTTTTTTTTTCACGTCCATCTGCATACGATCGGCCATTAGAATAGGGGGAAAATATAGATCGGGCATTTTTGGGTAGCGCTGGTGATTTATTTTAAGGGGTGAGATGCAGTCAGAATTGAAAAAGAATCGATTTTTTAAAACATTTTCTCGAAGTATGTTTCGAAAATATTCCCTGAAAATTTCAAGTCAATACGATGAATAGGTTCCGGGATATCCCACAATTAGTGAAGGGGCCACGTTTATTATCAACGTATAGACGTGGCTGACAAACCCGCAAACGATAATACCCGGGAAGGCAGAATGCTTCGAAGAGAACAACAAATTGATATTTTGGAAGCTTCCACATCGGCAGAAGCCCTATTGTATGGACCAGGAATTGATGATTCGATGTAATTGTTTAATTAGTATTTCTATATGTAAATCAAGTGTAAAATTGGAAAACTCTTTGAGAAATTTTCAAAAATGTATTACTCAAAAACTATGAACTTTAGAAGAATTTTATAAAGAATACGTTCGCTTTAAAATTGCCGAAAATGTTTTTAAAATATAATTCACCGCGAAAAACTTCAATTTTTTGAAAAAATTGTTTTAACAATTGGCTATGAACAATTGAATGCTCGACTTTTCGGCAAAAAAATGTGATTTTCGGATTCAGCGGATCAAAATACATAAAAAAAAGTTTAGCTTCATCCATCGAGCTCAACATTTTACGAACATATAATATCGTATCTACATCGAAAAACTTTAAACGCGTTTTTCTTGAAACTATGTTTTTCAAGTGGGTGACCACTATAATTCAAAAACCTCTCGATGGATTTTGACGAAATTTCGTGTGCTTTTTTATAGCAATAAAAACTAGTCCTTAATAGAAGGATTTTCAATTTTGTTGAAAATTTCTATTTTTTTAAACAATAAACGATGCGATTTTTGGTCGAAAATCGAAAGTTATCTGCAGAAAGCCGCCATTTTGTTAATTAAAAAAAAAATCTTCGATCAAGGAATAGATTTATTATGAACGGAGACTTTGTCCTTGAAATTTAGCGGGAGATGTTAGCGGCTCAACATGAGCAGCTAGAAGAAGAGGAGGGATGCCTCTATCGACCAGGCATTGCCGATTAGCGGTAATTATAAACACATTTGTGTAAGCACATTACAAAACTTTAAGGGCGGGGTAAAGTATTAAAATTTTGTTTTCTTCATTTTTTTTTAAATTTTTTAAATGAATGCATAATATATCAAGAATATTGTGTTAAAATTTCAAGCCGATCGGAGTGAAATTGACGAAGTTATGAGTATTTGAGCGTCTATTGCTCCATGCCGTTCTCTTCTCTTCTGCGTTTTTCAAACCGTTTTTCTGAGACTTGTCATATTTGAAGTCCGTGTGCACGATAACTCAAAATCTACTGGACTAATCGCTGAGAAATTTTGCACAGTACTTCTTCACATAATTCACCAGGTATTGTCGAGAGCTTTTTTGTTTTTTTTTTAATAATTACTAATTTTTCAACAACAAATTAGCCGATTTTTTTAGCGAAAATCGGGTTTTTGGCTCCCAAGTGCTACGAAAAATCGAAAAATCGAAAAAAAAAAATCCTCCCGTCATTACCTCGAGAAACATCTCCTTTAACAAATGCATTTTGATTTTTTTGTGTCAAATGATTCTGTTGCGAGTTATGGTGCACACCGCAAACCAACTTTTTTTCGAGGCGCCTCCGGGGTTTAATTTTCACTCGCTCAATTTTGAATATTTTGCAATGCAAATTTAGGAGAATGTTGTTCAAATGTTACTTTATTATATGTAAATTTTTCAATAAACGAACACTATTCGTTACGCCAAAAAAAAAATCTTAAAAACATGCCTTTTTTTCGCCGAATTAACTTTACCCCGCCGTTAAACGCGTTTTTCTCGAAAACACGTTTTTAAAAATGGCTGACATTCTCCTGACCGCTGTAATTAACATAACGACCTGAAGTTTGGAGAGCATACTCAGAACATATGTCTTCACGGAATGACGGCTCGTTTTTTCGATAGATACATTTTTGCATTTATTATTTATCTTTATATGCGAAAAAAAAACGCGAAAATTCGATTTTTTTTTAATTGCCGCCATTTTCCGAAATTTGTACTAAACGAAAAACCCATCCGTCATTCCATGACCAAAGGCTCACAAATTGATAATATGCTTTGAATTTGTGTTTCAGATCAACAAAGAGTGATGTCAGCCGTTTACCTCCCGCGATTTGAGGACCTGTTTTCGCGGAGCTGCAACCGCCGCCGTTTTGGTTTTTTTTTTTTTAATAAAAAAAATTGTTTAACGTTCTGTATATCACGAATAAAAGCAAGAAAAAAACCGCACTCAAAAAGCTTTACTCGTTTCCTTTAAAAAAAATAAAATGTAAACACCTGAAATATGGCACTCCACGGACAAAGTCTCCCTTAAACTAAAGATTTTTGTTTGGTTTCTTGATTTCAGATGAGCCAGTAAAATTTTACGATGGTCACCGCAACGCACTACTTGCCGAAGGGGGTCCCCGACAAAGACGGCGATATTTTTCTAAATAATCAATATTTTTCTTTGAAAATTTGTACTAATCAAGTTGAACTATAACATAAAAAATCTGTGTAACCACTTTTGTAAGACAAACTTAATTACTATTAAAAAGAAATTATTGTAAATGCTCGTTTTTTCACGCCTCTGACAGCATCTCACAGCTTAAATTATTTTTTAAAAGAATATTGGACTTTTGTATATTCGTGTACTCTGTGAGCGGGCTATGAGGAGCACAAAGCGTTGTTCAATGAGGAACAAAGATGGCAATATTGTGTACTAATAAAGGTAATATATTTTAATGATCGTTGCGTTTATGGGGGTTGGGTATTAATGTATTTTTTTTTAATGAATTTTTTTTTCTTTATGTGTAATAAAATAAAATAATATTATTTTTAAATATAATGAAATATAATGTCAGAATCCATCCGTTTATTGTAAAAATTTCAATTACGTAAAATTTGGGTGTATCTGTGTACTCCAAAAAGTATAGATGTAACAAAATATAACGATTATTGCATGTATAATGATCGGGTATGAATGTATTTTGTTATGAACGAATTTTTTAATGAATAAAACTATCCGTCATTTTATTTATCCGAGGTACACTTTCCCCATGCTACCTCGGATAAGCGAGGTTCTGCTGTACAGGGTTTCCAGCCAAATCTGCACGGTCGTCAAGAATGGAATTCTTCAGATCGACGGATCCAAGCAAAACAATCTAAGAAATCCAGGAGAAGATCCAAACGAGTTCGGAAATCCAATGAAAAAATTTCGAAAAAGTCAACAATCCAAGCGAAAATGAACCCCCCCCCCCCCCCCCAGAGATTCAATAAAACGAAAATGTAAGAATCCAGTCGAGAATTCAAGAAAAAAAAAACCAGAGATTTGATAGAACAAAAACAGGGAGAATTCCCGGCAAATGTGGGCAAAAAAATGACTTAGTTGAAAAAGGTGCATATGTCAGACCTTCAGAGATCGAGATATAATTTTTTTTTCAAAGACACGTTATTGGAAATCGATCGAGGAAAAATGATCTGGTCTCGCTTTGATCCGACGTGACTGCCTATATGGACAGACACATATATATGGGTGTGTGTCCGTACAGGACACACACACACACACACACACACACACACACACACACACACACACACACACACACACACACACACACACACACACACACACCAACACGTTCCTCATTTAATCGGAGATTAAACGTGTAAACATCATTATCGGATCTGGCGCGTTAAACGTAATTCACCGTATATAACTAAACGAGCTGGGAGCGAGAATAATTATTCACGAAACTTGCGTCGAGGTCCACTTCTCTTTTTCTCTCACTCTTTCCTTAACATTTTTGTGCTTATTATTATTATTTTTCTTAATGAAACACAAGGCACTCGAGATTGTGCGAAATTTTATTTTCGTATAGGTGTACACACACACGCACACACATTTATATGCATACGCATATATATATATATATATATATATATATATATATATATATACGCATGCATATATGCATATATTTATATCGGGGCGCAGCACACCCCGAGTCACGTTCGACAAACTAGAAATTATACACGTATTTATATGGTCGTTAACTCTCTCGGCGGGCAGGAATATTATTTACGAGAACACGATTTCGTCACCGCCTGATATACGTATATATGATATACAATCACGTTATTACACTTTATGACACCGAATCCGATTATGCTCGTATATGTATATATATATATATATATATATATGTTTAATTTTCTCTCGCCCTCTCTCTCTTCCTCCTTTTCCGTGCCCTTCCACGTTACGGAGTATTTCGGAAAAGGCAACAAACAGGTTAAATCGTAATGTCAAATATATACTTTCATTTCTTTTTAACGCGCGATAATCGACATTGTCGAGAATATATATTTTTTTTTAACTACAAATGTCTACGATAATTACGTGTATGAGTGCGCGTGCTTAGTTCAGGGGACAAGGGACGCGAAGGATAGCCTGTCGCTTTTGTAGAAAGGAGAAAGAAAGTTCCGACTATATGCTTGAATGTGAAAACAATTGGAGAAAAAAATGAACAAGAGGTGGTCTGGAAAAATGTCGAAGAGGCTGTGTGAGGTGTAGGCGCTAAAGTGTAAAATAAGTAGAGGATTGAAAGGGAAAGGGATAAAAGAAATGCGCGTGTGCATGGTAAAGAGGGAAGCATGAAGGAGATAAAAGAGGAAGGGTCGTGGATAAATGTACATAAAGGAGGGTAAATAAATAATAAAAAGGGAAACGCGTACATGGATATGTGTGGGGGAGAAAGTGTGTAAAAACTGCATTAAAAAGTGTCCATAATAATACAAATTTAACGAGCCTCGTATCCGTGTCCCTTAAGGCAAGTATCGCCATTATTTTGATAGGACAAAATGGGCGGAATCTCGCACAAGGATCTCGTGTTTTCTATTATGCAACTCTCGCTTCGCTCCTCGACTTGCGATAATATCAGATATCCGAGCCTTGGTTATAATCAAGGGAATTCAGCTCTAAGTCAACGAGTCGATACTGCCAAAGAAAGAGACGGCAGAGAGAGAGAGAGAGAGAGAGAGTGGGGCGGAAGAGGGGGGTTTTAACGGATACGCACGTGGGAAAATCGCCGAATGTCAGTGTCAACAACAGATTTATAGTCACTCGAGATTACGATAACTTATTATTGATATACATACATGCATACATACATATATATATATATATATAATTGGTATCTTAGTTTTTTGGTCGCCATGGAAGGACTCACGTTATCGATGACCGGAAGTTTGCGTTTCGAGCGAAATTTTAAAGCGAATAAGGGGAGCCAGATAATGGGTGCTAACACCTAGGCAAGATCGCGTGAAGAAAAATCTTCAAAAAATATCCAGAGAACTAATAAGTGATATATATATATATATATATATATATATATATATATATATATATATATATATATATATATATATATTAGGGTGCCACACTTTTGAGCTCTATTCTTTTCCCTTTTTATTTTCAACATCCAATTATCTTTTTCAAAGAAAAAAATTGTCGCGAAATCTGCTAGCTGTCAAGAAGTATTTAAAGGTCGCTCAAGCCTTCCAAAAATTCAAATTTTCATTAAAAAATCGATTTTTTTTCCGTTCAGCTTTCACCCACGAATGTTAGGCTTGATAATTTTTAAATTAGCCTCGCGAAAGCCCTAGCCGGTCGATGAATATTTAGTGGTCGCTCAAGAACTTCGAAATTTTCAATTTAGGCAAACTTTTTTTACTCATCTAACTCATAAATTTGACGCTTTGTAAGATTTTCAAAACAATTAATCGCTTTTCAAATTTACCTCACACTACTAAACCCAATAATTATAATCTTTGTTCTCATGAAACAATTATTTTAAGCTCTTGTCCGTAAACAACATTATAGGTCCCCCGTTTTATCGGGTTAGAAGTGTGAGGTAAATTGAGAAAATACGTTTCTAAAGAAAAAAAGGATTAATCGTTTTGAAAATTTTACAAAGTGTTAAATTTATGAGTGAGAAAAAAAAACAAATTCGCGAACATTTTTTTCTCTCTTTAAAGTAGATAATTGGATGGTAACAAAAATGAAAAAAAATAAAAAGAGCCTAAATTTGTCCCACCTATATATATATATATATATATATATAATTTTGTTGGTTATTACAAATTATATTATACTTATAAATTGACATTTTACCAAGGAATTTCCAAATCACACATGATTAAATAATTGGTTGGAACAAATCAACATAAGTTTAATGTCATTTATTTCATAAACGTAACGAGAACTATATCCATGTATATCATTTTTGTCTTTATTAAAAATCATATTGCTTTATACTTGTATATTAAAGTTTTATCAACGAATTTCCAAATCTCACACCCCCGATCGGGGCATTTGTTGAAAAATGTCATGCAAGTACAACGTGGTCTAATTTCGAATGACAATGGAAACTATATATAACATTTTTAAATATCGTTACTCGTATCACATTATAGTGATACATGAATACGCGCACGCACAATACGCGCGTGCCTTTGCAATTTTCCTCATTACGATAAATGACATCACATAGCACTACCTCATTGTGACATCCGTATTCACAAACCTCGTATTTCGACGTTGCAAAAAAAAAGAAACAAAAGAGAGAAAGAAAGCCAGAACAAAGGAAAAGCAAAATAAACGATAAGTCTTACCTCGAGTTCCTCGTAGCTGCGAAACGCGAGTATCGCAAAGCCGTCAATAATGTCCTCCTCGAAGGGTGGCTCCTTGTTCGAGTGGTGATTAGGATTCGTGGATGAGTTGAGCGACGAAGTTTTCTTCCTCGGCCTCGGTGGTCTAGGTGGTCTCGGTGGTCTCGCGTTATTTTCGCGCGGTCTACCGCCAGCACCGGCGGCAGCAGCCGCGGCGGCGGCGGCGGCGGCTGCAGAACCGACGTGAGCGCCGGACAGGCCGAGGCCACCGGGTTCCTCGTCCTCGCCGCTGTCCTCGTCGTCGGGTCGTTGCCTCGCCAGTTGCGGATTCTGGTTCTGATGCTGCTGATGATGATGCTGATGATGATGATGATGAGGGTGGTGAGGGTGATGGGGAGTGTGAGGATGATGAGGAAGATGATGTTGCTGCTGTTGGTGGTGCTGTTGTTGGTGCTTCGAGTTTGCAAGGCTCTCTCTCTGCGCCAATATTCTCTGGGCACGCTCGCGTCTCCTGTTACGCTGGTTCCTCTGCTTTACCTCGATTTGCTCCATCTCGCCACTTCCGCCCTCCGTGCGTGTGTCTCGCTTCTATATATATATATGTGTGTGTGTGTGTGGGGGAGGGGAAATACGTCCGTGGAACTCGCTCTCTTTGTGTCGTCGATCTTGGGCTATGCCTCGCACGTATGCACGTACATACGATTTAACCGGGAGGGGGGGGGGGGGGGTGCGGCGAAAAAATCGAAATTTGAGAGAAGGTAGGAATTTGGTCGTAGAATCGCGCACAATGGGAGAAATTTTTTTTCGAAGATTTTTTCGTCCCAATTTTCACTGTTTCTTCCAATTTTTTATTTATTTTTCTATCTCTATTTCGTCACTCTATATCACTCGTCAGGGTTTCTTCCTGTTTCTTAATTTTTCTATCTCACTTTATATTTCGATCACTCACAATCTCTCCCCCTCTCTTTCTCTGCGGGGTTTTAATCCTCGCGAAATGTCATCGCCATTGTTGCTAATCCGTGTCTTCTCGGGAGGGGGCGGAGGGGGCGCTCGCACTTTTCCGTCTCGTTTTCGCGGTGACGATTTTCTATCCAATACTCGCTCCGTCTCTGTGCGATAAACAAGAAATTTGCTACTCTGCCGACAGTCTGTGCGACACGTCTTTGTCCAACACGCTCTCCGCGCTTGTTTCGACTTTTTTTCTTCGCTCGTTCTTTACGCGATGATAGGGACGATCGTACGGGTTTTTTTTTACCCCGGGGACAAAAACCGCACTCCCGTTTATCGCTTCGGTCGACGGAGGATCGAGGCCGCTCGATCCTCACAATTTTTTTCGTCTGTCGACACTCGCGACGTATCCGAACGGCAGTTTTCTTTTTTTTCGACTAAAATTCACTGTACTATGGGGTTGCACAGGTATGGGTGAAACTCCGTGTGTCTCTTCTCTCGCTCACTCTCTCTCTCTCTCTCTCCTCGTCTCTGTCACGGGCACATCGATCGCACGCGCTTCGGAGTCTGCCGTGTGCGTTGGGCTTGAGGACAAACACCGCCAGCCAGTACACCGCACGAGCGAGCGAGAGAGAGGGAGAGAGAGAGAGAAGAGAGCGGCGGTAGAGCGGAGCGAGCAAGATAGATCGATTGGCGATGGATGGTCGTGGAACGAGAGCCAGAGCTTCTCTCGTATATCGCGAATGGAAGAAAAAAATTGAACTTTTCCTTTTTGCTCACTGGCAGTATGCGCGACACTGGTTTTTTTTTTAATCTTCTTTTTATTTTGAATTTCTCACCTCTTATATCGTACTCATATTTTCGTACGTTAACGAAATTGCCACTGACACGCGCACACCTGCGATTTATTTTAGTCCGATCGCGCGTCACGCGTAAACGCGAGCGAGATCGCGAATGCACGTACGTACGTATGAACGCACGCACGCACCTTTATTACGGTTCGACGATCCGTACACTACATCGTTGCACTCTGCCATGGCCGTGTGTACAAGCGCGACGAGCAAAAAAAAAAGGAAAATCGGCTGCGAGAGGGATAGGCGATGCAGCGGCGGGGAAGAGGAGGGGGGGAGGGTGTACCGCGATTTAACGCGGTTACGAAGCTTATCGGGCCAGTTGTGTCACGCACACACGGTTACTCTTTACTTTAAACTCCGACACCGTCCTCCATCGAGCGTCACTAAACGACGAACGAAAAATCTTTCGCGCACCACCTTTGCCCACTTCTCCCTTTTTTTCTTCTTCTACTGACACACACACATACACATTAGCACACGTTTGTCTCGCTCTCTCGGGGCTGTCGTCAGCTCGCTCTTCGATCTTACGTATAATAATAACAACGGTAGGTATACACAAGGAAAGATCGGGAGCTCTTTATTTGATTCTTTGCGCAGTGTACACTTTTCTGTCTTGATAATTCTCTTCGGTTTCCTCTTTCTCTCTCTTTCTCTCGCACGCGCGCGCGCGCGTATTGGCTAGTAATTTTTTCGTTCGGACGAGTTGTTTCGCGCGGTGGTGCGTTTCTCGCCCAATGCGCGCTGCTGCTGCCGCCGCCGCGAGCTAAATATTAGCCGAGACTGATGCGACGAGGAGGGCACGTAGCGATAATACTGGTACACCGATTGTTTGGAATGGCGGATCGAACGGACACGCACGCTTGCCGCATCGTCGTCGCGATGTAAAGATGGCCGCGCGCGCGCCGCAGTCGTTCACGTCGTTGCGTTCGATACACATGTACACGTTTAAAATGGCTCGTAGCGGAGCACGTTCCGATACGTAACATTGGGCTCGTTAATCGCCGTGCAACATTGGCCCTTCGTTTCTTCGAGCGATATCTCGAGTTCTCTTTTTCCACGCGATTTCGAGACGTTCGCAAACGTCGAACTTTACGGTTTTCACGTACGTCTCGTAGTGCATGTGTGTGCGAGAAAGAGAGAGAGAAAGAAAAACAAACAAAAAATGTCCCTCTTGCTCCAGGGGCCCACACGCGAGATACACGCCCCAATTACACGCGAATGCTCCGCGATTATTAGCGGCGCGGTTTGTTCGTCCTAGCACCGCGCATTCTGTCAGAGCCACGCTCGTACACGACTGTACGGGCGAGCAAGGTGACGGAGGGGGCAGCTGTGAGAGAGAAAGAGAGAGAGAGAGAGAGAGGGAGAAGCGAAACACGGCGCTGCGCGGAGCGAGAGAGCGCAGTCGGTGATGCAAGTTTTTTTTTTCTACGAGCGAGCCACCTGACGTGAAATTTCACAACTGACGACTCCGCACCACGGTCTTACATACAGGTCTTGCAACGAAGTTAAATTTACGTGGTGGGGGTAGGCACGCTTATCGGCTTCACTTTTCGATTCACTAGGCACCGCTATGCGTCGCTACTAGCAAGGGGAAGTAGTTTCCCCTTACCTCTTACCGGCGAAATAACCTTTATTTGCGACCATATACCAGAAGGGTCTACGCGATTACCGTCATACATTTTTTATCGTGTTTTTACGCATAAGTGTGAATTTTTTTTGGTAGTGTTTGCGAAAAAAATGCGAAATGGCTAAGGGTTGCGCGGTTCGCAATTGTAAAACGGGGTACAAACATTGTAAGCAGAAATGCTCCGTGTTTCGCGTGCCCAGAAACGTCGAACGATACAAAAAATGGCTCGATGCTATTCCTGGACTGAAAGAGTCTCAGTACGTGTGCGAAAAACATTTCGACGAACGATGTATTGTGAGACATTGGAGAAAAAAAGGATGTAAATGGTCGTAATATGTGCTGGTATGAATTAATGTATTCAAAAAGTTTTCATTTTTAAAAAAATGAAAGTAGTCATCTTTTTTTTTAATCAACACATTTTTTTTTATTGGTTTCATATATTATGCAGTTTACACGACAGTACGGTAAATTAAGGTATTCCTTTCACGAACCCAAATATTTTACACTTAACTGATTTTCGTCTATAATGAAGTAAAAATACATCCCAGTATACTGGTAAAATTTCAGGCCAAGTTACCGAACCTTTAACAAAAAATTACGGCCCTAAAAATCGTCTCACTTATACGGCGCTTTATGGACATGTCACGCTGGCCACATGTTTTTCTAATAATTTATACACTAAATAACTCTAGATGCCTAATACAAACTGCTCACAGGTGTAAAAAAGTCTAAAGATTCCGTAACAACAATAAAAACAGAGGGTCACCGAACGTTTAAAGAAAATATTAATGTTAAAACTTGAAAAAGTGTGGTTAGCAGAAGAATTTTTGTAGCCGTGACGTTTCAAATAAATGTAAAAATGTCTCAATCTACTAAATTTGCGCGAATTTTGTCATTCTAGTTTATCGTTGTGTATAATAATCCATTATAACTTGTTTTTTTTATTAAGCGCAATTGTAATTTACCGACGATTCAGAAGGCCCTGCTTATGCCCCCACAAAATACGGCCCTCCGCGAAAGGAATACCTTAAGTTAGGGCAAACGGCGCATGCGTTGCGTTTAGGAGGGGAAAGGACAGAAGAGCTATTTCTCTCTTCGTCGCACCACTACTTCCCCTTGCCGTCACGCACCAAGCGGCAGAAATCGGAATAGAAAACAACCGCTAAGGGTGCCTACCCCCACTCCCGCCGTTGTCAGACCTGGATGTAAGACCGTGCTCCGCACGTACCGTTCGCCGCGGAACGCGCAACATTGTAGATAGCCTCGAAAACGTGCCTGTCTACCTGATGGCACAAGCTCGAACTAACGGGTCTCGAATGCTATCGTCGTCTCTCTCCCACCCGTTTCACGCCTTCGGCCTGAATGACGCACTGTCGGTAAAGAAAATCGGTGAAGGGTTTTTTTAACTTTTTTTGGGAAGGGTAGAACTGCTCGGAATTTTACGATTAATGGAGAAAAGATCTGTACATGAGGGATATTCGTATTGAATATCCCTCAGAAAACACCGCTGCAGAGGCGAATTCGTATTGAAAAAAACATTCAGACGCTGTAGAGGCGACATCTAGCGACAAGAAGCGTGGTACGACTTCTCGATAGAAAATTCGACTCGATGATTGTACACATTGCGTAGTGCAACATTCATAAAGATGAACGACAGGGAGACAGTTATTCATTTCGTACGCGGGAGCGTGAGTGAGAAAAGAACAATTTATGAAATTCCGACTACAAAAAAGTACACGATACTCGACATAAGCTATTTCATTGCTTTTCTATATACATTTGCACAGTTTTTTCCATTCGTACGTTTTGTACCCGATTGTCGGAGTTTATGGCTGGCGGGCGTTCTTATGCGCAGGCGCCACCGTCGCAGCAGACGAATAGAGAATTTTTTTGTGGGAAATTCAAGTGCTATTTCTAGAAAAGGCTGAACATGAATTTTGGGCAAGACTGGAAGAAATACAATGTGACACGTTAGAGTAATATTTTTCAATCCAAAGGGAAAGGGCCGAAATGACTGCAACTCATGCATTCATCGTCACAGAGTCTGCGTAAGCGTGACATTTGAAAAAATATTTTTTTATTGCGTGGTCTCGTAACCTAGGATCTCAACTTCAATTTGCAACAAAGATTTTGTAGGAATTTTCAAAGTTAACTGGGTTGTGGTGATTTTTCTGTAGGGTCAGATCCTTTGCGTTTATCTTGAAACGTTGTTTTACGAAACGGTATGAGTCGTATCACAAAATCTATTCCTCCGATTCACTTCAAATTTGGACAGAGCATAGTATATAACATTCTCTATCGCGCGACCGGATAATTTTTTCATACGTCAACCATTTGTTGGTAACAAACTATTAAAGAAAACAACCGTACGAAAGTTTGATTTATATTAAAAGTATTGGGAGTACAAATAAGATACCGCCCCGGAAGAACGCTTCACTTTTGAGGCTACCCAGGCAGCATAAATGCCCAATTGACGTCTATAAGTTACCGTTGTCAGGTTACCTTTAAGACATGACCGCAAGATAACTATTCGACATCTTTTAAATGACATCTCGTATAACGCTGCCGTAAAGTTATCTTTTTTATATCTTTCGTCGATGAAAACGGATGTCTGAAAGGTATCCCAAAATGATATCCAATTGATGACTTTTTTAAGTTATCAAAAAGTTATCTATTTACTGTTATCCATTGTATCTAGTTCAACGTTATCCAAAGGATATCATAAAGACGAATTACATAAGACGTCTTTTTCATGACATCTTTGAGATATCGCTAATATGCTGTCTTTTAAGATATTTGGTATTGGCGGGAAATAGTAAAAAGTCATCCAAATGTTGTCCTAAAGATCACATCCAACGGATCACTCTTATCATAGTGCGAATGTGGCGTGTCATATTTCATTTCCCCGCCAAAAATTGTGTGTAACAACACGTAGTTGAAAAATTAAAGGTGTTGAAAGACATATACGTGAGTGCCTTTTATCCTACTATTCTTTTCGCCTCTGTGAGCACATATATGTGTTTAATGTACTATATTTTTATTCTAAAAGGGTATGTCTGCTTTTGAGGTTATCCACGGGGTCGGTTGGAGCATGGCAACCACCAAAAGACGTGACTGTAACGGGAGAGACGTCTAATAACGACTGTACCGTTTTCATAATATTAAATTACATTTCACTTATAATGAATTAATAGATGGTTTATTTATAATGACCTAGCCCACTTCGAAACCGACATAACAATATCGTATCAATTTCTTCATGACAAAAATGAACTTATTAACAGTCTAGATTATTGAGCCGTATTAAATATTCTATACTATTAATAGATTAATTTTAATAAAGAAATGGATAGGATATTGTTATACATATATATCGCCAATAAATAGATATCTTTTCGATAGTGCTCTTCGATACCGTTTAGATGTCGTTCTGTTAACCTCATTCGGATGCCTATTGGACGACTTTTAGATGGTAGTGGTATCTTGGCATTTTTTTGCCTTTAAGAAGATATCTTTAAGGTATATCGATTTGATGACTTTGCGCTAACGTACCGAAAACCGAAAAGAGTTAACCTTTTGTCGACACTTTGTTAACCATTAAAAGTTGCCGTATAGGCCTCCGAAGTAACTTTCGTAGTGGCGCCGCGCAACGGCTGCCGGTGGCAAAACTTGGATTGGCGCATGGCGGTTACGTCAAACCGGCACAAACACGAAAGAGCTGGCTTGAGCAAGCATTATCGATTGTAGATCTCACATTGTAAATGTAATGTGCTTGTGAATAAAATAAAATAATGTGATGGAACTAATAACGATTACTTGCGGATTTCAATGTACCTCGTGACTACCTTTCGCCCTTAAGAGGGAATGATACCTCATCGCGGTCGGTATGGTAGAACAATTATAGATTCCCAAAAATCTCGGAAACGGCTCTTCAGATCCCGTCGAAACTTTGCCAAACGACGTCAAATAGATAGACGAACAGCTGTCTTCCCCTCAAATTTTCCGAATTTGAGAAAAAAAACTAGATTGGTTTATGATAAGCCAATCTACATTTTTTCCCTCAAATTCAGAAAATTTGAGGGGAAGACAGCTGTTCGTCTATCTATTTGACGTCATTTGGCAAAGTTTCGACGGGATCTGAAGAGCCGTTTTCGAGATTTTTAGGAATCTATAATTGTTCTACCATACTGACCGCGATGAGGTATCATTCCCTCTTAAAGCATATCTATAGGTATGCGACGAAGAGAATGTTAATGAAATTGCGTACATTGGCTGCACATAATTTTTTTTCTGCCGTACAACAAAATTTCTGTTTAAATTATTGTTTGCATCGGAAATTTATATGAAGGATGTTGTAATATAGGCAGAAAACTTTCGATAGTCATCATGTATCGGAAGTTCGCGAAATTGTTGCTGGTGAGAAAAGGACTGTGATGGGAAAAGTTCTTCCTCAAACACGCGTCAACAATCCCAAATATGACGTAAAATGCTTTTTTTACAACGTAAACATCACACGCGGTGCTGCCATTCACGCAAACACCTGATTTCAATGGCGACCGGCACACTGCACCAGCAGACGAAAACCAATCCAAGCTTTGCCAAAACTCGCCGCAAGGGCTGCGCCACTAGAGTTACTTCGGAGGCCTATACACTGCGGCTTTTATTATCGGCACAGCGGCGGGACCGGCTCTGCATCACAGGTCGTGTTCGTTGGGCCTCATCATTTTGATACGAACAAGTGCGCATGCGCATAATGATGCGCAACGCGCAACTGCGCAATTTAACGAGTCATTCCTTTTGCGCCTGACCCATTTTACTGCGCAGTTGCGTGTTGCGCATCGTTATGCGCATGCGCACTTGTTCGTATCAAAATGATGAGACCCAACGACCACGACCGCACTTGCAAAAATACAGGGGTTGCGCGTTCAAGCCGATTCTGCGCAGCTGGAGTTGCTGATTGCAGTTACCCTCAAAGCCATCTCTCATCGACTATACTGCGTTCATCGAGAGAACGACACAGCGCCCGTCCCAGAGATGGCGCAGCGATATTTCAATATGGCCGGTCAAAGATAACCTCAAACGTAAACAATTACTTCGTTCTTGATTTCCTGCGAGTTGGCTGGTGGATTTACCTCCATGGTAGATGGTAAAGATGCTATTGCAGTGATTTGTTTATTTACCACTCTTTTTTAGCTCTGTCAGTTCTGAATTTAGATTTTTTAAGGTTATGAGAGTGACTAGCAGAGTTCGAGAAGTGATTCTATTTTTCAGAGCATACTTTTTACAAGGAACGTCTGAAATGATACAGTAGAACCTCGATTATCCGAACCCTCAATTATCCGAACGATGGCTTAGTTTATCCGAACGCTCAATTATCCGAACGTTGGCGCGAAAGATACATTGTTGCTCGCTGCCACTGCCGTGAGCAACAATGAGCAACCCAACGCAACTTCTCCTTCCCAAACGGCTGCGAGACTTAGCCGCTCAAAAACGCGTTACGGCCGTTCGTCAATTAAAAATGGACGAATTAATAAAAAAAATATTAAAAACGGCATTCGACTTTTTTCAGGTGTTTAATATATATATATATATATATATATATATATATATATATATATATATATATATATATATATATATATTTAACACCTGATATATGTATGCACATAAAAACATTACATACATATATATTAAACTTTGACATGTAATGTACTGTTTTTATGTAAAAGGTTGTTGTTTATGATCTCGTCCCAAAAAACCCAAAAGTTGAATGCCTTTGTAAATATTTTTTTTATAAAATCGTTCGGATAAAAAGTTCGGATAATCGAAACGTGGGTTTTTTGTATGTACCCTAAAGGTACATACATATATGTATAAAAACAGTACATGCATATATGTATGTACTGTTTTTATGTAAAAAGGTGTTGTTTATGATCCCGTCCCAAATAACCCACGTTTCGATTATCCGAACTTTTGATTATCCGAACTAGTCTCGGTCCCAATTGGTTCGGATAATCGAGGTTCTACTGTATGTAAACATTGTATATAACAAATTACTTTTAGTATTGCTCGATTTATGATTCATGAAGATACAAACTTGGGAAGGAAAAATCTTGTGGAGTGACTGCGAACTTGTCTTCGTGGTCTAGAGTCATTTCCAGAGCCGACAGCCACTATTTTGAAAGACTATCTTTAGGTGGCTTATGGACGACAATTCACTTTTATTAAACGTCTTGCACCCTGGAACACAGCAGAATCTCGAGTAAATTTTCGTTCTTTAAATTTGGGCCATTTTTATCAATGTATTTTGACCAAGTTTTACCAGTAGAGCTTCTGCCTGGTAGTACAGTCGTGTTGTCGCTGAAAAACCTTGTAATCGGAAAAAATTAGAGGACCAGTTTTTTGACAGGTGAGGAAGTTTGCCTAAAAATAGGGGTGCAGGGTTTTTTTTGGGAGGATGAAGGGGATGGGGGTGGATTGATGTCAAACTGCAACCCCTACGTGGTTGGCGTCGTGAGACAAAATGTTCAGAAAAATTCGGGCTTTAGTTTTGTCCACAGCGCCGAAGTCGTGCAAGTTCATTTTGAGGGTGAAAAAGTGGGGTGAAATTTTGAAAAATCAGTTTTAATTCAATTACTCTTTAGGAAAAATTCGTACGCTTTTTGTTTAAATGGGAATGTTGTAGCCCTTGAAAAGATGCGTCGATCGAGTATTTGATCATCACTCTACGATATCTTCAACCCAAAACAAATGGTTTATTAAATAACTAAAAAACAATCGATTTTTCGGGTCTGGCTTAAATGTACGAAATGTAGAGAATAATTTTCTCTATATTTTCGTTTCTATGGACCACCCTTGAATTTGAATTTTCAACCCCCGAGAAGGGTTGGAAAAAACAAAATTCAATGGTGGTCCATAGAAACGAAAATATAAAGAAAATTATTCTCTACATTTCGTCCATTTAAGCCATCCCCGAAAAATCGATTGTTTTTGAGTTATCCAATAAATAATTTTTTTTTGATACTTCGACAATTTGTTTTGGGGTGAAGATATCATCGGCGAGGGATGATCAAATACTCGATCGACGCGTATTTTCAAGGGCTACAACGTCGCCATTTGAACAAAAATTGTATGAATTTTTCCCAAAGAACTACCGAATTAAAACTGATTTTTCAAAATTTCAACCCATCTTTTCACCCCCAAAATGAACTTTTACAACTTCGGCGCTGTGGACAAAAATGAAGCCCGGATTTTTCGGAACATTTTGTCTCCCGGCGCCGACCTCGTGGGGGTCGTAGTTTGACATCAATCCACCTGCATCCCCTAAAAAAATCCTGCACCCCGATTTTCAGGCAAACTTGGATTGCCTACAAATCAACGTGAATAGAAAAATCTATAAAACTCATCAGCGACTTTCCATTATTTATTGTATAATATATGACGGCAGCGACGATTCGTGAGGTATTGAAATATATGTGTATGTACATTGACGTAGTGCTAACAGGCTAATATGTACAAGTACATCGAATCATACAAATGGTAATTATTATGATTTCTTGTTTGTCTGTTTCTCGTACGTTCTTATTTGGTTTTTCGAAATGATTTTTTATCGATTTTATCAAAAAATCCTCAACCAACTCGTAACGTTATACCGTCTTCGTGTTAACGGCGAATGTGTGAGTGTGTGTGTGTTTTATTTTTATTTCGTTATTAATCGAACAATCTCGTGATTAAGTGACTTTCAAAATAGTATTTTTTACTATACTTTTTTGGCACAAGTTCACCGGAGACAGAGGTCGGAGTTTCGAGAGGAGGGGAAGGGGGCGGGGGAGAATATTCGATCCGAGCTTATTCGAGCTTCGTTCTTTTCTTTTTCCGGTCAATTGCAGCAAAACGAAGACATTTCGCCCAGCTGCGTGCGAGAGCAATAAAACGTTGCACTTTTTGTTTTTTTTTACAGAAATCATTCACGAGCGCTGTCGTAATTGCAAACGCAACGGTGGCAGAGAGGTACAAGCTCGGGCAATTCTACAACTGATATGTAAAAATGATTATGTGTATCTCGGAGCCGAAAAACAAAAAATACCGACGAGAAAATCATTTTTCGAAACGTAACGCAATAATACGCGATCAACGATTTTTCAACGGACACCTCAACAATCGTGGCAATTATTGATACTGCCAAATTTTCAATTCTCGGGGTTGGAATTACGTTGAATTGTCAATTGAGAATGTTGCTCTTTCGTTCGAACGAAATTTAAGAAATTCCCAATCGACCGATACGAATGTTGGCTCTTTTTATTTCCTTTTTTACCCTAATGTACCGCGAACACGAGTGTATCATCACGAACGTCTCGGGGCTGTTTAATCGCGAACTTGTTTTTGTGAATATTTTTTTTCTTCAAATCGCATTCGTATCACTCGTTGTCCGAATTTCGGATGTGTCGGATCCATTGGGACTGAGAGAAAAAGTCTTATCTCATATTTTTGACGTTTATGTTTATGTGTGTGTGTGTGTGTGTGTGCGTGTGTGCGCGCGCGCATGAGTGTATGTATGTACATATTTTGCCACGACTACATGTCATATTATATATCGTAGTAACAGAGTAGAGTGAAATATTGTTCTAATAAATAAGAAGATAATAATCGAATAATAATAAAGTTGCGCTATATGTATGTGTATATGTATTTTATAGTTAATTATTGTTACTGTAGTAATTATATATATATATATATATATATATATATATATATATATATATATATATATATATATATATATATATATATATATACACATATACATATACATATATATATATATATATGTATATGTATATGTATGTATATATATATATATATATATATATATATATATATATATATATATATACAGGGTGACAATTAAAAAGTGGCCATTTATGTTCTAAAGGGCCGGTGCGAAGTGTTAGCAACCGAGAAAAATGCAATATACAATCTTATTCCAGGTCCTCTTCGAAAGAAAAAAATCCGGTGTATTTTTGTGGCGAGTATTTGCCAGAACAAAATGAGAATACCGAAAAAAAAAAAAATTCCAATTTGAGTTCATCAGAATGACGGCAATTTAATTCCATATGAAAAACTCATAAAAAAAACTTTTCTCAAGTGGAATTAAACACCATCTATCCACCTTAAAATGCATTTTTTATATTTTTTTTTGCTCGCTGACGGCATGGACGAAAAAAGTTTTCTCAGGAGCGTTTCGTATTCGGAGTTCAATTATCTTCATTCTGCTGTATTGGAAATGGAATTTTGATTTTATTCTAAAATGTTTGATTTTTTTTTTGACAAATACTACTCCTCGTAAAAATACGTTATTCTTTTTTCGAGTACTCGAAAAACCATTGAAAATCATATTTTTATCGGTCGCAAAATCTTCGGGCAGGACCCTTCAAAAACACATGGCTACATTATAATTGTCACTATATATATATATATATAAAAAAATCAGCTATAAAATACACAAATACAAGCACACGTCCTGAAAGTTATTATTATCATTCTTACATTATGGTCTATTTATTCAATAGAACATATATATGTACATTAATATGACATATTTATATTTTACCATACTATATTTTTATACAATATATAACACGTACAATAGTAGCAGCATTATGTATATATGCTACGGTTAAAACCCGTTTTTAGTTCAAACGCGTTTTCCCCAGTAAAAGCTAGTTCGCACTTGAACGCCTTCATTACAACTTTACTGCGTTCAAAGAGAGAACGACACGCTTCCGACCCTGAATTCGTCCGGTACGATCAGATTCCGCCCAAAGCGCCGCCGTCTTTATCCTCTTCACGTTGCCACGTTGGTGCATGCGCCAATATGGCACTGGACAGCAAACCTCACTACTCCCACCCGACCCACAGGCTACTCATAGTTGCGCGGCCCCGTGTCGATCTCTCGTTGAACACCGTATATTGTTTCCTAGGGAAAAATAAACTTCACTGACAAAGAAGACCCCAAACGACCCCAAACACTTTCAACTCATTTACTTCGTTAGAACTTGTTTTTCCTAGTTAAAACGCATTTTAACCAACATGGACATTTATTTATTAGTAAATTAAAAACTAGTTTTCAGCAGGAAAAACATTTGTAACGAAGGGGTTCAGTGAGAACTAGTTTTTCACTGGGTGAAACGCGTTTAAACTGAAAACGGATTTTTACTGTAATATATATATATATATATATATATATATATATATATATATATATATATATATATATATATACACATACACACACATTCATACACGCACTCTCGCATTACGGGATTGTTTCGTTTCTTTCCGCTCCGCCCTATCTCGCAAATGAAAGATTCGTATTACGTGTGTATTTTTTTTTTAAGATCGCAAGAACGTCCATCAATGTCGTAACGGAGTCATTATTGTATAATGTTGCATCGTATCCCTGGGCTTCTTTCCTTTTTCTTTTTTTTTTGCAATATATATCTCACATTCGTACAATTATTTATCTTTCTATCTATTTCTCTCTCTCTCTCTCTCTCTCTCTCTCTCTCTCTCTCTCTCTCTCTCTCTCTCTTTCGTTCTCTTACTCACGCTCATTTAACACGCTTCCATACGCACAACTGTCGTTAATTTTCGTTCGTTCTCGCGCGCGCTCTATTAATTCAACTAAAACACAAACAGAAAACAAAAGAAGTGAAAAGTTATCAAAAAAAAAAGATAACGTTCGTCGAAACGTCGTCGTGTTAGTTGGGCACATCGATAAGAAAAATTCAGCATTCATCGAGCTAAATTATAAATTCTTATATCTATCGTTTTACGTATAAATATCGATCTATATATATATATATATGTATATATATATATATATATATATATATATATATATATATATATATATATATATATATATATATATATATATATATATATGTGTATATGTATATATGTATATATGTATATATATGTATATATATGTATCGTATATTAAAAATTTACTACACATTTCGGGATTATTTTACACAGAATTTGTTATTCTATCTTGACAATGACTTAAGTCGATTAAGTAACTTTTGTTAATGGACACGGACAATTTTTCTCTGCGAAACTTTTATTTCTCTTTCTCTCGCTTCATTTTCTCCTCGTTTCTCACGTGCTGCAAAAATTGTTCGTTCTTCTTCCGTTGTCGTTGCTCTCGCGCACTGCAATTCGTTCACTCGCACAGCAATTTGTGAGGTCTCGTGAGGAATTATAATGTTAATAATAATGGAAAAATAACCACGTCGATCGATATGCGCATATATATATATATATATATATATATATATATATATATATATATATATATATATATATATATAAGGTGTAGTAAAAAGAAATACATTATTTTTGCCTTTAATTTCATGCAAAAGTAATGGATTTCTTTTTACTACACCTAATATATGGGATATTTCAGCTCAACTCAGACAGCTATATCCCTCATCATCGTTGATGGTACATTTCTATAATTTTTTTCGATGTTTGCCCCTACCCCTTGCCCTCCTGCGGCTACAAAAATCGAACAGTCCGCTCGGGACTTCTTTTCTTTTAATTCTGAACGAATTTACATACGTTTTAGGCCCGTTTTGTGCATTTTTCACCGAAGCTCAACTTGCGCCACCGGTATTTGCGAATGTTTACGTGATACTTCGATTTCGGGAATAATTATTCGACCGTTTGGCAGTCACAAGATTACGTTTTCGGCCATTCGAATTTCGTCTGAAACCATATTTTTCAAGTTTTTTTTACTCGCAAGACCGCAGAAGTACTTTTCCGACTTCCAAACTGTCGAATAATCATCCCCGAAATCGAAATAACACAAAAAAAAGAGTAAATGTCGGAAGTACAAGTTGAGCTTTGGTGAAAAATGCACAAAACAGGTTTAAAACGTATCTAAATTTTAAAAGAATTTTAAAAACGGCGCGCGTGAACTATTCGATTTTTTGCAGCCGCAGAAAGGGAAGGGGTGGGGGAATTTTTTTAGTAAAGTTTTTTTTACACCAGGGATGTGGTTTTTCGCTATGAAAATTTATAATCAACAATGGTGAGAAAAATAGTTGTCTAAGTTGAACTGGAATACTCCATATATATATATATATATATATATATATATATATATATATATATATATATGCCGCGGTCTAGAATTAAGTCACGCTGACACTGTATAAAAATCTAAACTGACCTTAACGTGTACTAAAATTGGATCAATTGCTGCCGAGTTTGAGGTCAGCGAGAGGAAACACCGAGAGATTTGGTGGGAGGCGGTAGGGGGGCGGAGAGGTAGTGCCACAGTGGTCATTCTTATAGAAAAGATATCGTGCAAAATTTCGAGATGACAGGAAATTGTAACTTGACGCGCTCTTCTGGAAAAAGATTGGTTAAAAATCGTGGTCCAAATTTGCACGTTTTACCCTGCATCCCGCACGATTTCGTCGCCGGGCAATAATATTCCGACCTTTTTCCTTCACGAATCTCAAATCTTGCTACCGGACATTTGTTTGGGTTTGTTTGAGAGAAGCCAAAGAAACGTTGGGATTATTGAGATTTTCGTTTTTCTTCGTATTTCTCGCCCTTTATTTTGGAAAAAAGGCTTACTGTGATTTTAATAAGTGTGTGTGCGTGTATGTATATATCTGCCTCGCGTTGAAAAATCAATATGTATATTATGTTTACAATACTTTCCTTCGTGCGAGAGGCGAGATTTATTCCTTCGCGGAAAGAAATATTATAATTATAATTAAAAAAAAAACGTATTTGTTGTATTTATATTTTTGCGTGCATGAGGAACGAATGTTTTCGCGAGAAAAAAATATGATATTTATTATGTTATATAATCATGAATTATATATTATAAGAAGAAAAAAGAACGTTTTTATTGTAATCATAAGATATTTTCATGCAAAAGAGACGAGATTGATTTTTTTTGCGGGCAAATAAATACGAATATGAAAAATATTCATATACATTTTTTAACGAAGCGAACGAATCTCGATAATGGTGAGCGAATATACATACACACGCAGACGTAATAAAAAGAATTTGAAGAAAAAAAAAAACGCGTGATTATCGTAAAACCGCAGTCGTTTTTCTCTGCGTTTGTTTCGAGGCGGCATCTGGGGGAAGAATGACACCCAAACGAAATCAAAGAAAGCCAGCCCGTATTCTCTCTCCCTCTCTCTCTCTCTCTCTCTCTCTCTCTCTCTCTCTCTCTCTCTCTTTCTCATTCTTACTCTATCTATCTCCGTCAGTGTCTCACACGGAAACTTCGGAAGTCGGGGGGAAACGTACACGATCACCGTGGGTGAATGATGACGATGAGGATGTTCGGTGAAAAGCGTCGAATGATATCTGATCGAGGTTGGTCTTCGTCGAGGATGATGATGTACGGCGAGGAGCGTTAGCAGCGGATGATTCGATACCGAGGCTCATTGGCTATACGGATATCTCGTAGTTCATGTCGTAGACACTCGCACGATCGGGCGTTGGCGTAGTTGGCCTCTGTTGCGACCTGGTTGGATCAGCGCCAACGCCCGGCGCGGTATTCACCATTTCCATGGAGTCGGTCATTTCGAGAGCGCGAACGAACGACATTGGTCGCCTGCTGCGCGGATCGAGGGAGGCGGCGGTGGTCGTGGGGGTCGTTGGCGTGACCATCGTCGGGACGACTTTACGCTTGACCTGGGGCGACTGATGGGGCGGAAAAACAGGCACGCCACCGCGATTGGCCGGATGATAAGCCGCAGCCGATCTCTGCGAGGTACCGTAGGGCTGCTGCGTTGGACTCGTCGGATTCGAGCAGTAATAATCGTAGGGTGGCGGCGGTGCTCGCTGGCCCAACGACGGATGGACACCCGGTATCATCTGCTGCTGTTGATGAGACGACTGCTGCTGATGCTGCTGCTGCTGCTGCTGCTGCTGGGGATAACCACTCGGGGAATTGTCCTTCCACATGTAAACACCGCGCTGCGGAGAACCCGCCAGTTCGCGTATATTGTCGACGGTGTTGTTCGTGCTGCGGGAATAGGCGGCGTGCTGCTGCTGCTCGTTGGCCTGCCTCACGAGCTCGCTCTCCGAGAGAAAACGCCGCTGGGGACTGTAACCGGTTGAGCTTACGGGCACCACGCCCGCACCCCCGATCGTCATCCCGTGATTGTTGTGATGCTGGACGTCGTAGTAGGTCGGCGCCTCGGCTACGCCGATGAAATCGGGACGACGTACCTGCGTCGGGGTGCCGGGATTCGATCTGAAATTCAAATCGCAACGGTATACACTCGAACTCTCACTGCCGGCTACGGCCTTTCTATTCCCTCGCCGACTGTATCTATTCGAGGCTGTTTCGGTCATTGACGTCGCCTCGGCTTTTATTGCCCTGGCGCTCGGCTTGACGCGTGGACTTTCAGGCAACGTTTTGGGAATAAACGAGTGGATAATTGTCGCGAGTGGATTGACGGTCGAAAGTTTGACGAGATTCGGATCTTGGGAGTGAGAGAAATCGGAAAGCAGATACGTTTGAAATTGGGCGGATGTTGCTTGCGAATAATAATGCAAAGACGGTTGAGGGGGACGCTAAAAAAGGCTATTTTCATGAAGTTTTTTTGATAGGTTTGCATTATCGATAGTGATGTAAAAGTTGATACATTTAAGGCAGGATTCTACTTTGAAACTTTGAAACTTTGAAATTGGATGAAAACACCCACCTGGAACACGTCGAAGGCATATTATATGGCCCAGGCATCGCTGATTGAGGGTAAGATAATTTTTTCTACGATTTATCACTCACCAAAACTTTAAACGCGTTTTTCTCGAAACGACATTTTCAAGTACCGTGGTCGTGATAACTCAAAAAGTACTGAACCGATCCTTATGAAATTTGGAACACATATTCTATATGTGTGTACCAACTGACCTAACTACAATCAACTTAAAATTTTGATTAGAACTATTTTTTTATTGCAAAAAAGACCCAAAAAAACGCATTTTTTTTCGTATTTTAGCCGCCATTTCGTTAATTTTGCACGTATATAAAATATTCTAGTTAGGTCGGTTCCTGAAGACATACTGAACATGAAACTATTTGATTTTTTTGTTTCAGACCATCCGTCGGGAAGATTTCACGACCACGGCAACGGTACCTGCTTTTCGAGGCGTTGGCTTTAAACATATTTTACGTGTACAAAAAATGAATAAAATACATTAAATTTTTTTTTATGTACTTAAAGAGTGTATTTATTGAACAGTTTAAACCCCATATCGATATCTTTAATAGTATTCTCAGAAAAAATTCACGAAAATAGCGTTTTTTTCATGGTTTCAAAGTAGAATCCTGCCTTAATAAATCCATAAAGACATGGTTTTGTTTAATTAAGGGGAGATATACACCTAGATGATCGAGGTCGCGGATTCAGAAGCTGTGAACATTCCGTCGACCGTAGAAGACCTACGCTATGGGCCTGGTATCGATGGTTCCATGTAAGTTGACAAATTTCATGATTTATTCATTCCCAAATCTTCAAACGCGTTTTTCTCAAAACCACGTTTTTCAAATCGGTACCCAAAATTTCTCGAAAACCAATGAACCGATTGTCTTGAGGTTTTTTGTGGTTATTCTATACACCATTATCTAGTACTTGTCATAGGATTTTTTTTTCCCGTTACTTAGTTTTTGTTTTATAGGCAAAATAATAACTCATTTTTGGCCCAAAAATCACTATTTATGTTCATACGTCCGCCATTTTGTCATGAATAGATATTTTCAAAATCGGCTATGACAAGTACTAGATTATAGTATATAATTTAATAATCTTTTTTTTTCAGATTATTTTTGAAGAAACGCCAGTGGCTACCGTATACGCAGATTTTTTTACGACGCTCCAAGGATCATACAATATCCGTGTATATTTTTGATATTTTTAAATAAAGAAAATTCAACATATTTTTTAATGTATATACTTTTATATAATTAAAACCCCAATCCGAAATTTTAAATAGTTTTCCTTGAAAAAATTCACAAAAATGACCTTTTTCCGGCTCTTAGGTGTATATCTCCCCTTAAGTCACTATTTGTAAACGAAAATGGTAGTTAAAAAAATGTCCTAAAAATTGTGTAGGTCTGTGCTGTTGATGGAATCTCAGAAATGGATCATCCGAAACAAAAAAATCAAACGGTTTTAGATTCAATATGTTAAGGGGCTATACCAGTGTGACACTTTCAAAGAAACGTTTTTTTCTCCTTTTTTCGACAGTTTATACTTTTAAAAATGTTCTGTAAAAATTTCAAGGCCGTATCTCTAATCATTTCATCTTGCAAAAATCGATAGTTAAATCTTTAAAAGCGTTATTTTTTCGAAATGAGATTTTCCAAATTTGCTGAAATTGTAACTCAAAGAGCAATTATCCGATTGACTTGAAATTTGTACTGAGTACTCTTGAATATATTTACTCTACGATGAGGTAGGATATTTTTGATTGAATGAAAATTGACGATTTGGCGTTGACAAAAACGATCGTTTTGTAGGCAAGAAAAGAGAATTTTTTCATATGTACGCCATTTTGTTAGATTTTGATATTTTTTAAAAATCCTACGTCATTGTACAGGAAATACCTTGCAGTTTAACGACATTTTTTCCTTTTTTGGTTTTAGCTACTCAATCGGCCGGAATCATGTCAGCAGCGGAGGAACTTTTTTTTGGCGCCTCCGAAGGCAGCGCATAAGTCGCATGGATCTCAATATTTTTCTATGAAAAAATTCTGTAATATAGGACAAATATAGCCAAATATATTCTTAATTTTCCGAAACATTTAATTGAGTACTTTTCTTCCAAAAAATCCCCGAAAATCACCCATATTTTCAGCGTTCACACTGGCATAGCCCCTTATAGAGCATATCATACGATTTTTTATATATGCAAAAATAACAAAATGACGGACATTTTGCGAAAAAAAAGTGTTCTTTTCAGTTTTTGACAAAAAAAATAGTAAATATCAAAATTTTAAAAATCCTTGTTATGCGCTATAGCTATAGTTGTAAAGAACATGTGTAAATACAAAAAACCATTTTGTAAAATGAATTTCGAAAGTGTATTTATTAAGTGTAACGACTTTTATATCGATATCTACAATATAAACCTATCAGAAAAATTCATGAAAATAGCTTTTTTTAGCGTCTGAAGTGAAAAGACCCCTAAAAGAATCTTTGCGCGAATAACTGTTTCAGAAACGAGGCGTGAATATTTGTGTTCCTCATGCAAAATGAGGTGGTCGATTTTTCCAAAGATATGAAGATTTTTTTGAGCATTTAGACTCTTATTTTAAACATTTGTTTTACGATCGTTTATGCAGTTCGTACTTGTGAAAAAATCCCCTTTGTTTGTCTATTTCTACGAACAACGAAAAAAAAAAAAAAAAAAAAAGATCGCGAGTGTTCGGAAAAACCGGTCTTTGCCTATAAAGGAATATTTTTTCATTGCGTTCAAACTGTCTCTCGATAACTTATTGGCATTATTATTATTATTCTGAATCAATGTTCGTAACTTCAGTGGATCCCGATTTTCTTCCGATTTTTTGCGATTCGCATCAAACTTTCCATCGGGAATTTATATGCAATACATCCTCAATTGGACTATGTTGCATGTCGAATATCGAGAACCGAGTACTCGAGTACAAGAGCCGAATCATTCATGGATTAATCTTAAACCCCGTCATGCTTGAAATTCGTGAATTCGGGGGGCGAAAAAAATTGCGAATGAATAATATCTTAAATGTTAAAAATCGAAATACCTCGATATAGATACATGAGCGCGATAACGCGCTATACAGTGAACCAATATATATATATATATATATATATATATATATATATATATATATATATATATACATGGTCAGGCACAACGATTAGCAGTACAAATGTTTTCCAACTTATCAGACTTAGGAGAAAACTTTTCCTACAAAATTTGCATCGTTCGAAGAGGGTCATCGAGCGGTGGCTACGAGATACAATCAGGTGGAGCCGATTCGGAGATTTCCAGGTCACATTATTAAAAAAAATGGGACCACTATTTGGTTCAGAATTTTATCATGGAATTTGAAATAAGTTCGTACACCAAATTTTAAGATGATCGATCAAGACTTCGTATAAAAAGTCGATAAAGAAGAAGTTTCAGGGTTTTTAGCCTACAGTCAATTAATAAAACGGTGCAAACACTTACTCTTACAGGAGGTGCTCAAAGTGAAAGCCACCACTTCCAATGCACGCTTGCAATCTGATTTGCATTGATTAACCAACAGGCTCCGAGGTTTCGATAGTTTAATACTAACAAGGAAAGGTTACGAGATCGATCTCTCCGATTTCGATGAAATTTTGCATGCCTGTAGAGTGGGTAAAAATAGCCGACACGCATTTTTTTTATATCTGCGGAAGCCGATCTTTAAGAGTCGAAACACACCCTCAAAAATTGGGGTGTTTTTCGTTTTTTGTCGATAACGTTTCAAGGGGTTTGGCCACTCTAGAGGTCGAAAAAGTAGGATTTTTGGGGATTTTTTTTCGAGAAAAACTACAAAATAAATCGAGATTACAAAAAAGGGTGTTTATCATACAAATCAGTGACTGCGTACAATCATTTTTTTGAAGCGATTAATTTCAAAATGGCGGCTGTACAGCGTTTATCTCAAAACTGCATTTTTCAAGTTGGCCGCAAACAAAACTCCGACAATTTTCAACCGATTCACTTGAAATGTTGAATATATCTTGAAAAATACATTGTCTCTGGAAGTACGTAGGATTTTTTTTTATATTGCATAGTTCATTTGTTATTAACAATTATCTGACGATCTTTTACGCGAACTTTTCAATGGCAAAAATTTACCTAAAAATCGTCAGATAAGTGTTGATAACAAATGAATTATGCAATATAAAAAAAAATCCGCGTACGTCCATAGACAATATATTTTTCAAGATATATTCAACATTTCAAGTGAATCGGTTGACAATTGTCTGAGTTATGTTTCCGGCCAACTTAAGGGAAGGGTAGGGGTTTGCACTTTTGAAAAATCGATTTTTTGGCTTTTTTTGTAGTTAAACATTTCAAGAATATAATCCTAAAATTTCAAGTCGATCAGAGCAAAACTCTCGAAGTTATTGACTATTGTTATTGACTAATTTACTTGACTAACTTATTGACTAATTTGACTAATTGACTAAAGTCAATTGACTAATTGACTAATTTATTGACTAATTTATTGACTAAGTTATTGACTAATTTATTGACTAACTCTCGAAGTTATTGACTAATTTAGTCCCGCTCCTCTAACTCTGTAGCTCCGACTTCTCTAAACTTCAAACGCGTTTTTCTCGAAACCACTTTTTCAAAGTCCGTGTTCACTGCCATTTGAAGACTACATGACCGATTTCTTTCAAACTTGGCACACACTTTCTACATATACAAAATACCTCCCCCAATGGTTAGTTTGAGATTTTTGTTTACACTGAGGGGGTTTTCCACCCCCAAAATGGCGGAATTTTTCGTGACAAATAGCACTTTTCACTTTACATGACCACCAAAAATTTAGAAATGAAAAAAAATGATCAAAGACCGTTGGGGGGAGGATTTGATGATTGACTAAATTTCAATGGTACTTGATTTCAGATAATTTCTAACTGAGATACAGTGAACACCGCAAATCGTGTTTTTCCAAAGGCGCTCTTGGAAAAGCTTCGTCACCGGCTTGTTTGTGGATATCTGCGCGTACAAATTTCACGGAATGTTCTTGAAATGACACTCAACAATGTACAAAAGGTTTCAATAAATTTACTCTATCCATATAGGTGAAAAGGTGTTTTTTTTTCACGCTGAAACCCTCGCCTTAAAAAAATGCAATTTTGCGATAAACGCTGCACAGCCGCCATTTTGATATCAATCGCTTCAAAAAAAGTATTGTATACAGTCACTGATATGTATGATAAACATCCTTTTTGTATTCTCGATTTATTTAGTAATTTTTCTGGAAAAAAATCCCCAAAAAGCCTATTTTTTCGGCCTCTAGAGTGGCCTAACCCCTTAACCGTACGAGATATGAAAAAAATGCAAATTCCAACGATGTCTTTTCGTGTACTATACATTGGAGATGAGAACGATAACGTTATCGACGAAAAACACCCCTGTTTTCGAGGGTGCGTTTCCCCCCTTAAAAATCGGGTTCCGCAGATATAAAAAAATACGTGTCGTTCATTTTTATCCATTCTACAAGCGTGTCAAATTTCATCGATATCGGAGAGATCGACCTCGCAACCTTTCCTTGTAAGCAAAATCCAGGTAAGTACGGCTTTGTTTATATTGTTGGCAACTGAGAATCTTATCAACTTGTTGTGGAAAGCAGTGAGAAGTTTGTGATTTTCACGACACATGGGTTCTCTTCGATGAAAAGTACTACGAGAGAATCTCCTTCTGTCAGTACAGAAATCAATTTTCCGCAAAATGTTTTCTTATCAAAAGCAAGTTGATATGACGCGAATCAGATTGCGAGCGTGCATTGACAATGGAGGCCATCACTTTGAGCACCTTTCACAGGAGTAAGTGTTTGCACCGTTCTTTTAAGGGATAACACCACTTTAGGATTTTGGAAAAATCGTTTTGTTTCGCTTACAAAATACTTTGGGGTCATAAAAACAATATGCAATTGGTGCTGTAGCGAATTTTTTTTTAAGGTTCAATTATCGATTTTGTCACAGCGCCTCGGTCTTTTTTCAGGCGTCTCGTACAACTTTAAACGCGTTTTTGTCGCCACCACTTTTTTAAAACTGGGAGGATGGATCAGTCGAACACCTTTGCATGGATCGATTTGAAATTTTGATGGTAGCTTCACAATCACATTCGCTATGGGAGTACGTAGCCGTTTTTTGATTAAAAGTAAACTTTTTGTTTATCAACAATTTATGGCTTATTTTTTAAGCAAAAAATCGATTTATTTCTTTCAAAGTGCGCCATTTTGTCAAAATTTGATAAAAATTCCTACGTAGTCCCATAGCTAATGATATGTAGATTATGATTTTTTTGGTTTTTGTTTCAGGTCTTATACTTTACGAGAAAACCGTCCTCTCGTGAAGCTATTTGTTCAAAAACACGTTTTTCAAAATGGCCTCTGTCACCGCACATTTTGTATGAAAATTGTAATACATTTTTTTAATTACTTTAATATGTATTAAATAAACCCTCTCAAGGAAATCCTATTCCCTTTTTTCATACTCCGAATATAAATTGTCAAAGTTAGGGCTTATTTTCTGCCGCTAGAGTGGTGTTATTCCTTAAGGGGCTGTTCCAGTGTGACACTTTAAAAAAATCGATTTTTTGCCTCTTTCGACAGTTTATACTTTTAAGAATATCCTGTAAAAATTTCAAGGCCTTATCTCTGATCACTTTATCTTGCAAAAATCGATAGGATTTTTGGGTATCTATAATTGTTCTAGCATACCGACCGCGATAAGGTGTCATTTCGTCTTGACCGATTCTAGGCTAAAAACATTGAATGTCTGTTTTATCGATTTTTTACACAAAATCATGATCTTGATCGAAAATTAAGAATTTTACGTATTTGTAGGTGAAATTTGGTGTGTGAACTCATTCTTAGTTCTTTGATGAACCTGTGAAAAAATTAGGTGACCTTGAAATCTCAGAAGTCCCGCCACCTGAATCAACGTCATAGTCACTCGATGACCCCGTTCGAACTATGCAACTTTTAAAGAAAGAGTTCACGATTCTGTGTTCAAAAAAAAGATTTCTTCGCCATTTTTGCGACTTTCGGTATGTTTTATTACAACTTTCGGCTGTTACATGCTATTTTTTTTCTATTAATCTTTAAATATGACGGCGGTATGGTGAGATCTTCTGAACCGCGTTTCCAAAACTGGCGTGACGCATGGCTAAAATACTAATCAAACGATTCTCATGAAATTCAGTTTAAATCTTTTTAACCTAATCGTCTAAAACATGACCCTGAATGTTTTTTGAAAAAAAGTTTTTTTTTATATCAAAATGTAGTTATTTTTTTGGAAAATTCAATCTTTTTGTTTCAAAGTTTCATTTAATCGATTTTCAACATTTTTTACTTTTTCTCGGTTCATATTCTGCGTATAACTGTTAATGAAAAAAAAATAATCGTTTTTTTTTCAGATTAATTGATGTGAACTTTAAAAAATTGATGTGATGTAAAAAAAAATTCATGAAAATCAGCCATTTTTTCGTCGCCTAAAGGTATCTCCCCCCCTTAAGTCTGATAGGTTAGAAAATATTTCTACTGCTAATGGTTGTTGCTTTACCCGGTATATATATATATATATATATATATATATATATATATATATATATATATATATATATATATATATATATATATATATACAGTACTACCTCTCTAAGAGAGCGGTCTAGGGCGGTTAGGGGAAGAAATTCTCGAGAAATTCGTCGCCGAAGCCTTCCCCCACCGCTAGGTTAGCGCGCTCGAAAATCGCGCATGTGGTAGCGTGTATGTGTTTCTCCACTCGAACTCGATAAGAGAGCGCCAGCTGATCACGAAAATGAAGCCGTCTCTACGATTCTTGCGGACGTCAACAGGACTCTATACTCTGATGTATAGTATATATGTTATGATACATACATATTGTATATGCTGTACGATATTTGCATTTATTACTACTACTCATAAACATATCTCTAGTATAATGTAGCCTCGATAATTTTTATCAATATCAATAATATTCTATGCTGTGTTAATGTCTATTAAAATATATTTTACTTGCATTAAATTACTACTTGAAATTTAATTATGGTGCATGTTTTTTTCTCCGACTTTACGGCTTAAACGTATATATTATTATACAACGGAATATTATCCATTTGACAATCGTGCGACGTGCGATTTTCTGAAATCGCTCGTGATCTCTTATCGAGTTGTCCGCGACAAACTCGAGAGGCCTCGGGTACACTGGACAGCTCGAGCTAGGTGGGGGAAGCCATAAAATGCGCTCAAGCGGAACGGCGGAGAAATTCTCTCTTAGCGAGGGCTCTCTTAGAGAGGTAGTACTGTATATATATCAACATATGCAAGTGCTGAGCATTTTAGCCATACAAAATACGGCTCTGGCGAGACATACAGGAGGAGAGCAGCGCGCGTCATTCCTGTTAAAAAAATTAGCATCTATCGAAGGTAAAAGAAAACGTAAAAAAAGAAGTAGCAAAACCTAAGAAATACTTGGAGTGTTTTTCATCGACGATACTTGATTTTTCTGTTGTTGATTATTTTTTCTTTTTCTCGTGAGTGTGCGTGCGCGTGATTGCGTGTTTGTTTGTCTCTTGTGCACCGAGAGAAAAGTTCGTGATATTTGCAGCAGCGGCAAAATGATAATTTTCACCGAGTATCCGCGATCCTGAGGCACGACTGGAAACTCAGTGAAAAAAATGGCCCGCATCTACCCGGTGCGTTGGGCAAGAGCGGGTGTGGGCAACACTCCGCGCGCGTCTCGCAGGGACCGAAAATAGCGAAGTTACAACTTTGAGGTGAAAGTGAAAGGGATCGTTGAAGCCCCCAAGGTCGCACGAAGGACAGTCGATGCTAATGATCCGTGAATTTTATAGGAAATTGGAAAATATCGCCCTGTCGATAAACTACAATAGGGTATGACACCCTTTTTCCAAAGTTGTCTCAATTTAATCCCTCGGTTGTGATAAACTACTAGAATTTTTATTTCTATTTTATGAAATCGATAAGTGCCACGAGAATGCATTCACATTTTACATTTCAAATTTCCGCGCGAAAAGGCTCGCCGCCGTGCTGCTTCGGTTCGTGACGTCACTTGCATAGTAAATATCGATGCCAATTGTGAATGCGTCATTTTTTTTCGTTAAAAGTGCGTTGCAATTCCTATCATTGGTGTGTTGTTCCTAAATGCAAGAATACCAGTGCAAAAACACCGGGAAAGTTGTTGATTAAAATGCCAATTGATATAAATATGAGGAAGACTTGGTTAAAAATTTCGAGAAGAGAGCCAAAGTCATAGACCGAAAAAAAAATTCACTTGTTCTTTCTCGAAGTACAGATAACTATTTGAAAATTTGCAATTGATCATGACAAACGAGAATATATAGTTGTTGACGCTTTCTTTCACAGGTGAGAGAGTAATACGTCTACGGCTTTCTTTTTTTACTACTACTGTGTCCAAAAAATAAGGTGACATTGTATTTATTTCGAAAATTCTTTATTTATTTTTCCAAATCAATTTCATCCCCTTCAAAGTAATCCCCTCCCGATGCAATGCACTTATGCCAACGGATTTTCCAATCTTCGAAACACTGATTGTAGTCACTTTCCGGGATGGCCTTCAGTTCCGTCTTCGCTGCGGCTTGAATCTCCTCTATCGTATCAAAACGGTGTCCCCGGAGCGATCTTTTGAGCTTGCTGAACAGCCAGAAGTCGCACGGCGCCAGATCAGGTGAATACGGTGGTTGCGAAACGATATGGGTTGAGTTTTTGGCGCCGTGCGACTTCTGGCTGTTCAGCAAGCTCAAAAGATCGCTCCGGGGACACCGTTTTGATACGACAGAGGAGATTCAAGCCGCAGCGAAGACGGAACTGAAGGCCATCCCGGAAAGTGACTACAATCGGTGTTTCGAAGATTGGAAAATCCGTTGGCATAAGTGCATTGCATCGGGAGGGGATTACTTTGAAGGGGATGAAATTGATTTGGAAAAATAAATAAAGAATTTTTGAAATAAATACAATGTCACCTTATTTTTTGGACACAGTAGTATGTCAATGACGTCACGTCGGAATCCATTATGGCGGCTACCGTTTCGCATGTTCGTTGAACAGATAGGAAAAGTATTCTTTCTCAAAATGAACTATAAAACTTATTTTGTATTTTTACAAATTAAGGGGTGAGGCCACAATTTTCAAAACATCGATTTTTTTCGCTAAAACGGTGCTTTATCATCGTAAGAATAAGTTATTGTTCGATTTATAGCAAGAACGTTTTTTTTAATTAGCGTATAACGTAAGCCCACCTCTGGCACGGCCATAGAGTACCTGAAACTTTAAACGCGTTTTTCTCGAAACAGTTTTTTTCCAATTGGCGTGACAAATAACTTCAACAATTTTCACTCGATTTACTTCAAATTCAAAAGTTACGTTCCTAATTGCATTTAGCAGAGAAGTACGTACGGAATTTCTGATTAATCGAAAACTTTTCATTTTATGAGCAGTTTTATACAAAATTTTTCACTGAAAATTCATTCAAATACCTACAACGCAATTCAAATATCTACAACTTTTGAATAAAACAATATTTTTCAAATCCCGTACGCACTTCTCTAGGTATTCTAATGTAGACTGACGAGAATTTTCGTTTTTTGTTCTTCGTGAAAAATTGCGGATGCTAAATGTCACGCCGCGGAGCGCCTAAAAAAAGATAAAAGAAAATATTAGCAGTCGGCCATTTTGTACATCGAAGAAAAAATATATATATATTTTATAACAGCTTGATGTGTAATTCATTTTATGAGTGAATGACTTTTATTATTTTATACCTGTTACTGTGGCCTAACCCCTTAAAACCAACATTATTCGATTGCTCATTGCGAAAACTACCTTCTTTGTGTATTCTTAGTATTTTTCTTACATAAAGTTAAATGCCCTATTATGCTGTACTTCAGCGACAACGTTCGTTGCGAATACAACGAACTTTTGTCTCGGCGTGTCTGTGTCCGTGTTGCGTAAATATCGTATATGCGACAAAGCATAATCGTAAACTACGGTACGTCCTCGTAGGATCAAGTTCGTGTTTACCTGCAGTAGGTTGCAACATGTTGTCAGAGAGGCAGCTCCTTGCAGTTACCACCCCCTGCAGTGGGACACAAACTTATCTATATACCATATATCTCTTTGTGGATAAACGTGCATGAAAGAAAGATTTCTAAGTTCTCGCTCTAAGAGACACTGATCGTCTAATTCGCGTACTCTATTCTCTCTCTCTCTCTCTCTCTCTCTCTTTCTCTTTCTCTCTCTCTCTCTCATCCTCTGACTCTCCGTACGAAACTTCCGCATGTATCGGATGACGATTGATGAGTGATGAGTGTGTTTTTGTTTTCGTTAAACAAGACCAAGAGCTAAGAAAACGATAAATGACGAGGAACGAAGGAAACGAAAGCGAAAATGAAGAAGATGATCGAGATGAGAAAAAAATGTGGTTGTCGCTTGTTTTTCGGCTTATTCTCCGAGCTTGTCTTCATTTGCCATGAGCGAAGCGTCGATCTCGATGTTCAAGGTCGATTCGTTCGGTTCGCCACGCGATTCTCGCTAATTTGCTTTTTTGCTGGCATGCGCCCCGAATGACTTCTTAAGAGTGTTGTGTTGGAGAAAAAAAAACAAGATTGTCCCTGTATTCTCGTTAATCACGTGATCGTCTTTCTGGTGTGGTCAAGGCTTCGAATTAATAACGCGAGGCGAGCTTCGGAATTCCAAGGGCGGTGAGAGCGAAGCCGTGAGTTTTGCGATCGGCCCGTTCGATCGCGTTACAGACGAGGCCGTCGCGAGCCAAGCTAATTTGCTTACGGAGATTCGGCTCACGATTTTATTTGAAGAGCAATTTTTCGGTATTTTATTCGTAATTTTTTTGTTATGTTATTGGTCATTTTTTAAAAATGTCCTCGTCATTTTTGTTTTATTCGTAATTACTTTGTTATGTTATTGGTCATTTAAAAAAAATGTTATTCCTAATTTTTTTGTTATTTCATTAGTCATTTGTTATTTTTTATGTCTATTTTTTGTTATTTTTTAAAATGTTATTCGTCATTTTTTAATGTTTTATGCGTAATTTTTGATAATTTTATTGGTACTTTCCTATTATTTTTTCTGATCATTTTATTAATTTTTTTTTAATCATTTTATTCGTAATAATTTCAATTTTCAAATTATTCCGATCACCTTTTTATTTTTTATAATATCCCTATCGTCATTTGCTTTTTTATAATTCAATTATTTTGTTTTCTTTTTATTTATTGTTTTTTCCATCCTTGTTTTATCGTATTTTTTTCAATCATTTTGATAACTGCCGTTTTATATTATATAATTTCGCATGATTTGTATTATTGCCATTTTAGGCTATTTTTCACAATGTTTATTGTGACATTTTATTTTTTATATGTTGTTCTAATCTTTTTCTCACTAATGATAATGACATATCGGATAATTGATATTTTCCCTAATCGATAAAGCCCTCGCGGACTTTCCGTAATCGACTGAACTTCGAAATTGTCTCGAAAATTTATTAGCGAATGGAAAAAAGGAGAATAGCGTGGCGGAAAGGGAATGGGCGTTTTGCTGGGACATTATAAGGACCGCATTTAATTAATGATAAATAAAAATATAACAAATCATTAAAGAAATATATATATATATATATATGAATATAGAAAAACATTGATAAAATATGAATATTAAAAAAATACTTTGAAAATGATAAGTAAATAAAAAATATAAACGTAACCGCCGAGCAGGCCAAAAAATTCCTACATTGATGAGCTGCGATAAAGGAATTTAAAGAATTACGACCGAAATTGCAAAAGACAATCCCTGAACTGTTCACGGCTCGCAGAGATCGATGAATGCGATCGATATCGAAATCGACGTGTTTCGGTGCAACAGTGTGTGCGTATGTATTCGTGAATGAAATAATCAGCGTACGTGATTGCGACGTGTCGCGTGAAAGTGAAAAATGCCAGATGTGGGAGAGCGATTTTCGAATGGCACAGATAACTTTTCCTCTTCTTTCTTTTTTTCTGGTAAACTTCATCGCTCTTTTGTTTTTCATTTGTTTTTTCTTTGTTTTTCGTACTTCTTTTTCATACCGGCAAGGAAGAATGCGCGAGTGCGTACCTGCGTATTGGACTGGAAATGGCAAGTGGCGTCGGCACGCCGATCGCTTTGATGCGCTGCTGCATCGTCGGGCTCGCTCCGCCCTGGCCTTGACCTCTCTGGGGAGCCCCGGCCGGGGATCCGGTCGCCTCGGGCGACAGTGGGTCGGGAGTGTGACTCCGGGAACCGTTCATACCCCTGATTGAAAAAAAAAATCCAATTTTACCGGCAATTTTTCCGTTACATATGGAAATGGCGAGTACGGTTCATTGTCGAGCAACGTGGAGTGTTTTTCAAAGTATGTACAGGGTGGCCCATTTGCGGGGAACTTCGACTCTCGGGCTGGAAAAATCTATTTTTTATCGTCCTATTCGTAGGAGTCGTCGAGAGTAGGGCGTTGAATTTTTAACGAGAAATTCTTCATATTTTTAGTCGGAAAATGAGAGCAAGTACTTTTTGTGGACAAAAGATCGATACGTAAAACTTTGAGGGGGGAGACCCCTCTGTAAGGTAAAGAGCTTATGGTAGAAAATAAACACGAGGAAGCTGAGGGACCTACTTTATAGTCCCGAAATGGCAGATTAACGGAGACTTTGTCCTTGAAATTTAGCGGGAGATGTTAGCGGCTCAATGAGCAGCTAGAATAAGAGGAGGGATGCCTCTATGGACGAGGCATTGCCGATTAGCGGTAATTATAAACACATTTGTGTAAACACATTACAAAACTTTAAACGCGTTTTTCTCGAAAACACGTTTTTAAAAATGGCTGACATTCTCCTGACCGCTGTAATTAACATATCGACCTGAAATTTGGAGAGCATACTCCGAAAATATGTCTTCACGGAATGACGGATCGTTTTTTTCGATAGATACATTTTTGCATTTATTATTTATCTTTTTATGCGAAAAAAAAACGCGAAAATTCGATTTTTTTTAATTGCCGCCATTTTCCGAAATTTGTACTAAACGAAAAACCCATCGGTAATTCGATGACCAAAGGGTCACAGATTGATAATATGCTTTGAATTTGTGTTTCAGATCCACAAAGAGGGGGCAGTGATGTCAGCCATTTACTCCCCGCGATTTGAGGACCTGTTTTCGCGGAGCTGCAACGGCCGCCATTTTGGTTTTTTTTTTCAAAAAAAAAATTTTTAAACGTTCTGTATATCACGAATAAAAGCAAGAAAAAAACCGCACTCAAAAAGCTTTACTCCTTTCCTTTAAAAAAAATAAAATGTAAACACCTGAAATATGGCACTCCAGGGACAAAGTCTCCCTTAATCAGTACGTTATTTTATCATAACATTTTTGAGTCTCAGAACTTTGAGGCACGTTCTTTAAAAAAAATAGGTTTTTTTCCCTCATTGGCTCAAATAATGCATGAACATCTAAAAAATGATATGGTTCATATATATAAACATCCCAAGAATTATATGGGCGGAGAAGAAAAATAGTTTTCCAATTTCAAAAGAGTTTTTCTTGATACCATGTTTTCAAAATGGAGCGGACTCGTAGCTCCTACAATTTTCAATCGACTGACTACAAATTTTAACTGTATCCTCTTAGATAGATTTTCTAGCGACGTACGCGCGATTTTTACGTTTTATTAACAATTACGGTTTTTGTAAACAGATAAGAGTCGTTTTTTCAGAGGAAAATGCGATTTTTATTCTTCAATACGATGCCAATTTTGCAAAAATTAATATTTTGTATTAATCGTGTGTAATTCGCTAGCAAAACTTATGTAGATTACGAGAAAAAAAAATGTTTCGTTCTAGATGCTCATGTGCGGCCTCAAAAATTGAGGGCCTCAAAAAAGAGCGTTCTCTTTCTACCGGCCACTGGGACGGGATTTTTTTTTTTGGAAAATAAAAATTGCTTTGAATACCTACCATATGTAAAATACACCTTCCAAGCCTCATTTTTATTACTTTAATAGGATTTTTAAAAAATCCCAAAAAGCTTTTTTTTCCATCCAAAGGTATGCAAGGCTTTATAGGCGTTTTCCTGAAAACCACTTGTCCGTGACCTCGACACAATCCAGAAACTATCAGATCGATGATTTTGGAATTTCGTACACTTTTTGATAACATAATTACCGTCTATGTGAACCTAAACTTCGTTGAGAATTATTTTAAAAAACGACTGTTTTTTTGATCGAATACTATAGTAAAAATTTCATGAAAAATACACCATTTGTTAAAATACGTGCCATTTTGCGAATTTGTACTTTTGTTTGGATTTTTTAGGTTCACGTAGAGCATGTGGGTTCTAGAAATCTAAAACTTCTTAGCTTTGATGTTTCAGATCAATGCACCAGACGCTAGATTGTACGCCGTGGAAAAGCTCAGGTGGCAACCGTCTCTGAATTAAGTGTGGTACAGTCGCCATTTTGAAATATTATAAAAATTCTATTCTTTCTTGGAAAATCAAGATCCACTAACATGTGAATAAAAATTTGATTATCTATGAATAGTTTCGACACCGAAAATTATTGAACATTCGCCCATTTTTGGCTGCCTAAAGGAATCTCCCCCCTTAACGGGTCCGCATAAGCTTGAAATTTAAAAAATACGATTTTTCCTGCCTAGTTTTATAGCCTAGGGCCTCAACTTTAATTGGCAAGAAAGATTTTATAAAAATGTCCAAACATTGAAGATTTTACGATTTCTGTGAACGGTAAAATCGCCCACTGCCGTACGGCGAACCGCTGTGATTCACCATTGTTTTTTTTTTTTACGTTTTGAGCCGTACCGTTGAAACGGTGCGAGTCGTATTTCCAAATCGAGTGATCCGATTCACTCCCCATCCGGACGTAGCAAAGTTTATAACCTTTTCTATCAAATGTTTATCCATTTGTTAATAATAAACTGTTAAAATTGTTCTTTGCTCGAAAATAGAACATTTTTTTCTCGACAGCTCGCGGTTTGCGTAATTTTCAAAATTTGAAAATTGAAAAAGTATCCGATCACAAGAAAGTTTTATTATACTCAAAATGCATTTTGCTATAAAAATAAAACTTTAAACTTACAACGGCGGCACTTTGTTCAGGTTCTTCATTAATGCATATTTATGCACGGAAAAAACTCAAACTTGGCAATTTTAATGGCGTGTAAAATCCTAAGCTCGTCGTCACGGTGCTCTCGCGTGAAAAAAAAAATCACTGAAAAATGAAGAAAGGAGGTACCTCGGCCTGGGATGAGGGCTACCTCGCGGATAATGAATCGGATGGCGATGCTGCGGTGGCTGTGGATGCCTGGGTGACTCGTTGTTTTCCACAGGTGGCAGGAAAAAGTTGCTCTTGGATCCGTGTCTCTGGAGCGGCGGTGTCGGCTCGCAATCGGCCGACTGTGAGGCCGTCGGTTCCATATCCGTGTCCGAGCCGTCTCGTCCGGGTGATAACTGAAAAAGTTTGGCAACAAAAAAAAAGTCGAGGAGAAGAATAAAATAATGGTCAAGGCCTTAGGCCACAGCAACGTGTGTAAAATCATTCGCGGATTTAACTATTTTTTTTTCGTATGAAAAAGTAATTCACTCCTAAAATTAATTTTACATCTATTTAGTATGAATATCAAGCGGTCAGAAATTTTTTTTTTCCTTCGATATACAAAATGGCCGACTACTAATATTTATATTCAAATACCTGCAAAAGTTGTAGGTCTTTGAACTTAAGAAATGAATTTTCAGTGAAAAATGTCGTTATAACTGCTCATAAACTGCTCATAAAATGAAAAGTTTTCGATTAATCAGAAATCCCGTACGTACTTCTCTGCGAAATGCAATTAGGAACGTAACGTTGAAATTTGAAGTAAATCGAGTGAAAATTGTTGAAGTTATTTGTCACGCCAATTGGAAAAAAGCTGTTTCGAGAAGTTTCGAATAGTCGGCCATTTTGTACATCGAAAAAAAAAAAATTTCTAACAGCTTAATATTCATAATAAATAGATGTGTAATTAATTTTATGAGTGAATGACTTTTTCATACGAAAAAAAATGATTAAATTCACACATGATTTGATACCCGCTACTGTGGCCCAAGGCCTTAATACCCTTCGAGGTGTGGCCAAGGGAAATTTCGTACGAGCAACAGGAACGCAACGACGACGTGAAACGAGAACGGTGACTGTATTAGCTTCGAGGGACGAGGGAGTGGCTTGAGGTGAGATTGGATGAGGATCGTGGTAGAGGATTCTCGTATCAGTAAAAACGTCCTCGATGCGTGGCGGCGGCTTCGCGACGAGTAGAAAAGCTTTCCTCGCTCGAAGTTATCTGCGAATGCGCACGGGAAAAAAAAATGGAAACGCAGCAATGGCCATTGTAACCGAGTTTCCGCTATGGCGACGCACAACCGGAAACTCGGTGAAAATAACGGTCGACCTTTGTCGGCGCAGGTTTTCCACAGTTTCCCTGTGCCCCTCGTGCAATTGCGATACGGTAGTGCATCGCGAGAGAGCGGCTGTGGGCCTCAATGGTCTCAAAGAAACCGGAAGTAGCGAAGCGAGCGAGGTAAAAGTGCCAAGGCCTCACGAAGGAACTGTTCAACGTGCGACACGAGCTCGTATACGAAAAACTCTCAGCTACTTTCTACTCAGCGACTACGGTCGACTACAGATGCTAGCCAAGTACTCGGGCAATGTTTCCTTCGCGAGAGAGAGAGAAAGAAAGAGAGAGAGAGAGAGAGAGAGGGTAGAAAGCACAGACGAGAAAAAAACAGTACCTCGGTAATAAACGTCAACCCCGAGAGGAGCGTGTAAGACAAGCGTGTCGACACTGCGAAGATCGTTAGTGCGAGTGATACGAAGATATTGGGCGCGTTCGACTTGGGCGCTTGCACGCCATCAACATTTGTCAGCATCGCTCACAGCGGCATTAGTGACATCACGCGTGACTTTATTACCGCTGCCGTATCGTGCTCACAGACGCTTCTGTCAGCGAGGTAGGGCAGCAAAAGCGTGAGCGTTAAGGGGAGATATACATCTAGATGGTCGAAAAAATCGATTTTTCGTTTGTTTGCATTTTCTTGAAGTTTGAGGTCTTCAGAATATCTGGTGAAAACGGCAATATTTCGATATTTGTTGACAAATTTTCATGTTTTAAGCATTCCCAAGTTTTCAAACGCGTTTTTCTCAAAACCACCATTCTCAAATCGGTACGCAAAATTTTTCGTAAACCAATGAACCGATTGCCTTGAGGTTTTTTGTGGTTATTCTATACACCATTGTCTAGTACTTGTCATAGGACTAATTTTTGGCCGAAAAATCACTATTTATGTTAAAACGTCCGCCATTTTGTCATAAATCGATATTTTCAAAATCGGCTATGACAAGTACTAGATTATAGTATCTAAATTAATCATCTTTTTGGTTTTTTTTCAGATGATTTTTGAAGAAACGCCAGTAGGTACCGTATACGCAGATTTTTTTACGACGCTCCAAGGATCATACAATATCCTTTTATATTTTTGATATTTTTAAATAAAGAAAATTGAACATATTTTTGAATGTATATACTTTTAGATAATTAAAAGCCCAATCCGAAATTTCAAATAGTTTTCCTTGAAAAAAATTCACAAAAATGACTTTTTTTCCGGCTCCTAGGTGTATATCTCCCCTTAAGGCGTGATCTAACTTTACAATTAAAAAAAAAAAAAAAAAAAAAAAAAAAAAAAAAAAAAAAAAAAAATCGATTTTTCTTAAATTACATTTTTTCGAAACTACACATATCCAAAAGTATCATACTAAAATTTTATGAAGACCGGAGGAGTCCAACTGTATTTTCGTGTGACCTTTACTTTACTACCTGAGCACGTTCATCTGCTCGTTGAAAACTTTAAATGCGTTTTTCTCGAAACAACGTTTTTCGACGGCTTGTCGATAAAATCTTCGAAACTACTGAACCGATCCTTATGAATTGTTAACCACATATTCTTTACAACTATAACTATAGCGCATTCCGAGGATTTTTTTAAATTTTGATATTTACTATTTTTTCGCAAAAAAAAAACCGGTGAAAAAACACGCTTTTATCGAAAAATGTCCGCCGCTTTGTTACTTTTGCATATATAAAAAATTATATGATATGCGCTACAGCCATTAACATACTATCTAAAACCGTTTGATTTTTTGTTTCGGATGATCCATCTCCGAGATTTCACCAACAATTTTTTTAGGGCATTTTTTTAACGAACATTTTTGTCTATAAATAGTGACTTGAACAAATAAATGTTTTAAAAAATGTATTTATTAAGTGTAACAACTTTTATATCAATATCTATAATATAAACCTACAAAAAAAATCATGAAAACAACCTTTTTTTTAGCGTCTAAAGTGAGAAGACCCCTTAAGGCAGATATCCAAAAATTAGAAAAGAATGTTTCCATTTAATCTCTTCGTCGCTACTAATTTCTCTTAGATCGTAATCTTCGTCATTGTCAGTTTGATTGTTAATTATGTCAACCGACTCGTCAATAAATTGAAAACCAACTAATGCTTCTGCTGCGTCCGCCATTTTGATACTTACAATGCCAACCCAAATGAGTTGCGGAAAGCGTAAGCTCGTGGGAGCGTACACAGGGGGCCATATATTACGTCATTCGAAATTTGGGGGGGGGGGGGGCGTTTCGAAATTGACGTCATTCTTGTGATACCAGTTACTTCAAAATGTACAATAGTATATTGTACAACTAGAGTGGTTTCCCCGCATGAGTGATGAAAAATATTTTGCAAGTACCTAATGGTATTAATTATTGAACTCATTATTTATTTATTTATTACATAAGGTTTGTCTACATTATATTCGAGAACTTCAAATAACAGCGTATCTATGAAAATAGTTCGATCGAGCCAAAATGAATATGGGGAGGATACGGAGATATTACCCGTGATCCAGGATTTGCAAGAATGGGTGAAAACTCCGTGGGAGCTATTCAAAGAAAACTAAAGAATAGGGCAGAATAATATTATTATATTAATGAAAATTGCCAAAGTACAAAATAATAAAAGATGATTCTATAAAAAAATGTGGGAGCTATCCAAAGAAGACTAAAGAATAGGGAAGAATAATATTATTATATTAATAAACATGGCCAAAGTACAAAATAATAAAAGATGATTCTATAACAAAATGTTTTAATGTTACCCAATTTTTCTCAAATCCGCAAATGTTTTAATTTTGCCAAACTGGTAATGACGTCAGTTTTGCGAGAGGGGGGGTCATTAGGAAATGACGATAGGGTGATTGTAGAGGGGGGGTCGAAAATCAGCAAAAATCGATGACGTAATATATGGACGGCCCCCAGTGCAACTGGAACGTGTCACAGCATCACTTATAAGCGCCCAAGTCGAACAAACCCATTGGTATAAAGTCAGACAATAGAGACAACCACAATCGAAAGATTCAGAATGTAAACATTACGAGTACAGAGGGATGAGAGTACCACAGGAAAAAATCGGAAGTGAGAAGAAACGAGCAAAGTTGCACTAGCTCTTACCTTATTGTAAGCATTTGAACTGGCATTTCTAACACCGTTGCTGCTATCCATGTAGGTTTTTACCTGGTTCTCGCTGTCTATCGTCGATATCTCGGACGTGCAAGCCCTCCGTCGCTTTCCTGAATACTTTTCAGGCTTGATTAAACTGGAAGAAATGAAGAAAAAAGATCCTCTCAGTCTCCGCGTATGCGTTTATTATGACGGAGGTGTCTCCCCGTCCGGATATCGGACGAAGAAGCGTATTCGTTATTCGTCCGAATAGCAGCTCGGTTCACGCGTTACTTCCAGTAGGCGTACACGTTATTGTGATTCGTGTTAGCTAGTATCCGGACGAATAACATATATGAAGCATTCAACACCAAGTGAAACACTAAAAAATCATGTGATTTGTAAATGGGCTAAATTTGTTTTTAAGTTCACTGAATGTCAAAAGCAACTACATGTTTTTTTTTAGATTTTTAAATTGGATTTGACACTCGAATTTGGATACCGGGAAATTCTTCTCGTTTTTTTTTTTTTTTCAATTCATTATACTCAAGAAGTGATGCATTGTACAAGAAAAACGTCAAAGAAGAAAATTGAGGTTTTCGAATGTACTTTTCAATCATATATGTTTCGTAACTTAAAAGTACTGCTAATGTATTTTTCAACGAAATTAGGTAAAAATAATTTTTTTCGTCAAGTTCGCCCACTTGTATTTTTCTATAAATTTGAGAGAACTTTCGTTGATATCATGACAAACCATAGAAAAATTGGCATGATGGAGAATTTATATCTTCCAATTATTTTTTAAGGTTAATTCATGAAGAATTTTATCGAACCATGGATATTGAATATCGACCATTGTTTTAGGCACAACAGTGGATTGCGACGAATATTTAGTGTTATCTAGAACCATTTTGTCCTCCTCCATTCAATTCAATTATGGTTTTGTTTGTCTGCCTCGAAATTTTTCAATTTTGAATATTTTTATCGTTAAACAATGAGTGAATCATAATATGGTTAGTCTACTAATACTAATACTAATATATATATATATTACCGATGAGAAAACCATATCGGATAAAAAAGTATGGAATCGTTTTGGCCGAGTTCTTCCGCAAAATCAATTGTATTAGCATTGAGAGTGAGCAAACCAGATAATTTAACAAACGAGAAGCAAGATTTCTTTTTTATACGAGAATAACGCTACGAGAACCGGCCAGTAAATGAAAAATTTCGAGGCAAACAAATAACTTCTCTGTGGTTTCTTATGACATGAACGAAAGTTCTATCAAATTTATAGAAAAATAAAAGTGGGCGAACTTGGCGAAAAAAAATTATTTTTACCTTACTTCGTTGAAAAATACATTAGCAGAATTTTCAACAGTTACGAAACATATATGATTGAAAAGTACATTCGAAAACCTAAATTTTCTTCTTTGACGTTTTTTTTTGTACAACGCATCACTTTTTGAGTATAATGAATCGAAAAAAAATCGAGAAAAATTTTCCGGTATCCAAATTCGAGTGTAAAATCCAATTTAAAAATCTAAAAAAAAAAAAATTGTAATTGCTTTTGACACGCGATTTAAAAATTTACACCATTTAAAAATTACATGATTTTTTAGTCTTTCACTTGGTGTGGAATGCTTCATATATAATCGCCTGGATAGAATGTGTTGAGGCGAGATATACATTTACAACGATGAAAAAATCGATTTCTTTTTTTCTTCTTTAAAGATAGAACTATATATGTAGAATATTTTCCCAAAGTTTCAAAGTGAAATTCGAAAAACTTCAAACGCGTTTTTCTCAAAACTGCGTTATCGAAATTGGCGTGCAGAATTACTCATAAACTATTAAGCCGATTGAGTTGAAACTTGGTAGAAATATTGATAATATTGGTAACTTCTACTTGACGAGAATTGAAAAAAAAAAAAAAAAAAAAAAACTACTTTTTTAATCCACATTTTGCAGAAATGTTGCGTGAAATGTTTTTTTTTTTTGTAAATACGTGCCATTTTCTCAAATTCGCATTTTCTTCATTTCAATTACCGTCGCACAGAAACTATATAAGTTCTAACCAAAAAAATGTTTGAACTTTTTTGCAAATCAAAGTCTACGGGAAGCTAGACTGCACGCCGATTCGCAACTCCCGTGGCGACCTTGCTGTAACACTCTGCTACAGCTCCGCCATTTTGATCATGAATTAATAAAAATTGTTTTGTATACTTAAATATACTATCAAAGTATACCGAAACTTTGATAATTGGAGAATAATTATTTCTTAATTTTAAAAATTCCTCAATATTGCTTATTTTTTCCTGTCTAAATGTATATCCCGCCTTAAATTGTCAAACAAACTATCACGACGAATAATTTACACGTATTCGTCCGAATAAAATCTTTATAATTTTGTTTGGATTGGGTTGATGGGTTTATTTGTTGGGGTTTGTTTGTTTGAGTTTGTTTCTCGGGGTGTTTGTTTAGTTTTGTTTGTTCAGGTTTCTTTGTTTGGATTTGATCGCTTGGGGCGTCGTACAGCGTGAACTGCGTGAACTGAGCCGCGAACCGGACGAGTAACATACGCTTATTCGTCCGATAACCGCTCGGCTAGCCGCGGCGTTATTTTGATTGTAGAGGCGAAGGAAAACGAGGATGTCCGCCCGAGTAACAAGCAGTCGCAAGCGAACAGTGATCGTCCATTGGTTGGTTCGTTTTTTTTTCTCTCTCTCTCTCTCTTCCCGGGTAAACGTTACCTCGGGTATTGGGGTCCAAATTGTGTGTAGCAGCAATTGTGGAAGCATCCTCGCGAGAATGGATTGTAGCCACCGTTGAATTTGCCGGTGACTTGCTCGTTCGTGGTGCGTCCTCGCGACACGAGCACAACGTGAAAACCTGTTAATCCGAGTATTGGAATAAATAATAGTGTCACCACGCCCATCAGTACCATCCTGTATACGACGAGACGAGAAAGAGAGAAGCAGTCGGAGTGCCAGGAACATAAAAAAACAGTTAAGGTCGATATGTTCTCCGATTTGTATTCAACGATAATTATGGACAGCGAATGACGAACGACGGCGATTGAGATGCAGAGGTGATGGTGCAAACAAAAAAAACGCAGCGAGTTGGAGAAAAAGTGAGTCGAGAAAATGTTGCGCAATTGTCAAAGGATACGCGACTGTCGTGTCAACCTCGCCCAACTGTTGCTTGTGCTCGAGCACGAAGTACAAACAGAGCCCGAAGATGCTGAGCATGTGGAAGCTCAACGACAGAAGGAAGAAGAAGAAGAATCTGTAGTTTCTCCTGCCGATGCAATTGTTCACCCACGGACAGTGATGGTCGAAAGTCTGCAAACGAAAAGGAACATCAGTGTGGACTTGCTTTTTTGCCTCGTTGTGTAATCCTTTTTTGTTTGTTCTAGGTGCCGTTTCTTCTCGTCATTTTCGATAATTGCGGAGAATCTTTCAGCACGCTTTTTTTTCTATCGTGCCTGATAATTTATTTCTATTTACCGAGTTGCGAAGTATACCTTTGTGGGTTTTTTGAATATTCGCCTGCACGAAGAAAAAGACGCACGATTCGTGCATGAATTATGTTTTTTTTTTTGACAAATTACGGAGATACCAAATGTTGGGAATAATGGACGAATTTTTTTCGTTTAAGGAGAGATATTATACACCTAGATGGTCGAGGTCGAGAATTTCATGATTTATTCATTCCCAAATTTTCAAACGCGTTTTTCCCAAAACCACGTTTTTCAAATCGCTACCCAAAATTTCTCGAAAACCAATGAACCGATTGCCTTAAGGTTTTTTTTGTGGTTATTCTATACACCATTATCTAGTACTTGTCACAGGATTTTTTTTTTCGTCACTTAGTTTTTGTTTTATAGGCATAAGAATAACTAATTTTTGGCCCAAAAATCACTATTTATGTTCAAACGTCCGCCATTTTGTCATAAATCGATATTTTCAAAATCGGCTATGACAAGTACTAGATTATAGTATCTAGATTAATAATCTTTTTGGTTTTTTTTCCAGATGATTTTTGTAGAAACCCCAGTGGGTACCGTATACGCAGATTTTTTTACGACGCTCCAAGAATCATACAATATCCTTGTATATTTTTGATATTTTTAAATAAAGAAAATTCAACATATTTTTGAATGTATATATTTTTAGATAATTAAAACCCCAATCGGAAATTTAAAATAGTTTTCCTTGCAAAAATTGACAAAAATGACCTTTTTGTCCGGTTCCTAGGTGTACATCTCCCCTTAAATGTATAAAGACGTGCTCGTTTTGATACGCAGCTCAAAGTTGCCCGTTTTCAATGTCACAGCTCGTAGAGCAAATCGAATTTCGTCTCACCTCTATGCAGTGATCGCACACGCTGCAGTGAGAACAACGCGGCGGCCTGTAGAATTTACACGTGGCGCACCATTTCATGCGCACAGTTATCCCATTTATTTCTACGTTCTCGAACAGCGGGGCTCTGAAGTCATCCTCCCGATCTTCGTCCGGAGGCGCTTTGAACGGAACAAACAGTCAATTTAATATCTACTCTTGGTCCCAATGAAAGTAGCGGAGCGCTGAAATAACTCGGAAGGAAAGAGCATAAACGTTGGCACATTTGTAGATAATGGGAGATAAATCCAGACGATTTTCCAAAAGAACAAGGAAGTTTAAATTATTTAAGGGGTCCGAAGGTTTTTTTAAAATTGTTCGGAGGAACGCGCTATTTTTTCTACTACTCGTGTCGATTTTCCAAGGAAATTAGGGAATCGTTCATAATGTCGCTTAGAAAAAAAACTCAAAGTGTCTGCGAAATTTAATACATATCTGTAATTTATTCTTAGAAAATTCTTTAAATTGTACGAAGGCTGCAAACGTTTCTTGCAATTTCAGTATTTGTTTATTTCGGGCTCGAATTAGGTATGAAGCAAATGGGCATTGCGAAGAGCGCGAAAGTCACTCATTGGTCAAAAGTAGAGAGTTCCGATATCTTTCGTATCCCGAATTTATTCCATTTCCGGTACGGAGCTATCCGAGTACTCGTGAATCTAATCAATGAAAGAGTGTGTAGGTGGACGTACCTTTTGGTATAACGCCGGGATCCATGAACGTGGCCAGTGTAAAATTGGCCAGTACGAAGAACGCTATGACCCCCTGCAGCACCGGGACCCATGGATATCGGAAGAGATAATACTGGCATCTGCGACAAGCATTACAATGTTATCGGGGGATTGTTCCGGTAACAGGGACAGTGGCCGATGAGGGTTGGCTGAACAGAACCCAAACAAAGAGTTTTATAGCAAATAAACTCGAGCAAGAGAACTTTTGCAACTGAACAAATGTAAAGGAATCTGGAAAATGTGTTAGCACCTGAATAGTTTTGGCCCTAAGAAAACCCAACTATGTTTTCACACGCAAAGTTTTTGCACGTAAGCAAACCCAAACAATATTATTCACAGCCGAACCAATCTGGCTCTTTTCGCGACAGAAGAAAAGTTTGTTTGGGTTTGTTTCTTGCGCAAACAAAAATTTTACACGAGTACGAACCCAGACTATGCTTTCACAACCAACCTAAACAAACTGTTCGCCTCCACTAAACCCAAACAATGTTTTTTACATGCGAACAAACCGCTTGTTTGGGTTTGTTCTGCATAAATACAGGAATTGCACGCCCGTACCTGAACGTATCTGAACGATGCTTTAGTACTCAACCAAAGCCAAAGAAATGTTTTTTGCACACAACTAACTCGGGTTTAACACCCGAGCAAAGCCAACCAGGTTATTCCGCCCAAACAAAACTTTTAGCATGTAAACAAACACGAACAATCAACAAAAATTTTGTTGAGTGTTTTTTACACTCAACAAAAATTTTATTGAGTGTTTTTTACACTCAACATAAATCCGGACACTGTTTTTGCAGCAGGATAAGAGTTTGTTCGGGTTTGTTTGGCATAAATACAGGAATTTCACACCTGTACAACCCCAAACAATGCTTCAGTACTCAACCAAACGCAAACAAATGTTTTTTACACACAGCTGACTCAGGTTTCACACGCGAGCAAAGCCAACCAAGTTATTGCGCCCAAACAAATTTTTAGCACGCAAACAAACCTAAACAATGTTTTTCACACACGAAAAAATCCTGACACTATTTTTGCAGTAGAAGAGTTTGTTTGGATTTGTTCGGCATAAATACAGAAATTTCACACCCATACAAACCAAGATCACGCTTTTGCATCCAACCGTACCCAAAGATTTTCCACCCGAGCCAACTCAGCTACGTTTTTCCACCCAAACAATATTTTTGCTTGGGTGTAACAATAAAAGGTTGTGCAATTCAGCAAACCCAAACAAGAAGATTCCACTCGAAGATATCCAAACAAGAGTATTGCACTCGAAGAAACCCAAACCTCAACAAGAGTATCGCGCCCGACCAAATCCTAACAAGAGTATCGTACTCGACTAAACTCGAACCAATTTTGCCCACCCCGTGAAACCCAAACGGCGTTGACAGCGAAGCGAAATTGCACGCTGAGCTAGCAGAGCGCTCGGTGCACCATTCGAATACGATGGTTACTGATGAAGCGTACGTGAACTCACGGGTAATAGAAAAAGAGTGTCGTGGTGCTGAGTAGCAGGGTCCAGGCGAAGGTTGCCGGTAGATATCTTGTTTTTACATCGCATCCCGGCATTCTGCACTTGCCCCACGACTCCGTACAAAGACGCGCCGTTCACCAACGTGCTTTTCGTTGTTTCGTTCGGTCGCGCGTAAGTGCGCGCGATCTTCTGCTCGCGGTCGAGGGAGCCTCGGCTCTCGTCGAGGGTCGGGCACGGGAGTACGAACGTTAGATCGAAGGAAAGTTTTGATTATATTGTTAATTCTAGTCGTGATTTCTGCTACCAGAAAACATGGCCGCGTCCATCGATACTGCCTAGTGTTATTCGCAATTGATGCTCCGTGCATCTGTTGCGGTTTCTCATTTTATTTACGCTCCCGCACCACCACCGTGCTGGTCGTTTCGCCCCCGAGATGCTTCGTTTACTTCGCTCTCTCTCTCTCTCTGTCTCTCTCGCGTTATCTCTGTCGCTCTTTCGGTCCTAATACGAACACGGTCTCTCGCGAGCGAGAGCTTTTTCTTCCTCGTTTCAATATTTTTCTTCTCTCGCGTGTCCGTCACTCGACGCACACGTCCGTGACAATCACCGCGGGTGGGTCACTCTCGTAAAAACATTCGCGAAGTGAGAGAAGGCGAAGGAATTAACGGAATAGAACACGTTATGTACACCGTATATAGAGAGACAGAGAGAGAGAGGGAGGAGAGAAACACGGATACGCGTGCGGCCGAGTCGGGTCTCTCGCGCGCGTGTCGCTCCTGTCGACGACGGGAAAACTCTCACCGCCGTGTCGTGCACCACCACCTCCTTTGACGTACCACGAAGCATGCGATCGCCGCCGCGCCGTGGGACGATCAACGGGAGAAACGCCGAGGGAACAACTCGGGCGCGCTGGCGGCTGACTCGCGAAGCTTTCGCGCGCCATCCAGCGGCGGACGCTAGCGGCGCGGATGGCTAAGCGACGCTGTCGGTAACGAAGTCTAGGCAAACGTTTTTTGAAACTTTTTTCGATAATTGTTCCGAATGACGAGAAATTCTTTCGTCTACAACATCTTGGATGTAAAGTTTTCGGCAATAGGTGCGAAAACTTGCGAATATTTGAGATGGATATAGAGCATCGTAGATTCATTTTTTTGGAGGTACAGTACTACCTCTCTAAGAGAGCCCTCGCTAAGAGAGAATTTCCCCGCCGTTCCGCTTGAGCGCATTTTATGGCTTCCCCCACCTAGCTCGAGCTGTCCAGTGTACCCGAGGCCTCTCGAGTTTGTCGCGGACAACTCGATAAGAGATCGCGAGCGATTTCAGAAAATCGCACGTCGCACGATTGTCAAATGGATAATATTCCTTTGTATAATAATATATACGTTTAAGCCGTAAAGTCGGAGAAAAAACATGCACCATAATTACATTTCAAGTAGTAATTTAATGCAAGTAAAATATATTTTAATAGACATTAACACAGCATAGAATATTATTGATATTGATAAAAATTATCGAGGCTACATTATACTAGAGATATGTTTATGAGTAGTAGTAATAAATGCAAATATCGTACAGCATATCTAAAAATGAAATATTTATACATATATATACATTGTATATTTCAACTTGAAGTACATACACAAGATAAATTGTTAGTTACATTTTTTTTGTACACTATATATTTTCGAGTTTCGATAACGAATATACTACGTATATTTTTGCGAACAATAAGATAATTCAACAATTATTGAAAGTCTTACAAATGTGTCCTTCATATGTGTTATAATATTGCAACAACAAAATATACCAAACAGCAGAATAAAAAAAACGCGAAGAAAAAGAAAGATTTACACATCAATATTCAATGAGATATACTTACGCATGAAACGACGAAACGCCAGTACATTTCCGCAACTCGTTTACAGTTTTCTCAACACTTTCGTTCGCGCTCTCTTATCGAGTTCGAGTGGAGAAACACATACACGCTACCACATGCGTGATTTTCGAGCGTGCTAACCTAGCGGTGGGGAAGGGGCTTCGGCGACGAATTTCTCGAGAATTTCTTCCCCTAACCGCCCTAGACCGCTCTCTTAGAGAGGTAGTACTGTATTACAAGATTTCCAATGGTTCGTTTATTAGCTTTCAATGTTGGTTTTTTTTATTCCTTGGGTACAACATTTTCGCGTTTGTTACCACCATTCTTTCCCTTCAACATTGTGCCCGCTCTGTCCTCTACTGTTTTTACTCCTTTTTTCTCAATCTTTCTTCCATGTCCCCCGCGCCCCTTGCGGCTGCAGCCGACGCCCTCTGTATTATTATATATTCATCGCGACATTTCTGTCATGGGTATAGGGAAACTGCGAAAAACCTACACCGATAACAGCCGGTCATCGATTTCGCTTCCCCAGTCGTGGAACTAGGCTTATTTCGCCACGAAATGCCGAAGAAAAATATTTCAAGACGAAATGTACGCGCGGCGACTGGGATTCGAACCCGGGACCTCCCGTCTGCTGGTTTAGTGGCGAGCACGCTAACCACTAGACCATCGCACCGGTTATTAGCTTTCAATGTTTTTAAGGCCAAGTATCACACCGACCGAGCGGCCATGAGTGCGAAAGAGATAGCTGATTTGTAGGTTCCCAATGATTTCTGAAACGGTTGATTTTTGGGCAAAAGGAAAAGAAACACGTTTCGCTCTGTTGAACGACGAACAATCGCTTTCTCGTCTTTTGCCCGAAATATGATCCGTCTAGGAGAAAACTTGGCACTAGGATTTTTACTGACTGGACGTGTGACACATGGCTTTAAGATATTTGATATTCTCCGGTTTTGATGGTTTCTCGTTTTTTTTTTCATGGTTTTTTAAATAGTTTTCATTTTCTTGATTTTGTATGGTTTTTTTCTTCATTTTTTTGGTTTTTGCATGGTATTTCCTTATAATCCTTGGTAATCGGCCGCGGTAGCGATGGAAGAACGCCATCGCCATGGCTCAAACTTGACGAAGATCCAACCAAAGCGGAGAGTGCGATAATGTATATAGGTATAGCCATAGCTGAGCCTGTCATTTGTATACTGAGATTGCGAAGACTAAAAATACTTTCAAAATTCGATGTCTCGAAAACTATAGCGCGTCCTCAAAAATCCTATTAGGGGATCTCTTAAAATATTCAAAGGAAGGCCCGTGCAAAATTAAGGCCTTAGGCCACAGTAACGTGTATAAAATCATGTGCGAATTTAACAATTCTTTTTCGCATGACAAAGTGATTCACTCATAAAATTAATTACACATCTATTTAGTATGAATATCAAGCTGGTAGAATTTTTGTCGATGCACAAAATGACCGACTACTAGAAACTTCTCGACGCAGCTTTTTTCCAATTGACGTGACAAATAACTTCAACAACTTTCACTCGATTTACTTAAAATTTAAGAGTTATGTTCCTAATTGCATTTCGCAGAGAAGTACGTACTGAATTTCTGATTAATCAAAAACTTTTCATTTTACAAGCAGTGTATGAGCAGTTGTGACGAATTTTTTTTACCGAAAAATCATTTCTTAAGTTCAAATACCTACAACTTTTTAATAAAACAATATTCTTTAAATTCCGTACGTACTTCTGTAGGTATTCTAATGTAGATTACCGAGAATTATTGTTTTTTGTTCTAGGCCAAAAATTGCGGATGCTAAATGTCACGCCGCGGAGCGCCTAAAAAAAAGATTACAAAAGAAAATATTAGTGGTCGGCGATTTTGCACAACGAAAAAAAAAAATTTCTAAGAGGTTAATATTCATACTAAATAGATATGTAATTAGTTTTATGAGTGAACAACTTTTTCATAGGAAAAAAAATTGTTAAATTCGCACATGATTTTATACCCGTCACTGTGGCCTAAGGGCTGATCGCGAATCGAAGAAAACCTCGCATTTTATCAGGGTTGTAAAATGTGTAATGAAAAAGTAATGCATTATTCATGACTTTCTTCCACCTCATCACATTACCTTCACATCATTACATTACATTCAATAATGTAAAAAAATTCCATTACTCATTACATTATTTTTTGTAATGTAAACAATTTCGGTTACTCACTACATTGGATTTTGTAATGTGACACATTTTCATTACAAAATGCAATGTAATGGGTAATGGAATTTTTTTACATTACAAAATTCAATGTAATGAGTAATAGAGTTTGTTCACATTGCTCATGTAATGTAAAAAATCTCCATTACTCATAAAAAGGTTATATGGATTATTATTCATTTCCCATCGAGATTTTGTACATTGCATTGCATTAGTAATGTGAAAAAATTCCATTACTCATTACCCTATATTTTGTAATGTAAAAAAATTCCATTGCTCATTACATTACATTTTATGATGTAAAGAAAATCGATAACTCATTACATCACATTTTGTAATGTAAAGTATTTCCATTACTCATTACGAGACAAAGTCCAATGTAATAAGTAATGGAAATATTTTACATCGCAAAATGTAATGTAATGAGTTATGGATTTTCTTTGCATTACAAATTCCAATGTAATGCGTGATGGCAATTTTTTGCATTACAAAATGTAATGTAATGAGTAATGGAAATTTGTTACATTACTAAATGCAATGTAATGAGTAATGGAAATTTGTTACATTACTGAAAGTAATGTAATGGGTAATGAAGTTTTTTTCATTACAAAATGTAAAGTAATGAGTAATGAAAACCCTAATGCATTGCAAAAAGTAATGCATTATTTGAAACCCTGATTTTGACGCTTGAACCCATCGCCTTCGGTGGAAAAATAACTGAGGAAAGCACCGAAAACTATCGCGCAGATGATTCTCGATAAGCGTGACAAAATGCCCGTGTCGTTCAGGCGAAGTCGGTAAAAACCGGCCGAGCATTAGAGAAATTTCCCCGCGTCTTCAGCGTATCTCATTTTTTTCCGTCTCGAATGATACACTGTAAAAAATTTCTGTATATAAATTGATACACAAGTGTAGGAAGTTTTTTTGCGGATACCGCTTATGAAATTTCAGATATGATTTTGAAAAGCCAAAACAGGTTATTTTAAAAATGAAAGTGTAGCTCCGTAATATTAATATACTTGTGCGTTTGAAACATAATGCACGTGTAAAAAAATAATCACATCCAAGTACGTTGAAATAAAGAACCATTTGCTGATATCAATATACGAGTGTATATTAAATTCGTTCGTATATTAAGTTTGTAAAATTCAATGCTTTTGTGCCTTTAATGTAGTGTCAATTTAATATAATTTTCACATTGTTTCATGTGATTTTCATCAGCGTTTATGATTTTTTTTTCAATTCCAGTTTCGCACTTATAAATAAATCTGTTGTGATCATGCATTGTACGTATCGTAAAATTCAGTTTCACATATATTATATTTTTCAGGCTGCTGTAAATAAATTTCAAACTTGTTTTGTATTTTCTGCTCTGTTTTTGCTCTGCTCTGTTTTTTATAGTTGATTTATTATACATCTGTAGTAATTTTCAATTCAAGACACGGGTTAATGCAATACATTTTCCACAAATTTACAAACTTGTCTTTTAAATTCCATGTGTCATCTATTAAATTCTATATCCACGTTAGATTTTCATGTTCCTGTTTTAAATTTACAGTACAAGTGTTTTAAATTTAATTTCATTTACTGAGTTCGTAAAATTCAATTCCTTCGTATCTTAAATGTATTGTAAATTTCATATCATTCTTTACAGTGTAGCTTCGTAAACAATAATTCTCATTTCGAGAGGTCTTTCCCAAAGCGTCAATCTTTCGAAAAAAAAGTTCTCAGTGGGATTCTTAAAATATTTACATCTTTTAAAGTTCTATGTTTATGTAGGATTTATTAAGTATGTACTGCCTGCGCCTTTGATCAGTGACCAAGGTTCTTCTGTAGCTTTACTACTCAACTTCATACACCAAATATTATTTTTTAACATTTTATTTCAATAGTTTATAAATAAAAGCTTGTTTTTATAAAGATTGTTTGCGCTTAGTTTATTTTATACTTTTTAGTATTGTTTGGGTACCAAAATAAATTCGATTCGTCTCGTGGTACTCGCCGCCACTGGTAGATGGCGCGAAAGTCGATTTCAAAACTGCGCGCGCTTCCCTCACGAGACGCGCATGCGCCATTCGATCGTTTGCATTTAGATTCAAATTTCGCACGGTTTTGCGAGCACGTGGGTTGTACGAATCAGTGAAGGTCGAGACAGGATCAAATGTGTTTTGAAAAATGTTCAACACACGCTTTTTTTCGTCGCGTACATTCAACCGGAGGTCGCACCGTCCGACAGAGCACTACATACGAACGAAAAAAAAGGCGAAGACCAATCTTCGTCTCTGACTCGCTTTGTTGGTCGCCAGAACCTTTTGGCAAAGGCTCGTTTCGGCAAACGGGCTTCAGCAGAGAAGGCCAATGGCGGGAGCCGGTCCGTCCTCGCGTGGCTCCGACAAGGAAGAGGACGAGAGTAACGAGAGTTTCGTCATCAGCAGCGACGACGAAGACGATGAATTTACGACCGATCATTCGAAAACAAGAAACAGCGCGTGAGTTTTTTTTATCGTCTCGGTTATTTTTCATTTCAACGTTCATTCCATCTCGCGCGCCTTGACGATTCCTTGCACTTTTATTCGTTTATTTTTATTACTTTCGCTGAGTTTCCGGGTCGCGCGTTGCCGTTGCGGAAACGCCGCGGTCGCCTCGTGACAAAATGACTTCGGATGACAAAGACGCACGTCGTTTTTTTTTCAGTGCCCAAAGAGTCATGGAGGAGCCAAACGATGGCAGACTGACGCCTATAATTAATAAAGCCATACGTCGAAGTCTCGATCAATTCACCAGAGAGTCCTTCGATTCGGACAAAGACGAGAATTCGCGACGTGGCCTTATTCCCGACAGCGAAAGTACGTACGGTGTGAAGAATATCGAAGAGTAAAAAGTTAACGCGTATCGTAATCGAAGTATCGAAGTTAACGCATGTTTGTAATGGGTTTTAAAATTGCAACTTTGAACACTGCAGGGTCTGCATTGAAATTTAGAGAGAATAATTTTCTGTAAAAAATATTTATCCCCTATAATAAGAAGACATGGCAACACTGCAGAACAGTATTGTTCAATATTTCGAGAAAAAAATAATTATCGTGTTCCTAAAGTTAAAAATGTTGACGTAAAAAGATATTTGCATTATAAATATTAATATTTTATATTGTTTATGTTATCTTCATTAACAAATAAAAGTGTTGGTTCATTCGTAACTAATTAAAAACTTTGTTCGATTAAAAATTACTTCCAAATAAAAATTTGTGTATTATTTTTAATATGCCGCGCAAACTCACGTCATTGGATACGTGCAACGATGCGGTGTTGCCATGTCTTCTTATCATAGGGGACAAATATTTGTTACGGAAAAATATTCTGTCTAAATTTCAATGCGACGCTGCAGTGTTAAAAATTTCACTCAAACATGCATAATGATATGAACAATGTCTGGTTAAAATTTAAACAAAATCTATAGAAATCAAGATTGCCTGCTCGTACTACCTTAAACAGTTTACACATAGAAAATTTTAGTTATTACAAATTCTTTTTTTTTTTTTTTTTTGCATATGTTAAGCATTCAATTTTACAAGTCTCAAGTATGATCAATGGTATGACTAGTGTGAAGCGATAGGATTGCACAAATTCGAGAGCATTTATTGCAATTAATCAAATTTCATAATAATATTGACGTTCAAATGAATACAAAAAAAAATTCACGAGTGAAACAAAACAAAATGGCAGCACCAGCGGTGCTCCAACTTGGCTCTAGAGTTTGTACCATGGAACGCCCAGGTCCTTGTAGTTAACTAAAATCAACGATACGTTTCTTTTGTCATTAAAATAAGTCATTCCGCTTTGCATGAACCTGAATTTGGCAACAACAAAAAAATTGAAAATTTGAGGACAAAAAGAAAAAAAACACCTTTTTTTTACAAACGAATCGTTAAAAATAAAATTTATTCAAACAATTTATACGAAATTTTAGGTTTGTGCAAAGGCCGATAAGTTAAAGAACATCTGTACAAAATTTCAAGTTGATTCGTTCATTACTTTTTGAGTTACATTCCACTTTATTATATATTTACCCAAGATTTATAATTACCCGAGCTTAATCTGCGATGCCAGGGCCATAAAGCAAGCCTTCTAGGAAATCACCAATTTGGACTGAATTTTTCTCTTTTTGTTTGAACTGTTTGTGTGAAAACGAAAAACGACGGTAACACAGGCCGGCTTTTCCGCCCAAACGTCGGAAGTGCCCTCTATTATTGAAAAAGTAAACTAGCAAACTTGTTTGGCTAAGAAATTAAAAGGTAAGGACCGCAAAGGGCGCGCGCTCGTTTACCTACTCTAGGTACTTTTGGAAGGCATCACTTCGGGGACTTCCTAGGGACCTTTAGGACTTTCTGTTGAATGAATTTTTAAAGCAATAAAAAAAAATGATATCTCGAGGAAGTTCTCCCTTTGAGACAAAGGAACAGCCTAGTATAAGCAGTATGCTTAGAGCGTCGACTCGTTCGTGTTTTGCAAGGTGTGACGTCATGCGCTCTGATTGGTTTTTTTTGTCACTTCACTTTTAGGTATTTTTTTTACAATTTATTTATCTCAATTTATCTACAAGTTTCACCGGAATAAAATAAGATAGGCACGTCCGAGCATTACTTTAATTATCAGCTATCACCTCATAATAAAAAATTTTTATTCTTGGTTATTGGAAACTTCCTTATTGGACGTTCAAAAAATTCGTGCCAAACTTCTGTTACTTCAACTATCTCAGCTACGATTTCATCTTGATTTACCCGGAAAATTCACTTCGCGTTTAAACGTGAATAACTGGAGAGCGTATTAATATTTGCGGGTTGGGGATTAATTATGAACCTATTCATTTTAAGTGTCTTTTATCGGTACTGCAATAATTCAATTTTTTTATTTCATTTTTTTATCAATAATATGATATGTCATCAATAGTAATGATATTTTATTTATTTGTACATTTTTTATTCGATTTATCAATTTAAAGTGTGTTGGGAAGAGAAGTCTCACCTTTTACCCCTTTGAACGATTTTGGGTGTGGAAGAAATTCGTGCAAGATTTAAGCAAACTCAAATCGATTTGCACGGAAAATTGACTTTTTATGTTCCAACGAGAATAATTAGAAAGCGTGTTAATATTTGTGTGTTGGAAATTAATCATATGTTTATAAGTTTTGAGTGTGTTTCATTTGTACTTTATGAATTTAAATTGTAAATCTTATTTATTTGTATATGATATTATATGTTATTAATATCAATGATATCCTATTTATTTATACGTATTTCATTTCTTTTATTGATTCAAAGTATGTCGGAAGAAAATATCACCTTTTACCCTTTGAACAACAGTCTTGGCTGTAAAAAAAAGTCGTGCATGATTTCAGCGAACTCAAATCGATGTACACAAAACATTCACTCCACGTTCCAACGTTAATAACTAGAGAGCGTTTTCTTATTTTCCAAATTCGGTTCAAGATTCTTGATTAGCCTGGTTATGGTCATTTCTTGGCTTCGTTTTATAAAATCTTTCTCTAAATTAATATTCAGATTCTAAGCTATGAAACGGTGAAATAAAAATCGTATTTTTGAAATACAATTTTCTTGTCCAGACCTTTTAAGGCTGACGTCTACAAGCTTTGAAAAGCTTATTTTTTTTTCATTCCAATATTATTATATTTGCACAAATTACATCAAGTCGAAAATACAGATATTCCAGTCAAACAAAAAAAAACTTTCTGTTTATTTTTGAACAGCTGCATTTCCCAAAAAATAGCCATATGGAGATTCGTAAAGAAGCCTTTTAAAGCTGCAAGGCTTCAAGACTCTTCGACCGGTTTCGGTAAATATTAATTCGTTGTCAAGTAACTCAGGTTTGAAGGCAAAGAGCGTTAAAATCAACCGGCGACAAAAATGATCGAGTGGCTTGGATTAAAAAATCGTGACATTATATTTGCACTAAATAGCATGGTTCAAAGGGCGAAGAGTTGCATTATTTTTTCGACACCGTCGACTATGCACGCTAATTTTCTAATCCCGAATGTTCACGTTGACAGACGAATCCGACGACGACGTCCAGATCGTCCAAAACAAGCCCAGGCGAAATCGCCTCGTTAATCTGGACAGCTCCGACGAAGAACCATCTGCGGCGCATTCGAACGCTGAGGAGATTTCGAATGAAGAGGCCGCTGGGGATCTCTTTCCACGTTCGGATGATCCCCCGCAGAGTCTGGAGTCAGCCAACTCTGAGGATTCCACGCCGGAGGGAGACGGGGCCGAGCAGTCGGAGCCGTCGGACGGACGCATAAGCGTCGATCCGTCCGACGAGAGTCAGACGGCGTCGGAAAGTTCGTCCGTCGAGATTCATAACGCTTCGGGCAATTCGGTCGAAGCGGAGGTGGTGTCCGAAAATCGGGTCAGAGCGAAGGTCGCGCCGAAAAATCGGGTCAGAGCGGAGGTCGCGTCAAAAAATCGGGCCGAAAAGGAAGACTCGCCAGAAAATTCGGGCGAAGAGGAACACTCGGCGAAGAATTCGGTCGAAGAGGAGCTCGCGATGTCGATAGCGATACAGGAATCGAGAAACTCGAGCCTTGATCCTTTGAAGGCCCAGAAGAAAGCCTATCTCGCGCATCAAAAACAACAGGTCGAGAAAAAATTGGCAAAATCAAAGGTGCGATCTCGTCTCGAACGAATAATTTGAAACTTCTTTGTTGCGTGACGTGCAAAAAATAGTAATCCAGCAGATCTGGTTTTGGAACAATTTTAATAAAAATGTCCTATTATTATTGTTACATTATTATTTGCAATATTTGTAAGAAATTACTATTAAAATTATTATTACTATTATCGTTACAAAAATGATGACGTATTAAGAGTAATAATGATTCTTACTATTGAAATCCTGAGTAAAAATGATTGTATATACTTAGATACAATTATATAAAAATGATATACAATCATATATATTTATATATAATTGTATATAACTCAATACATTCGTATATATAATCCGATATAAATGTACTTCCATCAAATTTGATTTGATAAAATTATACATATTTCTGTATATAATGATATATGGAGATACTATTTTGATACGGAGTTTATATAATTAGATATAATATTATATACAGTTATATATAATTCAATATAGTGTTGTACATAATTGTATATATACGTGAAAATTTTATTTACGGTATATAAAATTGTATATGACTGTATATGACCCGAGTAAAAATGATTGTATATACTTGGATACAATTATATAAAAATGATATACAATCATAAATATTTATATAGGTTTATATATAATTGTATATGACTCTATTTTTGTATATATAATCCGATATAAATGTACTTCCATCAAATTTGATTTGATAAAATTATACATATTTCTGTATATAATGATATATGGAGATACTACCCGAGTAAAAATGAATATATATAATCATATATAATTGTATATCAATTGATCATATACAATTGTATACAAAAATTGGCCCGATAGAATTGTATATATTTGTATACGTTTATATACAAATATATACAATTCTATCGGGCCAATTTTTGTATACAATTGTATATGATCAATTAATATACAATTATATATGATTATATATATATATATATATATATATATATATATATATATATATATATATATATATATATAATCATATACAATTGTATATGATCAATTAATCTACAATTATATATGATTATATATATTCATTTTTACTCGGGATATTAGTTTAACCACGATAATAATAATAACAATAATGATATCAATGAGGTAACAACAATATTTGATATTACCAGAACGTTTTTGTCATAAAAAAGTGTTCAATAAATATTTTTCGTACAAAAAAGATTTCGAAATAGACTAATAATTACATAGTAAAGTTTCAAAGAAATTATAACTATTTTTAACTTATATATTTATTGACTTTATACATTACCTTTTGGCTTCAGGAAAACTGTATTATCTTTCGGTTATTTTTCTACTATAACGATAAACTAAATGAAATCAGCAAAAAAATATGAACGATCGATACGGATTTTTTATTACAATCCTAAACTAATAGATTCAAATTTGTTATTTTTCATTCGCTTATTTTTATCATATGCTTGTATATTCTATGAACAAAAGTTCTAGAGAGTATAAAGGTACAATGTCATCACACGGATTGTTGGAATTATTCGCAGAGTGTATATTCCCCACTGAATGAGCAAAGATTTCAATAAACTAAAACGATTTACCCATTTATTTACCTGTACGTAGCGTTTGTCTTGAATCTTCAGATGACCTTCCGTTTGTTCTTCAACTCTACGCGGAAACTATAAAACTAAATGTTCTTGATCTTTTCTGCTATTTTTTCCGCTTCCATTCTTTTTTTTTTTGCTTTCATCCTAAACCCAAACAAATAAAACCGAAATACGAGAGTTTACTGTGTCAATTCCAGATGCTGTACAATTCCGGAAAAATGGATCTGCTACCTGACCGGGGTGAGAAGCTTCGACTGAGCATATTGAAGGATGAGAAGGAGCTCGAGACCATAGCGGACGATTTGAGGAGCCTGGAGTTGGAGGCAGTGAGCAACGCAAAAACGCCGAAAGCCGAGGTGGTAAAAAAGAGCCTGTTCAAGGAAGGCAGTCTGGAAATCGATCCGGAGTACTTGAAGCCAACGACGCTCGGTATCGGCAAGGATCTTGGCAAAAAAGCTCAAGAGACCGTTGAGCGAGAGCTGGGTTTGACGGTGGAAAGGCTCGAGGATCTTCACGGATCGCTGCTGGGCAAACCGTCCGAGGACCAGCAGGCAAAGGATCCTCGGGGTCTCAAAATCAACCTGATGCCTCATCAAAAGTACGCCCTTACCTGGCTTCTATGGCGCGAGACTCAGAATCCATCGGGAGGCGTATTGGGTCAGTAAATTATTTTCTGCAAAAATAATACATTGTGTCTTATACCTTATTATACCTTATTATCGGGTGTCACCCGAGGGATGTTCCTTGGTAGTAAGGAACATCCCTCGGGTGACACCCTTCGATTTTGTTCAAAATTGGATATTTTATAAAGCACCGAAAAGTAAGGCGATACGTTTTTTTTTATCGGCGAAAAAACGGTTTTAAGGGGTGACATCACCCCTCGAATAAGCAAATACAGGGGTGGTTCACCCCTCAATTTTTTTTGCTATGTCACTATAGTGGATTTTTCATTTCTTCGGATTAGAAGAATTTTCGTTTTTGTTTCATTAAGGGGTAAGGCCACTGTAACGGCCCAAAAAAAAAGGTTTTTTCACTAATTTTTTGCTCCCGAAATTGAAGGTATTTGAAAAAAAAACTTTTAATGGTGTTATCGGGCATACATTAAACTTTATTATAAAATTTTTTTACAGTAAAAAAAAAACAAAATGGCGGTTCCACATCTATCTTCCCGGGACATGTTTTGCTTCCAGGGCTCCGCGGCACGCAGCACCACTGGTGCACTTTTGAATCTAGAACAAAAAAAAAACCATTAATCTAGAGGGCTATGGCTAGAGAATGTCGATCGGATTTTAAAAAGTATCAATTTTTGTGGATTTGGCGTGCGTTTGAAAAAAAAAAATTGATTTTTGACGAAAAAAACGGCAAGTTTTTTGTTAATAAAAAATCAATAAATAAAGTTCTTGAAAATTCCGATCGACATTCTCAAGATAATGTAAATGTTCACATCTGGTTAAAATTTCAAGTAAAAAAAATGCAAATTGTTCGAGTTATGCTGCGTGCCATTTTGAAAAACCATGTTTCGAGAAAAACGCGTTTAAAGTTTTGCGAATAGTTTGTTTGGGTTTGTTTGGGTTTGTTTGGGTCGCACAGGACCTTTTTTTTCTTATTCTAGAGGGTTTAAACTATTTTTTAAGCCAATAAAAAAAAATCGATTTTTCAAAAAATTTACAGTGGCCTTACCCCTTAAAATCCGTGGACTCCTTGTGTGTGAAACTGCTATATTACCCGTAGAGCAGCCTTTTCTCGAGGGGTGCGTTTCAGCCCTTAAAACCGTTTTTCCGCCGATAAAAAGAATACGTATCGCTTACTTTTCGGTGCTTTATAACGTATCCAAATTTCAACAAAATCGACGGGTGTCACCTGAGGGATGTTCCTTGTAAAGAGACAAAGCCCCCGTCTCCATGGTGCACACCATTATTGATATGACAAAACCATGTTTTCCGAGCTTTTGTATTGTTAAATACACATGGCTGCAAGCACGCGCAGAAGGTGCATTGCATATGGAAGCTGTATCGCACATAGACGCTGCATTACGGGCGGGGTAAAGTATTAAAAAGGTTTTTTTCATTTAAAAAAATTTTTTTTAATGCATGCATAATATATCAAGAATATTGTGTTAAAATTTCAAGTCGATCGGAGTAAAATTGACGAAGTTATGAGTATTTGAGCATCTATTGCTCCATGCCGTTCTCTTCTCTTCTGCGTTTTTCAAACCGTTTTTCTGAGACTTGTCATATTTGAAGTCCGTGTGCACGATAACTCAAAATCTACTGGACCAATCGCTTTGAAATTTTGCACAGTACTTCTTCACATAATTCACCAGGTATCGTCGAGAGCTTTTTTGTTTTTTTAAATAATTACTAATTTTTCAACAACAAATTAGCCGATTTTTTTAGCGAAAATCGGGTTTTTGGCTCCCAAGTGCTACGAAAAATCGATAAATCGAAGAAAAAAATTCTCCCGTCATTACCTCGAGAAACATCTCCTTTAACAAATGCAGTTTGATTTTTTTGTTTCAAATGATTCTGTTGCGAGTTATGGTGCACACCGCAAACCAACTTTTTTTCGAGGCGCCTCCGGGGTTTAATTTTCACTCGCTCAATTTTGAATATTTTGCAATGCAAATTTAGGAGAAAATTGTTCAAATGTTACTTTATTATATGTAAATTTTTCAATAAACGAACACTATTCGTTACGCCAAAAAAAAATCTTAAAAACATGCCTTTTTTCGCCGAATTAACTTTACCCCGCCGTTACGCGCGTCGCCTGAGGGTGGGGGGGGGGGGGGCGCCCCCCGTTGACACCAAACACAATTTTGAAATGTATCAGCGTATCTTAATATACTATCTGATTAATAATTTATAACAAGGCGTTCACCGTTCACACGCATGAGAAAGCGCGGAAAACATGGTTGTAGTATATAAAATAGTTTTTTTCCCCATAAATATTGAAGGATGCTGGTGTTCTTCGGGCGCAGATACGGCTAACAAACTTTTATTTTTCGCGAGATTTAAATACGTCGATATTTAACAAAATTAATATCCGTTTTTAATCGACTAATTTTAACCCATCAAATTAAAAAAAGTTTTTCGCTGAAACGATATGATCGATCTTGTCGAAACGTCGTTAAAATTTTACGATTGTGATATTCGCCTGAAAACATCACTATCTTCGGGGATCGTTGAAACGTTGGATTGCGTTGTGCAAAGACATTGTTGGATGTACAGCGGACGACATGGGATTGGGAAAAACGTTGACGATGATATCGTTGCTGCTGGCTGCGAACGCTGCCAAAGAATCCAGTGACGCAAGCGACGACGAGGAAGCAAAATGGTTGTCAAGCGCACGCACTCAACGTACGTAACTTACGATTATTAACGAATAACTCGATGTGAAGGTGCGTTGGCCTGGAAACGTGATACGGCAGTGCATCAGCGAGAAGGGCATGCAAAGGAACATTGAATACGGAGGGGAGAAGATGGCGTGACCAGTTGATCAATTCGATGTTTACCGAAACAGGACATTTGGGCGGAACTTTAGTCGTGGCTCCGGCGTCATTGGTTGCTCAGTGGGAGTCGGAGGTAAAGAATCGCTGCAAACGCGGTATGCTCTCGGTCGAGCTCTTTCACGGAAACAACCGCGAGGGAAATGCCAAGCGTTTGGCGAGAAACGACATGGTGATAACGACTTACAACATCGTGGCCCGAGAATTCAAGACTTCCGGCGTTTTGTACAAAGTACCGTCGATTATTGTCATACGGTTTTGTCAATTTTGCATCTGTCCCCTGACTGATGGAAAATAATTTTCCGCAGATTCGTTGGAGGAGAGTTATCCTCGACGAGGCTCACGTAATCAGGAATCACAAGAGCCAAACGTGCGAGTCGGCGTGCGGTCTGCAGGCGGACAAACGATGGGTCCTTACTGGTACCCCGGTGCACAACAAAGAGATGGATCTCTTTTCGATATTAAAGTTCCTCCGGTGCTCGCCGTTTGACGACGTGCGCGTCTGGAAGCGCTGGGTCGACAACAAAAACGCCGCGGGCCACGAGCGACTCGCCACCGTTATGAAGAGCATCATGCTTCGCCGTACAAAGCAGGAATTACAGGCTAAAGGGTCGCTCGATTCTTTGCCTGAAAAAACGATCGAAGCGATCGAGGTCCAGCTCGATCCCGAGGAACGTCTCGTGTACGACAAGGTCATGGTCTACTCGCGCACCCTTTTTGCCCAATTCTTGGCTCAGAAAGCCGAGAAAGCTCACATGTTCGAACTGGGCGCTGGGACATACGACAAACCCTCGTGGACGGTGACACGTGAGTATTGACTCCATCTTTTTTAGCTTCCATGTGGAAAAAATTCTGTTTTCATCGATACATGGATGCGATGATCCGAGGCTTGACTACAAAACTCAAAGTAAGAAAATCTTATTTTGTCAATTTGTCTCTTACGCAGACCCCATAATTTATTCTCCCTCTCAGAGCTGACCATACGAGCATTTTTTTTCTTCAACAAGCCTCCTTTACAAGGAAGTCAAAATTGAGAGTCGTACGTATTCTTGACCTACCAACGATTTGAATTTAGACTCTGGCATATTGGTAGCTTTGCGTAAAGAAAACTTCACACCCGACGCCAAGATGCGTCCTTCTTCTCTGCAAATTCTTTTACATTCACCAGTCGATTGAGAGGAGGTACAACGTGGACATTTTTCAGACAAGGATACACAATTTACGAAAGCTCAGAAGAAACTTTTGTCGATGCACGCTGGCGTCGAGTCCCACGAGATTCTCATGCTGCTGTTGCGCCTGCGACAAGTTTGCTGTCATCCGTCGCTTATACATTCGATGCTCGATAAGGAGGATATCGAGCAAAACGGTCTGGAAAACGTCGACAATCCGGCAGACTTAATAAAGCAGATGAACGACATGTCGATGCACGCGGACGAGGATGACGGTGAGACCGGGGTCGACGACAGGGTCGCCGACAATTTGCTGACATCCGAGAACCCCGTGTTCGCGCCGACTCGGAGGAGTTCGAAGGTACACCCCCCCCCCCCCCTTCTCGGGCCGCATTTCGAGGACGAATTTTGATGTTTCCTCTTTTAGATGAGAGCGGTGATCGAAAAAATTGAGGAGGTCGTCAAGAACAAAGACAAAGTTATAGTTGTGTCTCAATGGGTGAGCGTCCTCGAAATTGTCGGGGCTCAGCTCGACGCGGTCAAAGAAGCCACGTATCGCAGTTTCACCGGCAAAGTTCCTGTCAAAGATCGTCAGGTGAGTGCAAAGAGGAAAAAAAATGATTTTTCACGTACACCCTGTGGAAACGAGTGCACACGCATTTTGGCACGATTATCAAGAATCATCTGCACGGTCGTTTTTGGAATTTTTCTCACTCATTTTTTCACCGAATGCAACGATTTGAGTGTCAAAATGCGTGTTTCTATGGTGGCCAGGTCGAGTTTCTCTTCGATCCGCGTTTATCGCAACTGGAAATTCGTTTTCTGACCTTTTTGCTAGCAGTTTTCCCTGGTACATTGATTGGTAATATTTCCTTCCAAAGACAAAATATTGTCCATTTGTCTCGCAATCAGACGTCGAATGTCAAGTATTTCGACTCGTTCGATCCAGTTGTTTTTCAAAAAAGTTCTGAAGACTCTTAATGAATTCTTCGACCTATGGGATCACTGGTGCTTTCGCCTTGATGCATCATATTTTCCATCGAATGCAAGAATAATATTCTCGATATTTCAAACTCAGGGAATAATGGACGACTTTAATTCGCCGCACTCGAGAACGAACGTTCTTCTTCTGTCGTTGACCGCTGGTGGAGTGGGTCTCAATCTCGTCGGGGCGAATCATTTGTTGCTGATCGACATCCACTGGAATCCGCAACTCGAGTGCCAGGCGCAAGATCGAATATATCGATTCGGCCAGAAGAAGAATGTCTTTATCTACAAGTAAGTATGGATCCCGTAGCAATTTTATTGATATGCAGTGGGCAAGAATACGATATGTGAGAATAATTTTTTTGCTCCAAAGATCGTATCGATGAATAATTAGGAGCAGTTTAACGAAGCGTTATTGTCATCGCGTTTTAATAATCGAAAAAATGTTTGAATTTTTTGTTCGATTTTTCGAGAAAAAACGAGTTATTGTTAATGAGTAATGAAACAAAAAGTAAGAATAAAAACGTCGGTTAAGACTAAACTACTATTGCACTGCATAAGAGCATCAAATTTCAAGTCAATCCGTTCATTACACGTCGAGAAATCGTGTACACCGTTTTGGAGAACGAAGTTCCGAGAAAAACGAATTAAATTTTTTACCAACACAGTTCTATCGTTGTAATAATAAGTTTACCTTCAATCTGCGATTCTCGCACCATATTTTAGACCTTCCCCGTCAATTTGAGTCGCTTCAAGCGATTATCCATGTTTTTTTTTAGATTTTCACAGTAGCCCAACCCCTTAAACAGTGTTTCAACAGGCAGGCACGTGCGCGTACGACGTAAGAATATCTAATAACCTATCATTCTTCCTCCATTGCTCGCTCGTTCAGATACATCTGCGTTGACACGATTGAGGAGCGCATCAAGGCTCTCCAAGACAGGAAAATGGAGATCGCCGACAATCTCTTGAGCGGCGGGGGAATAGTAGCCTCGTCAAAACTCTCGCTCGACGAGATGAAGTCCCTTTTCGGCATGTAGCGCGGATTATCGTCATCGCCGGCTGACCTGTGTAAATAAAAATTCAAGTAGCAAAAAGAAGACAAAAAAGCAAACACGTTCGGACAAACGCCCGTGCCGTGTATTACTATAATAATTTTATTACTATTTGACTCGTCATAGTTCCCCGCATATCAATGATCATTTTAAATTATTTTATTTTTGCATTATGATAAGCATTGCCGTCGACGCCGGCTGGCCCGGCTAAATGAAAATTTGAAGAGCAAAAAGATTTTTAAAAAACAGACGTGTTCGGACAAACGCCCATTCCGTGTGTTACGATAATAATTTTATTACTATTCGACTCATCGTAGCTTCGTACGTATAAGTATTCTATTAAAAGTACTTCATTTTTGCATTGTGACAAGTATCGTCGCCGATGCCGGCAGGGCCGTGTAAATAAAAATTTAAAGAAGGAAATGGAAAAAAGCAGACGCGTCAGGACAAACGCTCATTCCGTGTGTTACCATAATCATTTTTGTGCAATTCGACTTTCCGTAGCTTCGTATGTGTAAATATTAAATTAAAAGTACTTTACTTTTGCATCATAGTAAGTATTGCCGTCGAGGCTGGCTATTGTAAAAAGAAAAGCAAAAGAACAAAACGAAAACCAAAGTCATTCTGAGAAACGCACATTCCGTATGATACGATGATAATTCTATTACTGTTAACCTCGTCAGAGCTTTGTACGTGTAAATAATCAATAAAAAGTATTCCATTTTCACATTGTACTGAGTATTGTCGTTGCAACGGATTTGATTTTAAAAATTGCTATCAATTGCCGCAGGACGCGTTCGTCTTCGAGAGGGACGCTCTCTCTCGGCACTTTCTGTTCCAAATTCCGTACGAGAAGTATGTCACGTGACCTATAAAGTAAAGGCAACATTTCACAAAAAAAGAAGGAGCTGACTTTTGACTTTTTTTTGTTTATCTCTGTCGAAGAAATTATACGATGTACCATATGTCCTGAAATCCAATGTATGCCCTTTGAACCCTTGCCTATCACTCCCTAGCCCGATAGCCCTATTACTCGTCTAACCCAACTTCCGTTGCGTCCATATCGGTCTCTATGCTATACCGCATTTTCCGCGGGCAGGGGAAAGTGCGGAAAACATGTACTGGTATAGGCGATCCTGTAAGTCTTCTGAATCTCTGGTGCACAGATTTTTTTACTCAAGTATGCTACACGAAGGTCTCGGAAGTATCGGCTATCCGCTGACTCGTTCGTATCGGCCATGGGCAAACGCTGCTTAAAGCGGGATGTACAGTGACAACGTTAAAAAAATCGACTTCTTTTTTTTTCTTTAAGGGGTTAGGCCACAGTAACTGGTATGAAATCATGTGCGAATTTAACAATTTTGTTTCGTATGAAAAAGTGATTCATTCATAAAATTAATTACATATCTATTTAGTATGAATATCAAGCTGTTATGAATGTTTTTTTTTTTTTCGATGTGCAAAATGGCCGACTACTACCCTGACGGAAATCCGCTTATTGGAATTCGTCAGATTTTAACAAAAAATGTCAGATTTGATAATATTCCGTCAACTTTCAATGAGAAATAATGTCAGAATATGTCATTTATACGACAGAATCTGTCATATTATTTCGAGATTTGACATTTTCTGTGAGAAGTTCATGATTTCTGATCGGAAATTGGAACATGCCTTACAGAATCTGTCATATTTTATCAGAAAAGTAATGTTATAATTCAGTAATTTCTGTCAGAATCTTACATAATATGTCATATAATGTCGTAAGAGTTTTCCATTTTATGTGAGATTTTCGTCATTTAATGTCATTTTTTGATGGAATAAAATGGAATTCTTCAACATTCATGAAATATTATGATCGAATCTGTCGAATTATATCATTCTTTCTTATTTTTTGTGAGATTTTCGTCATTAAATGTCATTTTTTTATGGAATATAATGGAATTCTTCAACATTTATAAAATATTATGACCGAATATGTCAAATTATATCATTCTTTCTTATTTTTTGTGAGATTTTCGTCATTAAATGTCATTATTTAATGGAATGAAATGGAATTCTTTAACATTCATGAAATATTATGACCGAATCTGTCAAATTATATCATTCTTTTTTATTTTTTGTCATATAATGACCGAACTTGTTAACTTTTGACATTTTGCATTATAAATATATGATATATTCTGATGAATTTTGACATTAATTATCGATTCTGATAATAAATTGTCAGAATTCTGTCAGCTGAAATCTGTCAAAATTCAACAAAAATGTGACAACAAAATATGATAAAAATTATCGTTTTCTATCATTTTTGACATTTTCTGTCATTTTTTTCGATGCAACAATATGTCAAAAAATGGAAAACTTATTTATCATTTTTTGTTAAAAGATGACATTTTCCGACATACAGATGACAGAAAGTATCAAACTCTGTGATTTAATGACAGCTGAAATCTGTCAGAATTCAACAAAAATGTGACAACAAATTATGATAAAAATTATCGTTTTCTATCATTTTTTGTCATTTTCTGTCACTATTTTCGATGCAACAATATGTCAAAAAATGGAAAATTAATTTTATCATTTTTTGTTAAAAGATGAAATTTTCTGACAAAAAGATGACAGAAAGTATCGAATTCTGTGATTTTATGACATTCCGTAAAGTTAACATAATATGTGAGGTTCTGTCCGATTTTCATAGATTATTTCCGACAGAATCTATCAAAATATGTACGATTCCATCAAATTATGTTAGAATCTATTCATTTTCACAGTTTCTGACATTTTTTAACAGATTTCAACATTATTTGTCGAATTCCAATAAGCGGATTTCCATCAGGGTAATATTTTATTTTGTTATCTTTTTTTAGGCTCTCCGCGGCGTGACTTTTAGCATCAACAATTTTTGACCTAGAGCAAAAAACAAAAATTCTCAATCTACATTAGAATACCTAGAGAAGTACGTACGGAATTAAAAAAATTTTGTTTTATTCAAAAGTTGTAGGCATTTGAACTTAAGAAATGAATTTTCAGTGAACCATTTCGTATAAAACTGCTCATAAAATGAAAAGTTTTCGATTAATCAGAAATTCCGTACGTACTTCTCTGCGAAATGTTATAAGGAACATAACTTTTAAATTTGAAGTAAATCGAATGAAAATCGTTGAATTTATTTGTCACGCCCACGGTCTTACCACGGAGCCTAGATACCAGGAGGTTCAGCGGCAATGCAAAGGCGCTGAAAAAAGCGTCCCCGAAAATGTCCCGAAGTGATGGCGCTGGGGTGCAGCGGCACCTACATATATAGTAATATATTGGTCAACGACGTGAAAGTGATCGGATGAATTTCCAACCTCAAGACAGACCGATCGTGACATCAAATGTCGAAATATCCGCCGATTCATAATTTCCTCGTGACGGTTCGGAAAAAAAGCGAGAAAAGATCTCAAACTCAAACTCAAAATGGCGGCGATACAGCCCATCTAGAAAAACGTGTTTTTTTTACATATAGCTTCACGGGAGAACGGTTTTCTCGTAAAATATAAGACCTGAAGTAAAAGCCAAAAAAATGATAATTTATATATTACTAGCTATGAGACTACCTAGAAATTTGCTTTCAAATTTTGCAAAAATAGCGCACTTTGAAGGAAATTAATCGATTTTTTGCCAAAAAAGCAGTAAATTGTTTGTAAAAAGAAGTTTACATTTAATCAAAAAACGGCTACGTACTCCCATAAAGAATATAATTGTGAAGCTGCCATCAAAATTTCAACCTCGAAATCGATGCACGCCAAGGTGGTCGAGTAATCCGTCTTCCGAGATCGAAAAACCCAGGTAGCAATTTTCAAAAAGTTGTCCAAAAGTCGACTAAAAGGGTGCCAAATGTCCGCCCGGAAGTTATCTTAAAGTCAACAACCATCCAAAAAGATAACTTTTGGACACATGATAACTTATAGATAACTTTCAAGCGGGCATTTGGCACCCTTTTAGTCGACTTTTGGACAACTTTTTGAAAATTGCTACCTGGGAAAGTGCTATCCAAATCGATGCATACAAAGGTGGTCGAGTAATCCGTCTTCCGAGATCGAAAAAAGTGGTTTCGAGAAAAACGCGTTTAAAGTTGTACGAGCAACTCAGCGCGCGCTCCAAGGCGCTGCGGCCAAATCGATAAATGAACCTTTAAATAAAAAAATTGCTACAGGACCAATTGCATATTGTTTTTATGACACCAAAGTATTTTTAGGAAAGAAAACGTCTTTCCAAAATCCTAGAGTTGTGTTATCCCTTAACATTAATGAGGGTTAGGTACATCATCTGTGATCTGTCTAGGATCACACCCATGTTGAGCGTATATCTATATACACATAGGTACCGGAGCACCCCAGCGCCATCATTTCTTGTTCTCGTTTTGGGGACGAGTTGAAGGGCCTCGCTGAACCTCCTGGTATCTAGGCTCCATGGGCCAACCTAGCGGCGCGGGTGGCCAAGTGACTCCGTCGGTAAAGAAGTGCAAAAGTTTTTCAAACTTTTCTCGAAAATGACGCGACCGAATGACGAGAAATTATATCGATCCCTGATCACTGAACGAATAACCTACACATCCTGGACATAAGTTTTTGACAACTTATTGATTAATCTACCCCGGGAAACGGCTAGAAAAAAGTGTTCGAAATCGAAATTTCGGTTCAGCTAATTGCGAATCGAATTTTGGCTAATGCGGCTTCAGCATATCTCATTTTTCTTTGTTACGACCGTTCCGATTGATATCTTCGTAAACCATATTTCTTATTGTGCGTCTATCAAAACGGTGAGGGTCTTTCCCCGAAGCGTCAATTTTTCTGATAAAAATTCTCAACGGATGCTTACCGACCGAGTCGTTTCCTACTTACCTACCGCCGCTTACGTTACGTTTAAAAAATTCGACTTTTCTCGTACGCACTCGCCACCGCCGTTAGATGGCGCCAGGGTCGATTTCAAAACCGCGCGTTTCCCTCACGGAACGCAGGCGCCATTTGACCGTTTGCATTTCGATTCAAATTTTGCACGGTTTGACGAGCACGCGGGTTGTAAACATCACCGGAGGTCGACAGGTTCAAGCGTGTTTCGAAAAAAATCTCAACACAGGATTTTTCTTCGCGTACGTTCAACCGGAGGTCGCGCTTTCGGATAAATAAAATACGAAGAAAAAGAAGCCGACGACCAGTCTCTGTCTCTTGTTCTCGCTTTGTTCGTCGCCAGAATATTTCGGCAAAAGCGTTACGGTAAACGTGTTTCCGCATACAAGGACAAATGGCAGGAGGCCGTGCGTCCTGGCGTGGCTCCTCAAAGGACGACGAAGAAAGTGACGAGAGTTTCGTGCTCAGCAGCGACGACGATGATTTTTTGGCCGATAATTCAGAAACTAGAAACAGCGCGTGAGTTTTTTTCATCGTCTCTGTTATTCTTCACTAAAATTCCCACGTGAGCCCTCGCACGCTTCGATAATCCCTTGCACTTTTATTCGATTTTATTATTTTTGCTGACTTTTCGGTCGCGCGTTGCTGTTGAGGAAACTCGGTGGTTGGGCCACTGCCGAGCGGTCACCCATCCGAGTGTCGGCTTGGGGGAAAGCGGCAGCACGCCTGGTGGCAACTGGAATTTGGGTAATAACGACGCGTGGCTTTTTTCAGTATCCAAAGAGTCATGGAGGATTCCAACGACGGCAGACTGACACCTTTCATTAGTAAAGCTATACGCCGCAGTCTCCATCGCTTCACCAGAGAGTCTTTTCACGCGGACAGCGACGACGAGAAGTCGGGACACGTTCTTATTCCTGATAGCGAAGGTACGTACACCTCTTCAAAGAATATCATAGAGGGCGTATCGGAACGTTGCATTTGTTTAAACACAAACGTACATATATTGCGAGCCTCAAAAAAAAATACAAAGAAACAGCAAAAACATGGCCACCGGCAGATGATGATTTCTTTTTCGCGATGTTTGCCCGTGGATGCTTCAGCTTAAATGGCCCACTTGAAATCTAAAAACCAAACGGGTTGTTCAAGTTAACGGCGGGGTAAAGTTAATTCGGCGAAAAAAAGGCATGTTTTTAAGATTTTTTTTTTTGGCGTAACGAATAGTGTTCTTTTATTGAAAAATTTACGTATAATAAAGTAACATTTGAACAACATTCTCCTAAATTTGCATTGCAAAATATTCAAAATTGAGCGAGTGAAAATTAAACCCCGGAGGTGCCTCGAAAAAAAGTTGGTTTGCGGTGTGCACCATAACTCGCAACAGAATCATCTGAAACAAAAAAATCAAAATGCATTTGTTAAAGGAGATGTTTCTCGAGGTAATGACGGGAGGATTTTTTTTTTTTCAATTTTTCGATTTTTCGTAGCACTTGGGAGCCAAAAACCCGATTTTCGCTAAAAAAAATCGGCTAATTTGTTGTTGAAAAATGAGTAATTATTAAAAAAAACAAAAAAGCTCTCGACAATACCTGGTGAATTATGTGAAGAAGTACTGTGCAAAATTTCAAAGCGATTGGTCCAGTAGATTTTGAGTTGTCGTGCACACGGACTTCAAATATGACAAGTCTCAGAAAAACGGTTTAAACAACGCAGAAGAGTTTGGTCGGCATGGAGCAATAGACGCTCAAATACTCATAACTTCGTCAATTTTACTCCGATCGACTTGAAATTTGAACACAATATTCTTGATATATTATGCATTCATTTAAAAAATTTTAAAAAAAATGAAAAAAACAAAAATTTAAATACTTTACCCCGCCCTTAATAAAAACGAGCGATTGACGGTCGTATATATTTTTAATAATTTTTTTTAACGTCGCGACTAATTGAAATTCGAGCATAAAAAATCTATTGAAAAATTCGTCATTTTTACGTTACTATTGAAAAATGAAGATGGATTTTTTGAAAGTGAGAGCGTCAATGACCGTCAAAATTTCGTCCTGTAAATTTGGAAACAATCCATGAAGTGGTTCTCGAGATGTCATGTCCGCTGACTTTGATAAGTGTTGCGTGAAAAACGCTTTTAAGGGGTCTTCTCACTTTACACACTAGAAAAACGCTATTTTCGTGTTTTTTAAACATAGGTTTATATTGTCAGGGTGTCTACCGACCTGAAAAGTCATGAAAAATCTTAAATGTCACGAAATTACACTCGACCATGAAAAAGTCATGAAATGTCATGAAAAATTGCCAGTCTACCTGAATTATTATACTCTACTAAATTATCGTTGAGTCTATATTCAATATGAACTAAGGTACTTGTCGATAGAGAAGCGAATATCGAATCGATAGAAAATAAAATAGAAGAAAGTAAAAGAAAATGATGCGTTATCTCAACATATGGGTCATTCCATGTCAAATCGACAAATTTTTTACCTGACCCCCTTTGATTTCGCTGAAAATTTTCTATCTTTTTCTACCCCCCGAAAGTTATTTTTCAGAATTTTTTCAAATTTTTTTTCCCGACTCAAAAAAAGTTATGAATTTTTGAAAAAAACCGCTCTTTTATTTTTAAATTGCCAGAACTTTTTCAAAAATTGACCGTTTGGGAACTTTTTTTTTTCAAAATTTTTGTTTTTAAATGTAGTTTTCGAAAAAAAATATGAAAAAATTTTCAGAATCCCAGATATATGAAATATTTTAGTTTTTTTGAAAAAACCGTAATTTTCTCAAAGTCCGACCGTTTTTTTTTTGTTTTTTTTTTGCTCTAAAAATACTTCAACTAATTCTGCAATGATCCCCGTTAATCAAAAGATGTGACGACAATCGCTTCTAATTTTTTTTCTTGATTATAAAAAAAATTTTGTTGAATTTTTGCTGATTTTATATAACTTTGTTATGAAATTTTTTTTATTTCCTCGTGAAACCTCCAAAGTTGAAAAATAAAATTTTATTGGAGAATTTCAAGTGATTATCGTCCAAGAAATTGTTATTTTTTTTCAAAAAAGTAAAAAAAAGGACTTTTCTTACTCTTAAATAAATTCACCGTCTCTTAACATCTTTAAATAAATTAAAAACATTTTTTTGTATGTGTTCAAATTATATTATCTTTTATTTAACTTTCATCAGAAGTATTGTCAACAGAGGGCTGAAGCATTTTTTTATAACATGAACTACATATTCGCTCATCAGTCGACAAATTGTATCGAATTGCTAAATGCTCCGGTAAATTTCGCAGGGATATTTTTTTTCTATGCTTCTCCAAATTAAATGGATTGCAACATCGATCAAAAAACTTCGGCATTGTAATCACTCGTTAACAAAATATAAATTAACAGCACTTTATGATAAATAATAGGTACTTTATTTAGCAATAGTAAGTCTACGTGACACGATGAACACAACGACAATGTAATTATTCTGAAAACATAACCTCCATATTATTTAAATGAAATGTAGATGATATCTTTTTTACCGACAATCGATAGCTCTTAAATTATCACATTGTATCAACTGGAGGTAACTTTTAAACCCATTGTATTTTTGAAGTTGTCATATTTCAGTACCAAAAAAAAACGTCCATAAGAGTAAAAAAATAACGTCAATGAGAGAAAAAAATTATTTTTTTTTTAAAATAACAATTTCTTGGACGATAATCACTTGAAATTCTCCAATCAAATTTTATTTTTCAACTTTTGAGGTTTCACGAGGAAATAAAAAAAATTTCATAACAAAGTTATATAAAATCAGCAAAAATTCAACAAATTTTTTTTTATAATCAAGAAAAAAAATTAGAAGCGATTGTCGTCACATCTTTTGATTAACGGGGATCATTGCAGAATTAGTTGAAGTATTTTTAGAGCAAAAAAAAAGCCAAAAAAAAACGGTCGGACTTTGAGAAAATTACGGTTTTTTCAAAAAAACTAAAATATTTCATATATCTGGGATTCTGAAAATTTTTTCATATTTTTTTTCGAAAACTACATTTAAAAACAAAAATTTTGAAAAAAAAAAGTTCCCAAACGGTCAATTTTTGAAAAAGTTCTGGCAATTTAAAAATAAAAGAGCGGTTTTTTTCAAAAATTCATAACTTTTTTTGAGTCGGGAAAAAAAATTTGAAAAAATTCTGAAAAATAACTTTCGGGGGGTAGAAAAAGATAGAAAATTTTCAGCGAAATCAAAGGGGGTCAGGTAAAAAATTTGTCGATTTGACATGGAATGACCCATATATTAGTTTTTCTTTGTTATTCGTGTAAAGCGACTAGATGATATTACTCAAAGTTCCTAAATGTATGCAATATTTTTCTACATGTTACCAAAATATATTTCTTTACAGCAATCTTGAAATTGTGTTTGTCTCGCATTGTTTACTACATATGGAATTGTACAGTTTGGTGACTTTTCGTTTATTCCGTATACTCTTTATTGGCATACAACACACATCTGCTTGAAAGAGCAAAATAAAAATATAAAAATGTAGAAAATCGATCGCACTGTAGAATCATTAAGTATACTATGCCAGAAAGTTATACTAAGAGGCATGAAAAAATCCCCATTCCTTGCCTCAAAATCCTTAAATGTCGTGCAATTTCAGTTCTGGTCAAAATTAGACACCCTGGTTGTACATATTGATATAAAAGTTGTTACACTTAATAAATACACTTTCGAAATACATTTTTAAAAAACAAACTATTTAAGTCACGATTTGTAGACGAAAATGGTAGCTAAAAAATTGTAGGTCTGTGCTGATGATGGAAACACGGAGGTGGATCATCCAAAACAAAAAAATCAAACGGTTTTAGATTCAGTATGTTAATCGCTATAGTGCATATACAATTTTTGATACATAAAAAAAAGACAAAATAGCGGACATTTTTCGAAAAGATAACAAAAAACGTTTTTTTTTCACCGTTTTTGGCAAAAAAAATAGTAAATATCAAAATTTAAAAAATCCTTGATATGCACTATAGCTATAGTTGTGAAGAATATGTAGTTAATATTTCAGAAGGATCGGTTCAGTAGTTTCAAAGATTTTATCAACAAGCCGTCGAAAAACGTGAGAAAAACGCGTTTAAAGTTTGTTTGGGTTACATAAATACATTTAAATTAAAAAAAAATGTATTTCGAAAGTGTATTTATTAAGTTTAACAATTTTTATATCAATATCGATTGTTTCCTCAATTATTTTTTTAATGTTCATTATTCGTCCTCCGATCCTTATCATTGCAGGATCCTGCCTTCGCCCACCTCACTCATAGCCCCTTTAAGATCTTTGCTCCATCTTGACGGGCTGCCGTTTATATTTCTTATTTCTTCCTTTGGACATATTTTGAGCCAACGGCCTTCCTCCATTTCCGCTATCTTGAGTATGCAATTCCCCGCTCTGGAGAACGTTTTATTATTTGCTAAAACCGGTTGAGGATTCTTGCTGGGCCTGCATACGCTTTTGGTCACTATTTGGCGTTTTTTTTTGTTGCAAATTAAAGTAAAGATTTTCGGCTATAAAACTGTGAAATAAAAATTTGACAGTGACAAAACGACATTTCGCGAAAAACGCGTCCGTCCGCGCTAGGTCTCACGCAGCTGGTGGAATGGCTGGACAGCTGGTCGATGGCCGAGGAAGGCTGTATCAACCGGAATAATTGCAAAAATGCAAAAAAACATCGATGTTTTTTGAAAATTTTACACTGACGATTAAGATTCGAAAAGAAGCCTTTCAAAGCTATAGGGCTTCAAGAATCTTCGACCGGATTCGGCAAATATTCATTGGTTGTCAAGTAATTCAAGTTTGAACGCAAAGATCGTTCAATCAACCGGCGACGAAAATTACCGAGCAATTAGATTAAAAAATCGTGGCATTATTTTTACGATAAATATCATGGTTCAAAGGGCGAAGAGTTGCATTATTCTTTCGACACCGTCGACTATGCACGTTAATTTTCTAATGCCGAATGTTCACGTTGACAGACGAGTCCGACGACGACGTCCAGATCGTCCAAAACAAGCCCAGGCGAAATCGCGTCGTTAATCTGGACACCTCCGACGAAGAACCATCTGCGGCCCATTCGAACGCTGAGGAGATTTCGGATGACGAGGCCGCTGGGGATCGTTTTCCACGTTCGGATGATCCCCCGCAGAGTCTGGAGTCAGCCAACTCTGAGGATTCCACGCCGGAGGAAGACGGGGCCGAGCAGTCGGAGCCGTCGGACGGACGCATAAGCGTCGATCCGTCCGACGAGAGTCAGACGGCGTCGGAAAGTTCGTCCGTCGAGATTCATAACGCTTCGGGCAATTCGATTGAAGCGAAGGTGGTGTCCGAAAATCGGGTCAGAGCGAAGGTCCTGCCGAAGAATCGGATCAAAGCGGAGGTCGCGTCAAAAAATCGGGCCGAAAAGGAAGACTCGCCAGAAAATTCGGGCGAAGAGGAACACTCGGCGAAGAATTCGGTCGAGGAGGAGCTCGCGATGTCGATAGCGATACAGGAATCGAGAAACTCGAGCCTTGATCCTTTGAAGGCCCAGAAGAAAGCCTATCTCGTGCATCAAAAGCAACAGGTCGAGAAAAAATTGGCAAAAACAAAGGTGCGATCACGTCTCGAACGAATAATTATAAACTTTTTCGTTGCATGGCCCACAAGTCATAACAGTCGAGCAGATATGGTTTTTTAGAATAATTTTAATATAAATGTGCCATTATTATTATTATTATTACATTATTTTTTAAAATATTTGTATAAAATTACTATCAAAATATTATTATTTTAACGGCAATAATAAAAATAATGATATCAATAAACAATAATAATATTTAAGGAGTAAGGCCACTGTAACGGCCCAAAAAAAAAGGTTTTTTCACTAATTTTTTGCTCCCGAAATTGAAGGTATTTGAAAAAAAACTTTTAATGGTGTTATCGGGCATACATTAAACTTTATTATAAAATTTTTTTACAGTAAAAAAAAAACAAAATCGCGGTTCCACAGCTATCTTCCCGGGACATGTTTTGCTTCCAGGGCTCCGCGGCACGCAGCACCACTGGTGCACTTTTGAATCTAGAACAAAAAAAAAACCATTAATCTAGAGGGCTATAGCTAGAGAATGTCGATCGGATTTTAAAAAGTATCAATTTTTGTGGATTTGGCGTGCGTTTGAAAAAAAAAATTAATTTTTGACGAAAAAAACGGCAAGTTTTTTGTTAATAAAAAATCAATAAATAAAGTTCTTGGAAATTCCGATCGACATTCTCAAGATAATGTAAATGTTCACATCTGGTTAAAATTTCAAGTAAAAAAAATGAAAATTGTTCGAGTTATGCTGCGTGCCATTTTGAAAAACCATGTTTCGAGAAAAACGCGTTTAAAGTTTTGCGAATAGTTTTTTATTGGAAAAAATTAAAAAAAGAAGTTAAAAGGATTTAAACTATTTTTAAACTAGAGGGTTTAAACTATTTTTTAAGCCAATAAAAAAAAATCGATTTTTCAAAAAATTTACAGTGGCCTTACCCCTTAATATTACCAGAACATTTTCATCGTGGAAAAGTATCCAATTGATATTTTTTGTACGAAAATATTTGTAATAGACTGTAATAATTAGATAGTAAAGTTTCAAACAAAATAACTACTTTGTAACTTATATATTTATGTACTTTATACATTGCCGTTTGACTTCAAAAGAACTATATTAACTTTTGGTTATTTTTTCCATTACAACTATAAATTAACAGTATCAAATTTGTTATTTTTATTATGATTATATCAATCGCATACTTATACATTCTATAAAAAAAAGGTTTTAAAGAGTACAAACGTACAATGTCATCACACAGATTGTTGGAATTATTCGCAGGATGTATATTCACTGTTGAATGATCAGAGGTTTCAATAAACTGAAACTATTTTTCGTACTAGACTTTGTCTTGAAGCTTCAGATGACCTTCCGTTTGATTTTCAACTTTACCTATAAACTATAAAACTAAATGTTCTTAAACTTTTCTGCTATTTTTCCCGCTTCCATTCGTCTTTGTGTGTTTCTATCGGGAAGTACAACAATAAAATAAAACCGAAATACGAGAGTTTACTGTGCCGATTTCAGATGCTGTACAATTCCGGCAAAATGGACCTGCTACCTGACCGGGGTGAGAAGCTTCGACTGAGCATATTGAGGGATGAGAAAGAGCTCGAGACGATAGCGGACGATTTGAGGAACCTGGAGTTGGAGGCAGTGAGCAGCGCAAAAACACCGAAAGCCGAGGTGGTGAAAAAGAGCCTGTTCAAGGAAGGCAGTCTGGACATCAATCCTCAGTACTTGAAGCCAACGACGCTCGGTATCGACAAGGATCTTGGCAAAAAAGCTCAAGAGACCGTTCAGAGAGAGCTGGGATTAACGGTGGAAAGGCTCAAGGATCTTCACGGATCGCTGCTGGGCAAACCGTCCGAGGACCAGCAGGCAAAGGATCCTCGCGGTCTAAAGGTCAACCTAATGCCTCATCAAAAATACGCTCTCACCTGGCTCCTCTGGCGTGAGACGCAAAATCCATCGGGAGGCGTATTGGGTCAGTAAATTATTTTTCGCCAAAAAAATTGCTTTTTCCCGAAAATGTATAAGAAAATGTATAAGCTGGTGTTTTTCGGGCACAGATACATCTAACGAATTTTTACTTTCCGCTAGGTTTAAATACGTCAATATTCAATAACAATGAATATCTATTCGTTTTTTTTATCCTTTAAGGAGGTACGGTGATGACCACGCTAGTAAACTAAGAGTCTATTTTTCGCCATAATACCGCTACGTTTTAGACATATGTGTGTGGCCTATATTTCGAGAAATATTTTTTAAGTATTGAATTTCAAGCTACTTATTATTTTTATAATATGAAAACAAACGTAATAATCTACTACTCGACTTCAGTAGTACGCCATATCGTCGACGTTTAGCATCGTTGCATTTTCGATAGCTGTCATCGGTCCCACGCGCTCGGCTTATTATTTTTGGTAGCCGGTAAACATGGAGAATGAAAATAAGTACTGTAAAAGTTTATCAAGAGAGTAGCAGGATTGTACCTGAAGTCCAGTTTAGAGACAAAGGTAGATTCTGTCGGACAAGAATTAGAGAGTGAAAAGATGATATTGCGAATGCAAATGAAAAACGTCGCGTTGACGTTAACCTCAATATCCAATGTCCAATCTGTCCGAAGTCAAAACATATTTCATCGATGGTTATGTTATTTTTCCCTTTCCTAATTTTCACAATATTTGCAGATATAAAAACGAACGTTCATTTTATATGATGGTTTTTCCATGCTGAATTTACATATAAATGCGTTGTATACATGTCGCCAGAAAGATTGAGATGCCTTAGCTATACATAAAAGAACTTTGAGTAAATATCGACGAAAGGCCTTTTATAATCGATTAAAAAACGTACGGCTTCACACAACCATATTTTTAATTCGCGTTGAAAATATCCGATAGAAGAATCAAATTTGCGCGGGTATCCGGCGTTGCCACGCTTCGAGCAAGATGGCTGCGGTTACGTCACGAGACGTCTCTCTCGCCGAATACTTCGGGTTTTCGCGACTTTATTTCTAAATTTATTGCTTATTTCTGCGGTGAGCTTTCCAATTCAAGTTGCCTTATTGATCACAACGAACCAACGAACGCAACCGTCAGTTTTTTTTACGCGTGTCTTGGCTCCAAGTAGCACAAAAAAATCGATATATGAGAGGACAGGCACATTTTGTCGTCTACGTGTGACTAATTGACCAACTTTAACAATTAATAACTCGGAAACTGTACGGTAAATCTCGCGGAAACTCCGCCTACGCATGGACAAAGCTCTCGACAATGTTATTTAAAAAAATCGAGCTTTTATCTCCGACTCGCTCCAATCACCGTACCTCCTTAACTGAATCCCAGCAGATTAAAACAAGTTTTTCGATGAAACGATATGGTCGACCTTGTCGAAATGTCGTTAAGGCGTTATGCCACAGTAACGGGGGTAAAATCATGTGCGAATTTAAGCATTTTGTTCGTATGAAAAAGTGATTCACTCATAAAATGAATTACACATCTGTTTAGTTTGAATATCAGGCTGTTAGAAAATGTATATATTTTTTTTCGATGTACAAAATAGCCGACTACTAATATTTTCTTTTGTTATCTTTTTTTTTAAGCTCTTGCCGCGTGACATTCAGCACCCGGAATTTTTTTACTTAGAACAAAAAACAAAATTTCTCGTCAGTCTACATTGGGGCCGTCCATATATTACGTCATTCTAAATTTGGGGGGGGGGGGGAGGTTCGTCTGCGGATGACGGTAAATGATGGATGAGGGGGGGGGGGGGGCGTTTCGAAATTGACGTCATTCTTGTGATACCAGTTAATTCAAAATGTATAATAGTATATTGTACAACTAGAGTGGTTTCCCCGCATGAGTGATGAAAAATATTTTGCAAGTACCTAATGGTATTAATTATTGAACTCATTATTTATTTATTTATTACATAAGGTTTGTCTACATTATATTCCAGAACTTCAAATAACAGCGTATCTATTAAAATAGTTCGATCGAGCCAAAATGAATATGGGGAGGATAAGGAGATATTACCCGTGATCCAGGATTTGCAAGAATGGGTGAAAACTCCGTGGGAGCTATCCAAAGAAAACTAAAGAATAGGGAAGAATAATATTATTATATTAATGAAAATTGCCAAAGTACAAAATAATAAAAGATGATTCTATAAAAAAATGTGGGAGCTATCCAAAGAAAACTAAAGAATAGGGAAGAATAATATTATTATATTAATAAACATTGCCAAAGTACAAAATAATAAAAGATGATTCTATAACAAAATGTTTTAATGTTACCCAATTTTTCTCAAATCCGCAAATGTTTTAATTTTGCCAAACTGGTAATGATGTCAGTTTTGCGAGAGGGGGGGGGGGGTCATTAGGAAATGACGATAGGATGATTGTAGGGGGGGGGGGGGGCGGTTCGAAAATCAGCAAAAATCAATGACGTAATATATGAACGGCCCCATTAGAATACCTAGAGAAGTACGTACGGAATTTACAAAATATTGTTTTATTTAAAAGTTGTAGGTACTTGAACTTAAGGAGGTTGGAGCGATTCAGTTGAGTCAAATGACGGTTTATTCATTTTTTTTTTTTCAATGAACCTCAAAAAATTGCATACGAGGTACAGATTTATTCTATATATGCTAATTTTTTAAAATATACATTTAAAGGGCAAAATTATGCATTTTAACATTTTTATTACGTAAAGTAGAAAAACTTTTGTGTTACTACCAACTTGAAAAAGCATAACATTATCGATGATTATTATGAAAAAACTACGACAACGAATGTTTTATACAATTCACAATGAAATTTTGAGTAATTCATAATTATGCCTATTCATATTTACGTCGCGAGATTATTGGCCCATGGTTTACGATGGGCAAGATGAGGATTTTTTTATTTCTAAATGTTCACAAATGTTCAGTTTGCGTTAATCCGTTGTTAGAAATGGTTTATCTTGGTGCTAAATAACAATAAAAATTACATAACCATTAGTGTGAAAGTCTTGCCCATCTAACCGCACGTTAAATTACATACATTAAACTATTTTTTATCTCTGGTGTTTGTTGGTGAAAAAAGTTAAAAAAATTCGTAAAGACTCAGTATAGTGTAAACAATAACATGTATTTTTTGAAAATTAAATTTAACCTCGGATTGTGGCTAACGCTTCAACCTCCTTAAGAAATGAATTTTCTGTGAAAAGTTTCGTTATAACTGCTCATAAACTACTCATAAAATGAAAAATTTTCGATTAATCAGAAATTCCGTACGTACTTCTCTGCGAAATGCAATTAGGAGCATAACTTTTGAATTTAAAGTAAATCGAGTGAAAATTGTTGAAGTTATTTGTCACGCCAATTGGAAAAAATCTGTTTCGAGAAGTTTCGCGTAGTCGGCCATTTTGTACATCGAAAAAAAAATATATATATTTTCTAACAGTTTGATATTCGTACTAAATAGACGTGTAATTAATTTGACAAGTGAATTGGCCTTATGGTGCAAGAAACGACGTCGTCCGTGAACGAAAATGAGTATTTAAATTTCCCGCTACTTTCATTTACTTTAAATACTCATTTTCGTTCACGGACGACGTCTTTTTTTGCACCATAAAGCCACCTTTGTTTTTGATATATTTAAAAGAAAAGAACGATCATTCATAAATATTTGAAAAGTTACTTCATTCATAATAATTGCAAAGTTACTTCAGTTTCCATAAGGCTGCTTGTAATTTGTGCATTCTAATTTCTCAGTAGCCACCTTCCTAATCGTCGTGAATTTTTACATAACCTTTCAAATGTTTTACGTAATGACCTATTAAATTTTTACAATTTTATTACCATTTTCAATTTTGGACACAACATCCTTAAGGGACAACACCACTGTGACCCCCTGTTTTTTGCCATTTTTCAAGAATTTTTTTTTGTGGGAAAAAAGAGATATTCGAAAAAAAAATTTCTTTGTTTTGTTCATTGTTTATTGAAGATACATAAAAAAAAATTTCAAATTTTTCACGCCCCATGGTGACGCTGGGGAAGCTCCCGCGTCAGGTACTGTTGCCTCTGCAGTGGTTCGCGGCACGCAGCAGAACTCTCATCAAAGTCGATCTGAAAAAAAATACCGAGTGTTTACGTTAATAATATGGTATTTTGAAGAGAAGTACATAGGAATTTGAAAAAATATTGATTTTAAAAAAATAGGCACGCTTTTGAAATTAAAGGACGATTTTCGAGCAAAATTTCTCGTCGAAAATAGGCTATAACATTTTTTATTATTGAGATATCGAAAAAATCCTATGTACTTCTTTAGATAATCTAGTTTTATTGATGCAGTCTAAATTTGAAGTCGATCGGATAAAAATTGCTCGAGTTCTGCTGCGTGCCGCACTCAAAAAAGTGGTTTTGAGAAAAACGCGTTCAAAGTTTTAGGTTTGTTAATTTATGCGATAAATTGGAAAAAAAAATGTTTACCTTTAATCAGCGATGCCGGCACCATATAGCTGGCCTTCAAGAAGCAAATCATTGTCCCTAGCATCTTTTCTCGAACTTGTAGAGGCTCTTCTTGCCTCTTTTGCAGCATCTGTGAGCGAGCGCTCCGCCAGCTCGATCCGCGCTGCGTCGGTTTCAACGCAAAAATTGACACAATTTTGGGCCGATAGTTATCCCGAACGTCTCCAAAACTTTCATGAGGCTTCTCAGGCCATCATTGAATAATAATACCGCGATATCAGCTGCAATATCGACGATTGACGATTGACGACTTGAACATTTTGCAATTATCGCCGCCTATGGCTTTTTTTCGAAACTATATTTATAACAATAGCCGGTTTTTGTGAAAGGAGACAAAAGAATATCTGGGAAAGACCCGCAGGACCTGGGAAAGGCCCGGTATACCTGCCGACCCTGAGGCGCGCAGCTGCGCGGGACCCCGAGCGTCACGGAGCGCTGCACCGCTCCACAAAATATTCAATATCTCCGAAAATAATTATTTTTTCGACCTGGGTACAACGGCATCTTAATCTTAAATGTATTTTAGATTTTTCTAGATGGTTGTCAAAAAATTGATTTTTTAAAGCCGTCACAGTGGTGTTGTCCCTTAAGGTAATCCTATCGCTTCACACTAGTCATACCACTGATCATACTTGAGACTTGTAAAATGGATATTTTTAACATATGCAAAAAGAACAATTTGTAATAATTAAAATTTTCCATGCGTAAACTGTTTAGTGAATGTTCACATTTAATTAGAAAAATGATAAAATAATGTCAAAACAATGTCAGGTGGGAAAAATATGAAGCACTGTATTCGGGCCCGATTGGTAAAAAGCGTGGTAAATTTGTGTCGAAATATGTCGTTAAAAATGAAATATGCGTGGAAATTCGAATTAATGGAATGAGGTTAGAACTACAGTCAGATGTTGCCTTGCCGTCACGTCTCTTTATCGTAGCAAGTGGCAATAAATCCAATACCGGAAGTTCAAATTCAACTTGATATTACATAAAAATTAGGTCAATAAGCGTATCTTTTTTCTGAGAGCATTCGATTACTACAAGTGTTAAGTATGTAAATCTGATTATTTTTACGAATCTGACGGATTCCCACTATTATATACACTTGTGTAGCGACCGGAAATTGGGCTTTAGTATGTCGTCTCGGAATTCCTTCACAATGCGCAATTTTTATACTTTTTTCTCTGTAACTAAGTCGATAACCGACCCTGAAACGTTGCAGAGACTATTAATACATTTAGTGAAACTCAACCAAAAAAAATGAAAATCCTACGGATTGACGCTTGGCGATAGGATTACCTTAAACTCTTACGGTTGGGACATTCGCCCTAAAAACATCATTATCCTCGAGCATCAATCGTTGAAAGGTTGGATTGGCTTACAAAGATATTGTTGAATGTACAGCGGACGACATGGGTCTGGGAAAAACGTTGACGATGATATCGTTACTGCTGGCTTCGAACGCTGCCAGGGAATCCGGTGATGCGAGCGACGACGAGGAAGAAAAATGGTTGTCAAGCGCCCGTACTCAACGTACGTAAATTACGATTATTAACGAATAACTCGATGTGAAGCTGCGTTGGCCTGGAAATGGGATACGGCAATGCATCAGCGAGAAGGGCATGCAAAGAAACATAGAATACGGAGGGGAGAAGATGGCGTAACTGGTTGATCAATTCGACGTTTACCGAAACAGGACATTACGGCGGAACTTTAGTCGTGGCTCCGGCGTCATTGGTTGCTCAGTGGGAGTCGGAGGTAAAGAATCGCTGCAAACGCGGTATGCTCTCGGTCGAGCTCTTTCACGGAAACAACCGCGAGGGAAATGCCAAGCGTTTGGCGAGAAACGACATGGTGATAACGACTTACAACATCGTGGCCCGAGAATTCAAGACTTCCGGCGTTTTGTACAAAGTACCGTCGATTATTGTCATGCGGATTTGTCAATTTTGCATCTGTCCCCTGATTGATGGAAAATAATTTTCCGCAGATTCGTTGGAGGAGAGTTATCCTCGACGAGGCTCACGTAATCAGGAATCACAAGAGCCAAACGTGCGAGTCGGCGTGCGGTCTGCACGCGAACAAACGATGGGTCCTTACTGGTACCCCGGTGCACAACAAAGAGATGGATCTCTTTTCGATATTAAAGTTCCTCCGGTGCTCGCCGTTTGACGACGTGCGCGTCTGGAAGCGCTGGGTCGACAACAAAAACGCCGCGGGCCACGAGCGACTCGCCACCGTTATGAAGAGCATCATGCTTCGCCGTACAAAGCAGGAATTACAGGATAACGGGACCCTCGATTCGTTGCCCGAAAAAATGATCGAAGCGATCCACGTCGAGCTCGATCCCGAGGAACGTCTGGTGTACGACAAGGTCATGGTCTACTCGCGCACCCTTTTTGCACAATTCTTGGCTCAGAGGGCCGAGAAAGCTCACATTTTCGAGCTGGGCGCTGGGAAATATGACAAACCCTCGTGGACGGTGACACGTGAGTATTTTCCGCCATCGTTTGTAGCTTCCTTGCAAAGAAAATTCTGTTTTCATCGATACGATGTATGCGAAGCTCCGAGGGTTCTGAACGTGGGGCCCTAAAAAAGGTCGATTTTTAATCTTTCTTTTTTCTTACGCGAATATTTGTATTTTACATTCAAGTCGTACATAGTCTCGGCAAGTTTGACTCTTTTATATTGAATAATATTGATAAAGTATGCAGCTATTATTTCAACAAAGTGTCGCTGGCTGCATGGCCAATCGGTGTATGTGCTTCTGGCAACCACGCTCATCTCGAACGAAAAATCTTCTTTTAGTATAACAATAAAACTTTCGTATGACCGTATAGTTTTTTGAAATTTTGAGAATTACGAAAATTGCCAAGTTGTAGAAAAAAGTTCGATTTTTTACATAAAAATAACTTTTGTCATTTGTTAGTGACAAATGGATGAACGTGTGAAAAATAATACGCTCGTACGATAGAAAATGTTGTGAACTATGCTGCGTCCGATTTTAAAGCGAATCGGATGATACGACTTTCACCATATCATAAAAAAATTGCATAAAAAGGCAAAGGATCTGACCCTTTGCAAAAATCGTCATAACTCAGTCAATTTTCGACGTTTCTAGAAAAAAAAACCTTATTTGAAAATAAAAGTTAAGATCGTAGATTACAAAACACCAAGAAAATCGTATTTTTTGAATTTCTTATGCAGACCCCTAAATGTATTTGCCGCCCAGAGCTGACCATGCGAGCATTTTTTTCCTTCAACAAGCTTCCTTCACAAGGAAGTCAAAATTGAAAGTCGCGCGTATTCTTGATCCACTAAAGATTTGAATTCAGACTCAGCCGTATTGGTAGCCTTGCGTTAAGGGGCTCCACCAGTGTGAACGCTGAAAATTTGGCTGATTTTCGGGAATTTTTTGGAAGAAAAGTACGCAAATGTTTCGGAACCCACGTCATTGTAGAGTAAATATATTTAAGAGTACTCAGTTCAAACTTAAAGTCAATCGGATAATCGCTCTTTGAGTTACAATGTCAGCAAATTTTTAAAATCTCATTTCGAGAAAAAGGCGCTTAAAGATTTAACTATCGATTTTTGCAAGGTAAAATGATATTGATATAAATGATAATGATATTCTTGAAAGTATAAACTGTCGAAAAAGGCAAAAAAAAAATCGATTTTTTTAAAGTGTCACACTGGTATAGTGCCTTAAACCCGACGCAAACATGCATCCTTCCTCTCCTCGAATTCTTTAACATTCACCAGTTAATTGAGAGACGGTACACAACGTGGACGTTTTTCAGACAAAGATACACAATTTACGAAAGCTCAGAAGAAGCTTTTGTCGATGCACGCGGACGTCGAGGCCCACGAGATTCTCGTGCTCCTGTTGCGTCTGCGACAGGTCTGCTGTCATCCGTCGCTTATACATTCGATGCTCGATAAGGAAGATATCGAGCAAAACGGTCTGGAAAGCGTCGACGATCCGGCACACTTAATAGAGCAGATGAACAACATGTCGATGTACGCGGACGAGGATGACGGCGAGACCGGGGTCGACGACAGGGTCGCCGAAAATTTGCTGACATCCGAGAATCCCGTCTTCGCGCCGAATCGGAGGAGTTCGAAGGTACACCCCCCCGCCCCCCCTCTCGGGCCGCATTTCGAGGACGAATTTTGATGTTTTCTCTTTTAGATGAGAGCGGTGATCGAAAAAATTGAGGAGATCGTCAAGAGCAAAGACAAAGTTATAGTTGTGTCTCAATGGGTGAGCGTCCTCGAAATTGTCGGGGCTCAGCTCGACGCGGTCAAAGAAGCCACGTATCGCAGTTTCACCGGCAAAGTTCCTGTCAAAGATCGTCAGGTGAGTGCAAAGAGGAGAAAAAATGTTTTTTCGCGTACACCCTGTGGGAGCGAGTGCACACGCATTTTGGCACGATTATCAAGAATCATCTGCACGGTGGTTTTTGGAATTTTTCTCACTCATTTTTTCACCGAATGCAACGATTTGAGTGTCAAAATGCGTGTTTCTATGGTGGCCAGGTCGAGTTTCTCTTCGATCCGCGTTTATCGCAACTGGAAGTTCGTTTTCCGACCTTTTTGCTAGCAGTTTTCCCTGATACATTGATTGGTAATATTTTCTTCCAAAGACAAAATATTATCCATTGGTCTCGCAATCAGACGTCGAATGTCAAGTATTTCGACTCGTTCGATCCAGTCGTTTTTCAAAAAAGTTCGGAAGACTCTTAATGAATTCTTCGACCTACGGAATCGCGGGTGCTTTCGCCTTGATGCATCATATTTTCCATCGAATGCAAGAATAATTTTCTCGATATTGCAAAATCAGGGAATAATGGACGACTTTAATTCGCCGCACTCGAGAACGAACGTTCTTCTTCTGTCGTTGACCGCTGGTGGAGTGGGTCTCAATCTCGTCGGGGCGAATCATTTGTTGCTGATCGACATCCACTGGAATCCGCAACTCGAGTGCCAGGCGCAAGATCGAATATATCGATTCGGCCAGAAGAAGAATGTCTTTATCTACAAGTAAGTATGGATCCTGTAGCAATTTTATTGATATGCAGTGGGCAAGAATACGATATGTGAGAATAATTATTTGCTCCAAAGATCGTACCGATGAATAATTAGGAGCAGTTTAACGAAGCGTTATTGTCATCGCGTTTCAATAATCGAAAAAATGTTTGTATTTTTTGTTCAATTTTTCGAGAAAGAATGAGTTATTGTTGATGAGTAATGAAAAAAAAAATTAAGAATAAAAACGTCGGTTAAGACTAAAATACTATTGCACTGCATAAGAGCATCAAATTTCAAGTCAATCCGTTCATTACACGTCGAGAAATCGTGTACACCGTTTTGGAGAACAAAGATTCGAGAAAAACGAATTAAATTTTTTACCAACAGTTCTATCGTTGTAATAATAAGTTTACCTTCAATCTGCGATTCCCGCACCATATTTTAGACCTTCCCCTTCAATTTGAGTCGCTTCAAGCAACTATCCATGTTTTTTTTAGATTTTCACAGTAGCCCAACCCCTTAAACAGTGCTTCAACAGGCGAGTACGTGCGCGTACGACGTAAGAATATCCAATAACCTATCATTCTTCCTCCATTGCTCGCTCTTTCAGATACATCTGCGTTGACACGATAGAGGAGCGCATAAAAGCTCTTCAAGACAAGAAAATGGAGATCGCCGACAATCTCTTGAGCGGCGGGGGAAAAGTAGCCTCGTCGAAACTCTCGCTCGACGAAATGAAGTCCCTCTTCGGCATGTAGCCCGAACAATCGTCGTCGCCACGCTGACCTGTGTAAATAAAAATTCAAGGAGCAAAAAGAAGAAGAAAAAGCAGACGCCCTCGGACAAACGCCCATGCCGTGTGTTACAATAACAATTTTATTACTATTTGACTCGTCGTAGCTTCGCACATATAAATGATCAATTCAAATTACTTCATTTTTCCATTATACCAAGTGTTGTCGTCGACGCCAGGTGGCTCGGGTAATTACAAATTTAAAGCGCAAAAAAGAAACAAAAAACGCCGACGCATACGGACAAACGTCCATGCCCTGTGTTACAGTAACAATTTTATTACTATTTGACTCGTCATAACTTCGTACGTATAAACATTCAACTAAAAGTACTTCATTTTTGCATCGTGACAAGCATCTTCCTCGACGCCGGCTGGCCCGTGTGAACAACAATTCAAAGAGCACATAAAAAAGCACACGCATCCGGACAAACGCTCATTCCGTGTGTTACAATAATAATGCTTTTACAATACGTCTCGCAATAGCTTCGTGCGTGTAAATATTCAGTTTAAAGTACTTGATTTTTGCATTAGAATAAGTATCATCGTCGACGCCGGCTGTCTATTGTAAAAAGAAAAGTAAAAGAACAAAACGAAAAGCAAAGCCGTCCAGAGAAATGCACATTCCGTACGATACGATGATAATTGTATTACTATTAACCTCGTCCTAGCTTTGTACGTGTAAATAATCAATAAAAAAAAAAGTATTTTATTTTCGCATTGTAATGAGTATTGTCGTTGCAACTGGTGATTTCATTTAAAAAAATTGCCATCAATTGACGCATGACGCGTTTGTCTTCGGGAGGGACCCTCTCTCCCGGCACTTGCTGTTCCAAATTCCGTACGAGAAGTATATCACGAGACCTAGAAAATAAAGGCGACATTTCGCAAAAAAAGAGACAATGGATCTGACTTTCGAGTTTCGGGTACTCGTGAACGTCGAGGACTCTTAAATTTCGGGTATTGGTAAACTTCGAATATTCGTAAACGACTCGGACATCCGTATCTATTATTTATATTTATATTTACTTTTTTTTATCTAGGTGTATCGATCAAATAATGGGAGAACACGAAAACTCGAAGGCGATAAAACGAATAAATGATAATACTGTGAAAATCTTTTTTCGTCTCACTTTTCGATTCTGTGTGTGTGTGTATCTGTTGGGAGGGAGTGAAAAACGGTCAATTTTGGCGGATCGTATCGCAATAGCGCGGGAAAGTTGCGTTTTGGCAACACTAAAAAGTGTGCGAAAGGAAAAAATGTACAATAAAAATCTTCGGTTCCGGCAAACGCCTTAAAGTTTTGAAAGTTTTAAGGGGTTACCCCCACTTGCGATTTTGAAAAAATCGAATTTCTTTTTATTGCACTTTTTTGAATTATAAGTATCTGAGAATATGTCCTGAAAATTTCAAGTCGATCCGAACAAAATTGACTGAGATATGAGCGTTGAAAGAGAAGAATCCGTTGTGTAAACGACCGGAAATTGAAACTTTAAACGCGTTTTTCTCAAAATGGCATTTCTGAAGTCGGTGACCAAGATTACTCGAACACTAATGAACCGATCTTCATAAAAATTTGCAGGCTTATTTAATACATAAAAATGTAGTCTTTAATCGTTCGATTTTTTTTTTCGAAAAAAAATGGCCGTTTTATAGCCAAAAAACGGCCGTTTTTTTTCGTTAAAATCGAACCATTAACTTTGACTGTCCGCCATTTTGTGAAAAATGAATATTTTTCAAAATCCTTCGATTAAAGACTAGTTTATACTTATATTTGACTAAATCCATCCGCATTTTTTTTTTTTTCAGATGATCCACTTCGCCGCAATGTTGGTCACCGCAAACCGTGTATATAACAACATTATTTCATTGACGGCCACTTTGCCACTAAACAATGTAATATTTTTCAATAAAAAAATTACTGAAAGTTCTTCAAGACGTGTTCTTTAAGATGGTATATTGATCGATTAAAAAAGTTTTGTAGTTTTCTTTAAAAAAATTCATGAAAAAGGCCTTTTTTGCGCTACAAGTGGGGGTAACGCTTTAACGTGGGTTTTAAATGGAGAAAAAACCCAAATGACCAACATTCAACGCCCTGCGTTTGTTCGAAGCGAGGAGAACGTAGCTTCCATTTGACGTTATAAAATTGAAAGTATCTTGATCAGTTTCAGAGATATAAGCGTTTGAAGAACAAGTTTTTTCGGGGGAAAAAATTTAAAAACTACAAAAAATTTAATTAAGAAGAACGAATCTCCGAAATTGCCAGTTAGCAGTAGACAGAATGAAAATTCGACGAAGAATCTTGCTTTTATTCAGTTTTTCGACATTCAAATATCTCGATATTTCCTGAAATGCGAGTGTCTTGAAAGAAGTTTGCCGGACAAAAATTGTAAATATACACATAACAAAAATACTAAAATTATCAAATCAATTATTTGTATTCCTTATGAACTCCAACCTATCGACGAAGGGTAGAGAGCGTAAAGCTGGAGTTAAGGAGGTTGGAGCGATTCAGTTGAGTCAAATGACGATTTATTCATTTTTTTTTCTCAATGAACCTCAAAAAAATGCACACGAGGTACGGATTTATTCTGTATATGCTAATTTTTAAAATATATAATTAAAAGGCAAAATCATACATTTTAATATTTTTATTACGTAAAGTAGAAAAACTTTTTTGTTACTACCAACTTGAAAAAGTATAACATTATCGATGATTATTATGAAAAAAAAACTACGACAACGAATGTTTTGTACAATTCACAATGAAATTTTGAGTAATTTATAATTATGGCTATTTATATTTACGTCACGAGATTATTGGCCCATGGTTTACGTTGGGCAAGATGAGGATTTTTGTCTTCTAAATGTTTACAAAGTTTCAGTTTGCGTTAATCCGTTGTTAGAAATGGTTTATCTTGGTGCTAAAGAACAAAAAAAATTAGATAACCTTTTGTGTGAAAGTCTTGCCCATCTGACCGCACGTTAAATTACAAACATTAAACTATTTTTTATCTCTGGCGTTTGGTGGTGAAAAAAGTTTAAAAAATTTCGTAAAGACTCAGTGCAGTCTAAACAATAACGTGTATTTTTTTGGTTAAAATTAACCTTGGATTGTGGCTAACGCTCCAACCTCCTTAATTTCGACCGTTTAGGTACGTATTTCGTCCGTTTGGTACGTAGGAAAAATTCGGGTACTCTTGTACCCTTATTTTCTTCTTTCTATATTCTTCTTTCGCGCCGTCACAGTAGCCCAATCCCTTAAGGGGTAAGGCCACTGTAAATTTTTTGAAAAATCGATTTTTTTTTATTGGCTTAAAAAATAGTTTAAACCCTCTAGAATAAGAAAAAAAAGGTCCTGTGCGACCCAAACAAACCCAAACAAACCCAAACAAACTATTCGCAAAACTTTAAACGCGTTTTTCTCGAAACATGGTTTTTCAAAATGGCACGCAGCATAACTCGAACAATTTTCATTCTTTTTACTTGAAATTTTAACCAGATGTGAACATTTACATTATCTTGAGAATGTCGATCGGAATTTTCAAGAACTTTATTTATTGATTTTTTATTAACAAAAAACTTGCCGTTTTTTTCGTCAAAAATCAATTTTTTTTTTCAAACGCACGCCAAATCCACAAAAATTGATACTTTTTAAAATCCGATCGACATTCTCTAGCTATAGCCCTCTAGATTAATGGTTTTTTTTTTGTTCTAGATTCAAAAGTGCACCAGTGGTGCTGCGTGCCGCGGAGCCCTGGAAGCAAAACATGTCCCGGGAAGATAGCTGTGGAACCGCCATTTTGTTTTTTTTTACTGTAAAAAAATTTTATAATAAAGTTTAATGTATGCCCGATAACACCATTAAAAGTTTTTTTTTCAAATACCTTCAATTTCGGGAGCAAAAAATTAGTGAAAAAACATTTTTTTTTGGGCCGTTACAGTGGCCTTACCCCTTAAGAAATATTTCGTAATTTCCGCTTCACGTCAGCCTGCGTTTACATCTTCCGTCTCCACCTTCTTTTTTTCTCTCGCTAATCGAAATATTTTTTGCCCTCTATTACGCACCTACTAGCATCCAGATCGCGAATCGCACCCACGTCGCGACGTCCAGCATCATCATGAGGTACACATTCACGAGCATACTCGCAGCCGGTAAAAATGGCACGAATGGCACCTGTAAGTATCCCAAGCAGCCAAAAAATATCTCGTTCAATCGAAATACTCTGTTTCTTTCGTTTCCAAAATACCTTGATGACAACTCATTCGTATATACGTTTAGGCATGCGCAACGATAGTTGGGGATGAAGCCTACCGTGAACGGGAGTTTTTCGCCGGAAGTTGGCTGGCAGTATATGAAGAAGAGCGTCAGCCCGAGTAGGCACGCGAGGGTCGCGAGGATCGCGACGATCCAGGTGCTTCCCTTGGAGATCTCGTCACCGAAGGCGGGAATCAGAGCAGTCACGCAAACGCACAGCACGACTGGCGGCAAGCAAAGAAAGTTCACGCTCAAAATTCAACGATATGGTGAGAAAAAAAGAAACATACAGCAAAGAGGAAGTGACAACTGCAATGCCGAAACTCAAGTACTCAATTACTGAAACTCAATTACTCAAAACAGCAACCTCAATTACTTGAAAAAAAAAAACGTTGCCCATATATTTAGGTTTAGGTTGATCCCAAGTTTGAAGGTTCGGTTTATTTGGGCAGAACAACGCTATCCAAAGCAAATCCAAGAACCGATAGCTTGTTAAATTGAGAAAAATAAAATGTTCAACCACAATCCGAACAAACCCAAATAAACCACCTACCCACCATTTTTTTACAGTCCTACTGTCGATGCTAACAATAATTTTGTTTTTATAGTGACGGTGTTAACGCCGCTTAACAACGTTATTCGTATGGGTTTGTTTGGGTTGAACAACGCTAACCGAAACAAACCCAAAAACCGATAACTCGTCAAATGGAAAAGCGTTTTTTTTTCTCACCAGCCTCTCCCCCACAATGTGTTTAGGCTTGTTTGATTTGTTTGGCACTGCGTTGACGCTAACCCAAACAAATCCAAACAATTTTAGTTTTTTGCCGATTTTCATGATTTTTTTTTAAGGAAAGATTTATTCTCCATTGTTGAGACTTAGGGTATGTGTTATTCCTACTTTTGGCTGTTACATGGTTATTTTTATATTTTCTTTTAATTTTCAGAAATGGCTGATGTATGGCCCGGCCTTCTGAACTGCATTTTCAAAACTGGCGTGACGTATACCCGAGTAAAAATGAATATATATAATCATATATAATTATATATTAATTGATCATATACAATTGTATACAAAAATTGGCCCGATAGAATTGTATATATTTGTATATAAACGTATAATATTGTATACGTTTATATACAAATATATACAATTCTATCGGGCCAATTTTTGTATACAATTGTATATGATCAATTAATATACAATTATATATGATTATATATATTCATTTTTACTCGGGTCGTATACAGTCATATACAATTTTATATACCGTGAATAAAATTTTCACGTATATATACAATTGTGTACAACACTATATTGAATTATATATAACTGTATATAATATTATATCTAATTATATAAACTCCGTATCAAAATAGTATCTCCATATATCATTATATACAGAACTATATATAATTTTATCAAATCAAATTTGATGGAAGTACATTTATATCGGATTATATATACGAATGTATAGAGTTATATACAATTATATATAAACCTATATATAAATATATATGATTGTATATCATTTTTATATAATTGTATCTAAGTATATACAATCATTTTTACTCGTGTAGCTAAACGACTAATTGGTCGTTTCTGATGAAACTTGGTATAAATCTTTCTAACATTATTGTCTAAAACATGACCCTAAATGTTTTTGAAAAAAAACGTATTTTTTTTTATTGCCAAATATAACAATTTTCTTCGAAAAGTTCAATCGTTTTGATTGAAATTGAAATACTCATATTTTGCGTATGAGCTATTTGTTAAGATTAATCGAGGAAAAAAAATACCATGTAACAGCGTAAAGTAGTAATAAATCTAAAAGTCTAAAAAATGGTGAAGAAATCTTTCCTTTTAAAAAACAATGAAAATCAGCAATGTTCCCATCGCCCGAAGGTATCTCCCCCCTTAATGCTGCTGCGGGGAACATCGAAATGAAAAAACTCCCCTGGTGGCCACGGAACCGGAGAAATGACGAGGATACGTCGTGAAAGTAATTATTACAGTAGATAAATACGAGATAGGTGACGATTTGTCCGGTGAATTTGGTCGAGATGTGGAGCTTGTTCGCGTTGATCAACTGCTTGAAAACAAAGGTGAAAGTCCGGGGATCGCAGTCCGTCTTTTTCTCGGTCGCCTCGCTCCCCTCGTATCTGAAAAACGAAAAAGTATCGTCGATTTTTATCCTCCTTATTTAATCCTAAAAAAAGCTGCCCTCTAAAACCCATTAAATGTTCATTTGTTTTTTTTCCCCTACTTTTATCAATTATATATTCTTGTACTAAATTCTCTCAATTCTCCTTCTAAAATGTACCACTCTCAATCTTCTTTACGAATTTTTTCTACACTTGATATTCCGCAACGGCAAAATGACCCCCAATATTAACGTACACGCTCACAAAATGAGAAACATCCCCCCCCCCCTTTTTAAGATCATTCACTGTTAGGTTTAACAATTAAAGAAAATTTCAATTGTTCATTTTCATGTAAATTGTTTTTCCTCCGCATGCAAGGGAAGGTGTAATCCAATCATTCTTCGTCCTCTACTCACCGCAGTATGAGAACGGAGGCTGCGACGATAGAATAAGCGAGGAGGGTCCCGATGCTCATCATGTCGATCAGCTGCTCCAGTTCGAATATCGCGGCCAATATTCCCGTGAGAATTCCAGCCGAAAATGTTCCCATCAATGGGGTGTGGAAGCGCGAATTAACTTTGCCCATCCACTGGAATATGAGTCCGTCCGATGCCATTGCGTATATAACGCGAGGCAGTGGGAACATGGCGCCGAGCAGGCTGCAACGTAAAATGCCAAGATAACTTTTATTCCGTCGACCTTTTCAAGCCGATTTAAAAAGAAAGTGGAAACCTACATTTTTACAGTGGCATCTTATTCAACGTAAAAAAAAACAGGCAACTTTTGTCGGCAATATATTAGGAGTACAACTTTGTAGTGACCGTTTTACTTAGAGAGCCACTGCGGCCGAAGTAGTGGCCCTAGCTCAATAAAAAAAGTGGCATTTTAAACTAGAGGCTCTTTTCAAAACGTCTCCGGGATATGGGTATGATCCAAAAGCAAGGAAACTGGGTCCCGCATGAGTTGAAGCCGAGAGACATCGAGCGCCGATTTTTCACCTGTGAACAACTGCTCCAAAGACAACAAAGGAAGGGATTTTTGCACCGGATTGTAACTGGAGATGAAAAGTGGGTTCACTACGATAATCCTAAACGCCGAAAATCATGGGGACTGCCTGGTCATATTCCGTCATCGACGCCCAAACCGAATATTCACGGATCCAAAGTGATGCTGTGTATCTGGTGGGACCAGCTGGGCGTTGTGTACTATGAGCTGCTCAAACCATCCGAAACCATCACAGGGGAACTCTACCGACGTCAGTTGATGCGCTTGAGTAAGGCACTCAAAGAGAAACGGCCACAATTCAACGAAAGACATGACAAGGTGATACTGCAGCATGACAATGCCCGACCCCATGTTGCAAATGTCGTGAAAAAGTACTTGGAAACGCTGAAATGGGAGGTTTTATCCCACCCGCCGCACTCTCCAGACATTGCCCCTTCCGACTATCACTTGTTCCGGTCAATGGCATACGATTTGGCTGACCAGCACTTCGGTACTTACGAAGAAGTGAAAAATTGGGTCGATTCCTCGATTGCCTCCAAGGACCAAGACTTTTATCGACGCGGGATTCGAATGCTACCTGAAAGATGGGCCGAGGTCGTAGCTAGCGACGGGCAGTACTTTGATTAAAAAATATGTAGCCACTTTTTTATAATAAAGCCTTGAACTTTTGAAAAAAACGGTCACTGCAAAGTTGTACTCCTTATATTTTTATTTGGCCATAATTTTTTTCACAAGTTACAAAAGACGTTGGGAGTGACGGCCTTCCACTTCAAAACACATATTAATAAATTCATCTTAGAATACTAACAGAGTACCTAATATAACCTAATGGCACCAAAATACTGAACTTCCGGTTCTTTCTTCTTACAAAAAACTTTTCCTTACAGAGACTCTTTCCCACCCCAATGACTGCTAGTTTAGCTTTTAAAACTATTTACCACAGTCTACTGTTTTCTCCTTGTGAGCCTATCGGAGTCCCTTGCGTAATAGCATATTTATCTGATTATTTCCCCCTTTAAGGGGCTATACCAGTGTGATTCTTTAAAAAAATCGATTTTTTTGCCTCTTTCGACAGTTTATACTTTCAAGAATATCATTATCATTTATATCATTTACATCAATATCATTTTATCTTGCAAAAGTCGATAGTTAAATCTTTAAACGCGTTTTTCTCGAAATGAGATTTTTCAAATTTGATTTGATTTGAATTTGATGAAAATTGACGATTTGGCATTGAAAAAAATTTGAATTTGAATTTTATAGGCAAGAAAACAGACTTTTTTTTTCATAACTACCCCATTTTGTTAGATTTCAATATTTTTCGTAAATCCTACGTCACTATACAGGAAATACCTTCCGGTTTAACGATTTTTTTTGTTTTTCGGTTTCAGCTACTCAATCGGCTGGAATCATGTCCGCAGGGGAGGAACTTTTTTTTGGCGCCTCCGAAGACAGCGCGTAAGTCGCTTGGATCTCAATATTTTTCGATGAAAAAATTATGTAATATAGGTCAAACATAGCCAAATATATTCTGAATTTTCCGAAACATTTAATTGAGTACTTTTCGTCCAAAAATTCCCGAAAATCACTCAAATTTTCAGCGGTTACCAGTCACCAGTTTCTCAGACTTCATCCCCCTCTTTCCCCTCTCCACTCGCCCGCTCATTTCACCCAGCTTCTGTTAAGGGGGGAGATTGCTGACTTTCATGATTTTTTTTAAGGAATGGTTTCTCCACCAGACTTAGGGAACATTTTATCACTAATTATGGCTGCTACATGGTCTTTGAGATTAATTTTTAAAAATGGCGGAGGCACGGCACGGGCTTCTAAACTGCATTTTCAAAAGTGGCGTGACATATATAGCTAAAAACTATTTACTGTCTAAAACATGATCTCAAATATTAAAAAAATTGTTAAAGTATTTTTTATTGCAAAATGTCGCAATTTTTTTTCCATGAAATTCAATCTTTCGTTTCAAAGCGTACCATTTGATCGATTTTCAACAATTTTCACTTTTTATTGGTTCATATGCTGCGTACAAGTGTTCAGGTAGTTCGGAAGAAACAATTCAAAAATCGACGAACGTTTAGGCTCCTATTTTTTGTGAGAAAAAGATAGTATGTCATTAACCACGTTGAAATAAAAAATGTTATGCCACTCCACCGTACCATTTCCGAGATATGAACGTTGAAAGTTGGCCGAAAAAACACGCACTCAAACGTAATGTCCGAAAGATTTACCGGAAATGATAACTTTACGTAAAATTTAGTCGTTTGACCCAACAAACAAAACTTCTTCGAATCTTCGATTAATAAGGAATTCACCTGCAAAAATTGCAGCTGATCCACCGTGTAATTTTTTCACAATAATTCATTAAATTTTGCTATGCGGCAACTGTGTCTCTCTCTCTCTAAACGGTGATCGGAGCGTCAGCTGTGATTGCTAGGGGAAATTCCTAGATGGAAATTCACGCAGAATGATGCCTACGCTGCAGATCATGCCAAATACAATAAGAATAGAATAAAAGTAATAATAAAACGAAGGATAAAAAATGAATAAAAATATGTTGATTTTAGATCTTAATTTTTTTAAATTGATTATTCCGTATACAAATATACATATGAAGACCGGCTGTGAACATTTTTATTTAGAAAACTTAAAAATTTCTTTCTGGTCTCGTTCTGTATATTTACCTGAAGATGAAACTTTAAAAACTGCCCCATCAATCTCTTATTATTTATCTGCGCGAACAAAAGCAGATCAATATTCTGTAAATAAAAGAAACGCCCACTTACACGTAATTGTGCCATGTTTTGACATTTTTCGAGGCCACGATTACATACAGGTCTGGAAACAAAGCCAGATTTCAATGGAGTCGTGAGGCAGCGTTACGAGCTTCACTTTTCATTCCGCTCGCCGCCACCGCCGTCGCTACTATCGGCGAGTACCTCCAACTCACGGTCTTCTGTGATCTCTCCCTTCGCCCCTTGCCTTGTCTTAGACCGTGCCCCGTGCCATTTGTTACTCCATTTTTTATTACAACGTTCTCGATAACCTCTGTTTGCGTCAACGAGCATTTGTAGTTTGAAAAATATTCATAAAGCTGGCGAAGGTGGACCGTTGTTTCAGGGCTTTCTAAACTGACGAACCAATAAAGGTATTTGCATATTCAACATTCCATGTGTTGCGTATTTTTTTTTTCCTTTCGTCATCGAAAGAAACTCGGAATAAAATTCGAATAAAAATCCATTTCACTTGAAAAAGGTAAGTATTTTTATTTATTTTTTAAATTTTTATATTGGTCTTCTTCCAGCCATACAGGATCTTCCCCTTTTTACAAGCCCCACTTCTATTCTCTTCCACAATCCCCCGTCCTTATTCCACAATTCTTTCTTATCTACCTCTATTGCCCCTTCGCCCCCCCACGAAAAAGGTAATGTGCATGTCGGATCATCGAGAAGAGCGAGAGAGACGGACGGAAGCTGTTCTGTTCCTTGTCGCATACGTACACGCCGATAGCAATGCCACGTAGTGGCGAAAATTGGAAACAAACGTGGGTTCGTTAACAGTGCCTACCCCCACCACGGTCGTTTCCAGACCTGTATGTAAGACCGTGGTCGAGTCGTTGAGAGGCACGGTCAGCCCCCTGACACTCAGCTCACTGGCTAGTCTCTCAATGACGCCAGCCGCTACGTGGCGCTGACAGTACTCCGCGCCGTCCGTGCTGTAGCATTAGACCCATTAGACCCAACAAGCCGCATCAGCCGGTTAACCTGTCATCGCCTTCACGGCCGGCGGGGGGTTCGGGTAAGGGAGTAGAGGCGCGGAAGCATGCCAGCGCCGCGCAGTGCGAACTAACTACGGCGCATAGAACGAAGAGAGGTTCCCTATAGGAAATCATAGGAGTGTCAGGGGGCTGGGCACGGTCTTACATAAGGTCTGACAACGGCGGTAGTGGGGGTAGGCACCTTTAGATATTTTGCTTTTTATTCCGATTTCTGCCGCTTGGTGCGTGACGGCAGGGGGAAGTAGTGGTGCGACGAAGAGAGAAATAGCTCTTGTGTCCTTTTCCCTCCTGACCGCAACGCATGCGCCGTTGGCTGCGTGACGTAAACACCACCGTGGGCCCATTCGCCGGTAAGAGGTAAGGGAGAAACTACTTCCCCTTGCTAGTAGCGACGCGTAGCGGCGCCTAGCGAATCGAAAATTAAAACATATAAGAGTGCCTACCCCCACCACGAAAATTTAGCTTCGTTGCAAGACCTGTATGTAAGACCGTGTTGAGAGGTAATGTTTGAATTCGTCTAAAGTGAGGTTATGTAGCGTTGCCAACTGCTTAAAACACGAACTCGCTAGTAAAGTCGATAATGATCAACCGAGTGCTCAATAACCAATGTCGATTGCAAGTATTTATGAAAATCATCATAAATTTTCATTCTAATGGGTACTTGAATAAAAATACCTTTTTATGACATTAAATTGTCAGTTTGACTTCCGATCTTAAATGGAAACTCGTCGAAATCGGGCAAGGAGTTGAAAAAAGCGGTGGAGAAGATAGGATAGGGCGGAATCTGGCGTGCCATGAGGTGTGGAAATATTAGAGAAGTAGAGGAAAAAATAAAAAGAGGCATAAAAGTACAAACGGACCAAGAAATCCCGTATGATTGGAGCAACATCGAGGCGTCGACATACTGCAAAGAATATAAAAATAGGAAAGTAGGAATACAAATGGAAAAATATTGGAAAGATACGACAATTAGCGGAGAGATGAAAGAAACGTGGGCAAGGATGAGATGTGGGAGTGTGGTGAAAAACATGAAAAAGGGCTACGCGGACAACAAATGCAGAATGTGCAAGAAAGGAATCGAAAGTTGGAGCCACATTTGCGAGTGTCCCGAAGTGAAGGGAAACATCAATCAGGCAATAGTGGCCGAATTAGAACAACGGTTGGGGAACAACAAGGGGGAGGAAATCGATCAGAAAATAGAGGCGCAACTGAAATTGAAACCGGTAAAACAACTGTGTAACTACGTGAGGCAATTCGAGCGACTAGAAAAATAAAAGAATAGAAAGGAGGTTTAAGCATTCAAATTATATCAAATTTATGTAAACTCATGTAAGTGCGGATGGGAAGGGCAAGTATGTAAACATCCTTTAAGGGTATACACGGAATAAATAATACTACTACTACTACTAGTAGTCGGCCATTTTGTACATCGAAAGAAAATATATATATTTTCTAACAGCTTGAGATTCATACTAAATAGATGTGTAATTCATTTTATGAGTGAATCACTTTTTCATACGAAAAAAAATTGTTAAATTCGCACATGATTTTATACCCGTTACTGTGGCCTAACCCCTTAACAAAATATACCCCAAGTCTCAAAAATGGTGAAGAAATGGTTGCTGTAAAAAAAAATAATGAAAATCAGCAATTTTTTAATCGTTCCTCGTTGACTGTTCCCGCAGTCACCTTCTGCTCTCAGTATTTTGTTGCCTTCCTGACTTAACTCCTCGTAGTCCTTACCGAAAGGGTTCGGAGGAAAATAAAAAATGAAGAGTGAGCTTACCTCGCACAGAGACCACAAATGGCGCCGATGGAAACGAGCCACTTTGCCCAGCTCCAGCCAATCTGATCGAACATATGTGGAAACGGTGCCAGCGGATTTTGCTCGTAGTAGGGCAGCACCATAGTCAGAACGGCCGAGACACCGAAGTAGGCGAGAAAAACGACGGTGAGCGAAGCGACTATGGAGATCGGTATTGACTTCCTCGGATCCTTCGCTTCCTCGCCCGCGGTCGCGACGCAGTCGAAACCGATGAAACCGTAGAAGCATTTCGCCGCCCCGGTTATTATTCCTGCTATGCCGTAGGGTGCGAAGCCACCCTTCCCACGCTCGCAATGCTCCTCGGTACAGTCGACCTTGAGCTTCCAATTTGCAACGTTCGCTGTTCACGAGAAAAACACGCTTGGTGGATCGCTGCTTGATATTTTTTTTAAGGGGGCAGATAATTTAAGGCGAGGCAAATTAGGCTGATTTTCATGATTTTTTTTCAAAAGGAAAGATTTCTTCGCCTTTTTCGAAACTTAGGGTATGTTTTATGACTCTTTTTGCTTGTTACATGGTAATTTTTGTTATCGTCAATCTTTAAAATGTCGACGGTATGGCGCGGTTTTCTAAACTGCTTTTTCAAAACTGGCGTGAAGCTAAAAAACTAATCGACCGATTCTCATGAAATTGGGTATAAATCTTTCTAACCTTATTGACTAAAACGTGAACCTAAATATTTTTGAAAATTAAAGAAAATAATTTCTTTATTGCAATATGTCGCCATTTTTTTCGGAAAATTCACATTTTTTTTTCAAAGCGTACCATTTCATCACTCGGAAACATTTCTCACTTTTTCTTCGTTCATATTCTGTGTACGAGTGCTAATGGAAGAAAAATCTGCGTTGGTTTTTTTTGTCACGCCGTCTGACAGCATCCGCCGCAATCCGTTTAGAAGACTGTGACATACCTCGGCCATTTTTAAAGATTAAAGAGTTAGGTCACAGTAACGGGTATAAAATCATGTGCGAATTTAACAATTTTTTTCGTATGAAAAAGTGTTTAAAGTTTTAGGTACTCTATGGCCGTGCCAGATGTAGGCTAACGTTATATGCTCAAAATCGGCGAAAAAAAATGTCTTGCTATAAATCGAATAGTAACTTATTCTTATAATGATAAAGCACCGTTTTAGCGAAAAAAATCGATTTTTTGACAATTCTACTGTGGCCTTACCCCTTAATAAATGAAAATAATACCACGCAACAGCCAAAAGTAGTAATAGTATCGAGTTTTATTTGCAAAACTTTTTTGCAAAGCTTTTTACAAAACCTTAATATTTCACATACATACTTTTCACTTATTATCTACACCCTACATTCTTACACTCCGCATTATTTTTACATTCTTCCTTTCTGCATTTTTACGTCCACGCCGTCGATCTCCCCTCCCCCATGCTCCTTACTAATCTTTCCGCACACTTCCTCTGTTTCCCTAAAGCACTCGCTATCCCTATTTGTATTTTTCCTTCCAGCATATTTATGATTTGCCCCTTTACTGCTAAATCATCCATTCCTTCGATCCAGTCCTCTGCTTTCTTCTTTGCTTTCTCTGATACTAACACCCTACCTTTTTTTTTACATATCAATAGGTGCTCCAATGTCTCATTTTTTTCTTCACATATCCTGCACCTCCAATCCTTTTCCTCTTTCATTCCCGCCCTTCCTATGTTGCCACGTCTTAGCCTCGGCCATATTTCCTTGCCCCTACCCTTTACTCCCTCCACTGACCAACATTTCCATGGCATCTCGTTCTTTTCTATAATATATTTATACTTATCATTATACGTTAATTTCCTGATTTTATCCTCTTCCCTCCTTAACGGCGGGGTAAAGTTAATTCGGCGAAAAAAAGGCATGTTTTTAAGATTTTTTTTGGCGTAACGAATAGTGTTCGTTTATTGAAAAATTTACATATAATAAAGTAACATTTGAACAACATTCTCCTAAATTTGCATTGCAAAATATTCAAAATTGAGCGAGTGAAAATTAAACCCCGGAGGTGCCTCGAAAGAAAGTTGGTTTGCGGTGTGCACCATAACTCGCAACAGAATCATTTGAAACAAAAAAATCAAAATGCATTTGTTAAAGGAGATGTTTCTCGAGGTAATGACGGGAGGATTTTTTTTTCGATTTTTCGATTTTTCGTAGCACTTGGGAGGAAAAAACACGATTTTCGCTAAAAAAAATCGGCTAATTTGTTGTTGAAAAATTAGTAATTATTTTTAAAAAAACAAAAAAACTCTCGACAGTACCTGGTGAATTATGTGAAGAAGTACTGTGCAAAATTTCAAAGCGATTGGTCCAGTAGATTTTGAGTTATCGTGCACACGGACTTCAAATATGACAAGTCTCAGAAAAACGGTTTGAAAAACGCAGAAGAGAAGAGAACGGCATGGAGCAATAGACGCTCAAATACTCATAACTTCGTCAATTTTACTCCGATCGACTTGAAATTTTAACACAATATTCTTGATATATTATGCATTCATTTAAAAAATTTAAAAAAAATGAAAAAAAATGTTAATACTTTACTGCGCCCTTAAAATTCTGTTTTTTTTAAAGTTTTCCAGTCTCTCTTCTATGCTTTCGTCTATTTTTTTTACTGCTTGTGGCTCCCTCATCATTGTTATTACATCTTTTATCTCCAGATCGCTAAAGGGAAGCTTCTGCCTTGTTGGGCCAAAAAATGTTCGATTTTTCATCAATTTTTTGTGCGAAACGTATTAAATATAAAATATTGATATTTGGTATGTTGATTTAGCGGTCTTTATTGAACATCAAAATATTTTTTCAAGTTTGACAAAACATGGTGGAGGGAGTGGGAGGAGCCACGTATGTCGGTGCGCGGGCGCTGATATTCTTCGCTTGCGGGAGTCGTAAGTCCCGGACAGGTGATCTGAGCCGAAAAAAATCAAACATATTTTTACTTTTTACAATTTTGTGTATGAGTTGACCTAGAATGAAGAAGAAAAATTGAAAAATAAAAAAATAGTGAACGATTGAAAGGAAGTCTGTTTTTTTCCCAAAAAATTTCGCAGTTTTTTTGCTCACTGTTTTTTAATTGTTCAATTTTCCTTCTTGATTCTTGGTCAACTTATACACAATATTGTACAAAGTGAAAATATGTTTGATCTTTTTGCTTCAGATTATCTGTCCGGGACTTAGGACTTCCGCAAGCGAAGAGGGCCATGTTTTGTCAAACGTTAAAAAACATTTTAATGTTCAATAAAGACCGCTTAGTCAACATACCAAATTTCAAAATTCTGTATTTAATACTTTACGCATAAAAAATTGGTGAAAAATCGAACATTTTTTGGCCCAACAAGGCAGAACCTTCCCTTAATACCTTCAGCAGGTTTTTCCCCCATTATTACGGGTCACCGTTTGTTATCGCTCTAATTTCGTCTAGTAAGCAATTTTTTCGTCACCTCGGCTCCTCCATTCTCGTCACTTCTCCAATATATCTCAGCGCTCTTTCCCTTATCAAATATTCCATAGTATGCACTCCTAGTTCTCTCCTCCATATATAATTTGGCGTCGTTCTGTCCACCCCTAACGCCATCTTGCAACACCTGCTCTGTACTTGTTCAAATATTCTTATTTCTCCCATTCCCTATATCTCCACTCAACACGGAGAAAAAAAATCATGGATCCAATATCATTGGTGTTATTGAATGAATTGAATGAAATTTCGTTGATTCAATTGTAAAATTGTTGGTGTAAATAATCGGATTTATCAGTCCAAACAAAACGCTATTGACTTTAATAACATGATAAAATTAAAAGTTTTTCTTTTCATTCAAAAGATATATCGTTAACCGAGAACAATATATTATTGAAACTATCTAAAAAATTATCGCGAACAAATTATATAGTTTTGAATGCATTTTCTGCAACGAACAAAAAAAGCGTTTCAATTCATAACACGAATATTGTTGATGCGAGTACACAAGAAAAATCGAATTTCGCTCGTTTGATTCAGATAAAATTTCTATTGAGTAAATATGTTATTTTATTTTTTTCACTATATCCGATATTGATTTCCAATTACATTATTCGTTAAAACATTAATATTTTCTTTTGATTGAAAAATATTAAGCAAATGCCTGAATTAGTTGAAAAATTGTGCGCAAATAAAATTTGTTTGTTGCGCATTTGGTTGAAAAAATTCAACCAAATCATGGCCGAGCGCCACCGAAATTATAAGTGTAAGGAAACTCGTAGTTCTCGGTGTAGCCGCTAGAAGCCGCACGCGCGCTCGTTTCTCGTAAGCGTAGCGCGAACCGAACATTTACTTAAGCGCCGGAGAAACTCTAAAGAGTATCGCTTCTTGGCCGGTGGCTAAGGTCAAAGTGCAGTATTTGTTCTTATCAGTTGAATATCTGATATTCTCTCCATGGATATTTCATTGGATATCTGATATTCTCTCCAGTCTCATCGTGGATGATCATTCTAATGCTCACTTTTTATTAAAAATTTAAAACAAATTGAAAAACTTACGTCCCATGGCACATTCGTTTCGATGCAGTAAAGAAATAATTCTACTGATTATATTTTTGTACGAAATAAAAAATGTTGTAGCAACCGCTTAATTATTTCATCCATACATCTGCGGATTGTATAAAGAATGATTTCAATAGAATATAATTTATTCAAAGGATAATGTAAATATTCAAAGAAAAGAAGGGCTTTTTCAAGTTAAATGATATGTTATTTAAATTAATCACATTTTCCAATATTTCATAGTATCGTAACAATCTCATATATCGGTGGCACTCCACAGCAGCACGTTTATTTGGATCAATCAATATATTTTTTATATTCAATTGGTTGTTTTTCTCAGTGCATAAATTGCTCCAGCTTTTACTATTGCGTCTAATAAATATCATATCTCTCCCCGCCCCCTTCCAAATTTCCCACACCATATTCGTCGCCTCCAAAAGTGGTAATAGGGGCCGTCCATATATTACGTCATTCTAAATTGGGGGGGGGGGGGTTCGTCTGCGGATGACGGTAAATGATGGATGAGGGGGGGGGGGCGTTTCGAAATTGACGTCATTCTTGTGATACCAGTTAATTCAAAATATACAATAGTATATTGTACAACTAGAGTGGTTTCCCCGCATGAGTGATGAAAAATATTTTGCAAGTACCTAATGGTATTAATTATTGAACTCATTATTTATTTATTTATTACATAAGGTTTGTCTACATTATATTCGAGAACTTCAAATAACAGCGTACCTATGAAAATAGTTCGATCGAGCCAAAATGAATATGGGGAGGATACGGAGATATTACCCGTGATCCAGGATTTGCAAGAATGGGTGAAAACTCCGTGGGAGCTATCCAAAGAAAACTAAAGAATAGGGAAGAATAATAATATTATATTAATGAAAATTGCCAAAGTACAAAATAATAAAAGATGATTCTATAACAAAATGTGGGAGCTATCCAAAGAAAACTAAAGAATAGGGAAGAATAATATTATATTAATAAACATTGCCAAAGTACAAAATAATAAAAGGTGATTCTATAACAAAATGTTTTAATGTTACCCAATTTTTCTCAAATCCACAAATGTTTTAATTTTGCCAAACTGGTAATGACGTCAGTTTTGCGAGAGGGGGGGGTCATTAGGAAATGACGATAGGATGATTGTAGGGGGGGGGGGGGGGGGTCGAAAATCAGCAAAAATCGATGACGTAATATATGGACGGCCCCATAACACATACCCCAAGTCTCAAAAATTGTGAAGAAAATTCTCCTAAAAAAAATCATGAAAACCAGCAATTTTATCCTTGCCTAAGGATATCTCCCCCCTGGAATGCCATGGCTGATGCGCACACTTCAAACGAGTTTTCCACGTACCTTTGACAGACCCGGCACAGATGACGAACAGAACGACCGCGAGATTCACCAGCGTGAATACATTGTTCGCCAGTGACGATTCCTTAGCACCGAACGCCAGCGCAGCTGTGAAATTTTGAAACAATTTTTCAAAAAACGTTCGTAACCCTCCAAATTGCGTGCAAATGTAACAATTGAACGATCACGAAATGTTCGTAGTCTGATGTACCGGAGAAGGCCATCGTGACGGCGAACGCGAAAAAGTCCGGATACGGTGAGAGATGCCGGGCGTTTATGTGAGCAGCCGACTGAAAGGCGTTTTTCATAGCGTTGTCGAACAGCGCATCGACGTACGTACTGAGGCCGCGCACGACGCTCGCCGATCCGATTATGTACTCGAGGATCAGCGTCCATCCTATCAAAAAGGCTATGAACTCGCCTATCGTTACGTAGCTGTAAATGTACGCCGAACCTGCTTTCGGTACTCTCGCACCAAATTCGGCGTAGCAGAGACCTGAAAACACGACGGTTTTGACGATTGAATGAAAAAAAGAAAAATTAGTAAAAAATGATACGATGAGTGCGCTATATATATATATATATATATATATATATATATGTGTGTGTGTGTGTGTGTGTGTGTGTGTGTGTGTGTGTGTGTGTGACCTATCACCCCCTTAAGGCTTTGCATCAACCTTCCTAACACCCTGTGTGTGTGTGTGTGTATGTATATATATACCAATATTTCCATGGCATCTCGTTCTTTTCTATAATATATTTATACTTTGTTTTTCTGATTGTTTTCTCTTCCCTCCTTAAAACTCTGTTTTTTAAGTTTTCCAGTCCCTCTTCTATCCTTTCATCTATTTTTTAAAATTCTTTTGGCTCCCTTATTATTGTTATTATATATATATATATATATATATATATATATATATATATATATATATATATACGAGGGTGGGGTGAAAAGTTTCCGGCCTGACCAAGAGATGGTGCCACTAGGTCTAGTTTTGGAGCGGCGTCCTACAGTACCATTCCTACCGAGCTTGTATGTACAGTTTCAGCCCAATCGCTACGTTAGTTTGCGTTTGAGAGCTCATTGCGCGAGACGCTTCCGTTGTTTTCGTAAAAATGGAAAAATTGGAAAAACGTGCTGTCATCAAATACTTCCAGTTGAAAGGTTTTACACCAAAACAAATAAAATAAGAGATGGATTCAGCACTAGGAGATTCCTCCCCATCATATTCAACTATTAAGCAGTGGGTTTCTGAATTTAAAATGGGTCGTGTGAGCACCTCTGACGAGCCTCGCTCAGGATGGCCCGTTGAAGTCACAACTTCAGAGATGATTGAAAAAATCCATAAAATAGTGTTGGAAGACCGCAGGTTGAAAGTGCATGAGATAGCTGAGACCTGTAGGATGACAGCTGAACGTGTGCGAAATATTTTGCACAAACATTTGAACGTGGAAAAGCTGTGTGCAAGGTGGGTGCCGCGTTTGCTAACGCTAGACCAAAAACTGCTTCGAAAAACCATTTCTACCGACAATTTGGCGCTGTATAGGCGTAATCCAAACGAATTTTTGCATCGATTCATAACTGTTGATGAGACATGGGTCCACCACTACACTCCTGAAAATAAAGAACAGTCAAAACAGTGGGTTGGAAAAGGGGAACCAACCCCAAAGAAGGCAAAAACAATTTTATCGGCAAACAAGGTTATGGCTATTGTTTTTTGGGATGCGAGAGGAATTGTATACATTGATTACCTTGAAAAGGGTAAGACTATCACTGGTCAATACTACGCAGAGTTATTGCAACGTTTGAAGCAAGAGGTGCAAATTAAACGACCTCATTTGGCGAAGAAAAAAGTTTTGTTTCATCACGATAACGCACCAGCGCATTCGTCGATTGTTGCCATGTCCAAAATCCACGAATTGAAGTTTGAATTGATGCCGCATCCTCCCTACTCTCCAGACTTAGCCCCCAGCAACTATTACCTGTTTCCTAACCTCAAAAAATGGCTTGGCGGAAAAAGATTTAAGAGCAACGAAGAAGTTATCGAAGCTGTAAATCAGTATTTTGAGGAGCTTGACGAATCTACGTTTAAAACCGGTATAACTAAATTAGAACACCGTTATGAGAAATGTATCAGTGTTGATGGAGATTATGTTGAAAAATAAAGCAAAAAAAATTTTTTTAAATCGTTTTTCTTGGTCAGACCGGAAACTTTTCACCCTACCCTCGTATATATACACACACACACACATATATATATATATATATATATATATATATACAGGGTGTATCTTAACTACTAGTTTTGCGTTCGTGAGCATATAGGGTATACTTTTCCAAGCAAAACAGTTTTGTAAAAATGTTGTGCGAGAAAAATTGGCCGAGATATCCGTAGTTATTACCTACGTATATCTCGGCTTACCACCCCTATATTTGCTTTTTCGAGAGGTGGTTGCACCCCTTAAAACCGTTTTTCCGCCGATAAAAAAAATAAGTTTTCCTCACTTTTCGGAGCTTTATAACATATCCGAATGTCAACAAAATCGAAGGGTGTCACGCGAGGGATGTTCCTTGCTAGTAACTATTTTGATTTTTGTTATTGTAGCTTCCATTCGTACATGGTCCTTTCCCTTATTACATTCCCTGCCATATTCCACTTCACTTAGCAACGAAATCACCCAAGTTATGGTATAATTAACATAGCATTCCATACCAATTCGACCTGGGTCTGACCCTCGACCCCTCAAATCTGGTTCCCGATTTTTCCTATCATTACTCTCACTCTGTCAAGCAATTACAATTTTTTTCAGATTTTTCAAAATAAATTTGAGCGCGTTATGATTTTTTGAATTTTTTTTTGAACACCTCGATGGCCGTGTTCGAAAAATCTGAGAAAAATGCCGAAAATACAGTGCCGGATATAAAAAATGTTGGTGTAAAATTCATAATGTCTGGGCTTTTGCTTCAACCCCTAATTAGGGTTTTTGTCATCCATGATAAAAAAAATCGAAAATTACAAAATACACTTTGGAAAAATCGGAGAATTTTTTTTTTAATCTCGTATTCTACATACAAAATTTCGAGAAACAGTCTACAATAAATTGACCTTTGCTTCTTATTTTTTTCATTTTTTTTGCTGAAAAAGCTAAAAAACGGGTTGAAGCAAAAGCCCAGACATTATGAATTTTACACCAACATTTTTTATATCTGACACTGTATTTTTGGGAATTTTTTCAGATTTTCCGATTACGGCCATCGAGGTGTTCAAAAAAAAAATTCAAAAATTCATGACGCGCTTAAATTTATTTTGAAAAATCGGAAAAATATTGTAACTGCTTGATAGAGTGAGAGTAATGATAGGAAAAATCGTGAACCAGTGTTTGAGGGGTCGAGGGTCAGACCCACGTCGAATTGGTATGGAATGCCCTGTATATATGTTGATAAATAATAATATTGTAAAAAATAATGGCAAAAATACCTGCGCACATGGAGGCAACGGCAGCTATGGCGAAGGATATAACGACCGCTGGACCGGCGGTTCTTTGGGCAACCGATCCAGCTAGGACGTAAACACCAACGCCAAGGGTGGATCCAATTCCCAGGGCCGTTAAATCCAGGGTCGAGAGACACCTCGCCAGGCCAGATTCAGCTGGCGAGTTGAGCTTTTTTTTCCTTGTAAAAGCCTTGAACAACGCTCCGAATTTCATGGCCCTCATCGTGTATACCATCTGTCACATAACTCGTATTTATGAATTTTTATTATTTTCCCCGTTTGCCATTGTGAGCTTTCAAAGGTGAATTTGAAGGTCAAACTAAGGTTACTTTCAAGGTGAAACGGTCTTTCAGGAACTGGAGTTTGGTGAAGTGACAACTGAGAGGTGAAAAGTAGAAGAAATGCCACCCATTTCTTCTACTCTTCACCTCTCAGTTGTCACTTCAACAAACTCCAGTTCCTGAAAGATCGCTCGTTGGAATTTTTGCCACAGTTACTTTTCCCTAAGCGCTGTCGTTCTCAAATGACTACTAATTGATTAACAAACTTAATAAATTGAACTACCTCGTCACAATTTGAAGAAGTTTCCCGTTGTTGGAAATAGAACAATGACAGAGCGCCGCTCACATTTTCACTTCGCTCACTTTCCATTGCAAGATTCGTCGAAAAATTGATCAAAAAGAAAGGAACAATCAGGAATTCGAGCCCCGTGATGAAATCGCAAATTATAAGTACTGTATCTCGATTTAAAAGAATCATTGCGAATAATGAAATTGGGGACGAAAGATAATTGAATATGCAAACTTTTTTTTCACAACCATTTATTGGTATGTGGAAGATTATTCGGATGAAACTTTGGTTCAGTAAAGGAGAGGATTTAAACGATGTATACTTTATATATTTTTTTAAATGTTTTTTTAACGTCCTGATACGTGAGAATTATTACAAAAATCCAAATAAATAAGCCTAAACAAGCCCCCAATTAAACAAACACACGAAACCCAAAATAAATTAAGCTAAACGAACCAAAAAACCCAAATAAATGAACCTAAACGAGTCCAAGTAAACAGACCCATAAAATTCAAAGTAAATAAATCCAAACAGACCAAAAAATGTCAAATAAATAACTCCAAATAAACAAACACAAGTACCTCGAGATAAATAAACCGAAACAATCCCGAAAAGCCCAAATAAATAAACCGAAACAAAGCCAAAAAGTCCAAATAAATTAAGCAAAACAAACGCATTACAAAATACTTTAAGACTATTCCCTACAATAGGAACACTATACAAAATACTTTAAGACTATTCCCTACAATAATTAAAAATAGTTGCAAGACGGTTTTTTTCGTCCTTTTCTTCAATTTATTGCATGTTGAACAAAAAGTTTGATTTATCAGGAGGGGGGGCAAGATAGAAAATAAAAACTAAGTTTGATTAAAATTTGAAAAAATTGAGGTTAAAAAACAAAAAAGTCCATTCGCCGCTGTACTCACTGTTGCGAGGTTCGTAAAATCGTAGTCCATGTGTAAAAATTAATAAAACCGGCTTTGCAAGCCCTCGAGAAAATCGTCTCAAACGATCTGCTTCGACGCGACTTTGTACACTGGCACTGTTATTAGTTCGCCGTCTGAATTAGTTTGCACGGTCTGTTTGACCTAGCCGGTCCGACCGTGCGCGATTCAGAGTGGATTCAATTGATTCGAAGCCGAGCTCTGTTGATTTTTCGTCCCACTTTGAACACCTACTGGTCGGCCTGGCGATCAATTGGCCAAAATTTCTTAATTTTCCAGCAACGTTTCACGATCTATGTTTTCATCGATGCTACTATCTACTGTACGATATTATTTCAATGTGACGAATTTTCAGATCACTCGATGTATTTTTATTTCATTGTAGAGCAATAAAAGATTTTTCTAATCGATGTAATAAATCGAGAAAATATTTTTCGTTGGGTAAAATGGTCCTTCGCAAATTGAAATTGAGGAATCGGGAAGAAAAACTTTTTGAAAAATTATGATAATTTAATTTTGAAAGCTCTTGTTCAACGGGTGGAACGAACGAGAAAAAAAATCGACCTCGAAACTGCTGATTTTTTAATCAGAATCATTCAATTCGAGATAAATAAATCAAACGATAAATAAAGAGATAATGAAAATAAATTAATGCGCGAAAAAAACTCACGCGTAATAAAATTTCGAGTTGGCCTATTTTTATAAAAATATTAGGTATTTTATAAAAATATCTAAAGTTAAATAAAGAGAATTTCATTTAATTTAGTTCGATAGCAGTTTTTTGGCAATAAAAAATTATAATTATACTTGACTACTGTCAGTATTGAAGTGTTTCAATACATCTCCTAAATCGCAAATCGAAGTTTGAAATTGTCCCGAATGGCATCCAAATTTTTTAAAAATTGTCTGAATCTTTTTTTCTCCCGAATGAAATTATTGGGTCTATTTCGAGTCACTTTCATTCTCATCCTCTTTATTATATTCCAATTGTATTGGAATTTGATTTTGTGAAATCGGTTCACTTTTTCATGTCTACTTTTTTAACGCGATAACGATAATTCCTGATATGTCTCTTTCTCCACCGTGAGAATTTTCGATTTTATCTTTATCGTACTCGTATCTCTTGTGGAATTACAAAATTACTTCGAAGGTATTTGAATTCATCCGTAGGTTACAGGTGGGTTTGGCCGGGCCTCGTTGTCACTAAAAACTATTCCTACTAATTCGTGGAGGATTATTGTAATGGTAATTATTATTGTAGCATTTGAATAATTTGCAAATTTCGAACCATTATAACCAAGCGAACCATTATCGATCCCCAATTGTCGATCGAAATAAAATTTTACTAATCTGATAAATATGAAAATATAATGAAATAATTATGAAGAATATATTGGAAAATGAATAATGAAATTTGATAAAAATTGAAATATCGAACTATGATGAAGTCGAATAAAATTAACAAAATTAAAATCTAATAACAAAATAAAAAATAATCCAACAGTTGAGTAAAAATTGGAAAGAGCGCAATAAAAATAAAAATAGCAGGCCTCACAAAATCTGCGCCCTAAATAAAACTAATTAAAATTGAATATTTATTGTATTAAAATCTAATAAATATAATAGACTAAAAACATCAAAACGTCGTCTATAAAAAGGTAATATAAAAAAACCACAAAATCTTCCGAAATTGAGATATCGAAAGATAACAAAATCGAATAAAAATTAGTATTCTGGAATCCAATTTAAAAAAAACAACATATGGCAATATTTATAAATTTATTAAAGTTCATAAATAACTAAATTTCACATTTTATAAAAATATAGGGGAATAACTATTGCAATTTACTGAAATCTGACCAAAATATCAGAACGACGTCAATAAAAATGTCATGTGAATAATAACCAAAACGTAAAAATTGAGATGTTGAAAGATAACAAAGTCGAATAAAAATTAGTATCCTGGAATCCAATTTAAAAAAAACAACATATCGCAATAAATTTCATTAAAATTCGTAGATTAATTAATTTTACATTTTATAAAAATGTAAGGGCATAAGTATTGAAATTAACTGGAATCTGACTAAAAAATCAGAACGACCGCAGCGCATTATCTCTCTCAACACCCAACTGTGATCATTGATGAAAATGATATTAAAATTCCACCGCAATTCACGACCATCCATTCTAAATAGTCCCCATGGCAATATTTCCCCGCGAATTTTTCGGATCTACTGGACTTTCTCTAAGGAAAAATCGGTTCCACTCACCGATTTTAAAGGGAAGCTGGTATTTTTGAAAACGACAATCAACGGCACGAAATTCGATCACTTGGCAGCTCGTTATCCGTGTACGAGCTACGGAGAAACGTGCACCTGCTACACTGCAGAGGCACCGTTCTCACTTATCTTCTTTACTGATACCGAGCTCAATTGATAATTATCATCGTTCCTTGGCCACACGGCGTTCGACAATAAAACACGTATCGGACGAGCCTTAGGAAAAAAAACGCCCTTTTACGCGCTTTCACGAGAATTGTGAATTTTTTCGAAATTTCGCGGAGCCAAAGAATCGTACGGGAAATTCGTGAAGGGACACGTAGTAATTTGAAAGTTCGACACACCTTGGAGGGCTATTCGAGCTCGACGAGTTGATGATAAGCACGAGCAGACGGTGGGAACGGATGTGATTATCGACTGCGATTAATTCCGCTTGTCCAATTACATCGACCCATTCAAAAATCTGGGTTTTCGAAACTGACCTTTTTAATCGCCAGCATTCCATCACCCCCCCTCTCGCCCCCTTTTTTCTTACACACGATCGAGGTAAGAAAAATTATGAACTTTTTATAAAAATTGTATAGAAATGAATCTATACAAATTTTATACGGAAATGGACACATAAAATCTTCATAGATTTTATATAATTCTTGAGAATCTCATGTGACTGCGTACGGGAATTGACAAATTGTATAAAATTAAATTGTATGCTTTTATACCAATATATTGATAAATCTGTAAAGGTGTTATACGGAAATGGCCATATAAAATCCGCATAGATTCTATACTAAGGCGAGAAATTACTTTAGAATTTTCAACAAATCGATTTTTTTTTACATATTTCGAAAGTATGATACCGAAAGAATATACTGACCAAAGGAAAACTCGAAATATTGAATATTTGCGGAGTTATCGCATATAGTATGTCCCCTCGATATGTCAGTAAACGAATGACACTTGTTAAATCTTTTTCAGATCAACAGAAAAAGAGTGACAACGGTAGCACTTTTCGATGTCGCGGAAAACAGGCGTCCGAAGACCCTTAATAACGCCGCCATTTTGTTGGTCATCCCAAAAAAAAAATATTTTTTTTAAACCTGACAGTTATAATAAACTCATGTCCAAATTTGAAAATGATCAGATTATTTTATCCCCTCTAAAAAAATTCCCGAATAAGACGTATTTTTCACGCTCCTAAAGGGATTTAAAGCCTTAACCATGACAATTTTAAGCGTATGAATATAAGAACGAAAAAAATTATATAAAAATACCCTATGTGAAATTCATATAAAGAATTGTCGATATTCATAAACAGAAAAAATGATATATTTATCATTATTTTCTATTTACAAATATATACAATTCGTCATATAAATTTGACATGGAGTGAATGGTAATGATGATTTGCTGACATTGGTATAATGGGTTTGTTTGGGAATACGAAAAAAATTAAAATTCTTAATTTTTTTGTTTTATTTCCCAATTTTAGGCGTTGTCCAAAATCATAATTTGCAGATCTAAGTGGTAGATCTCTGAATGAGAAACCTAAAAAATGTTTCAGCAATTTCCAAAGCTCAAGTCTATGAAAAGATTTGAAAATTAAATCAATTAAAAATAAAAATTAATTTCAAATAAAATCAATTGAATTCGCGGGCAATTAAATTAAATTAAAAAAATTCGATCAATTTAAAATCACAATTAAATTAAATTGAATTTGCAGGCAATTAAATTAAATTGAAAAAATTCGTTCAATTTAGAGTCAAATTCAATTCAATTGATTTTGCGGGCAATGTGATTAAATTGAAAAAAAATTATTGAATTTGAGGGCAATTGAAAAAAAAAACGTTTCATTCCATTCCAACGCAATGCGAACTTCAACCCCAACCGTGGATATGATAAGCTCGAAAAATAAAACTCTCCCTATCTCGACAACGTTTACCTCATCATTCGTCAAACATTGCTTTTTAAATCTTTTATTCAAACGCCATCGAGAGTCAACAACATGCCACTAACTCGAAACACTGTTCAAAATCGATGCAAATATTGTCCAGACTCGCGTAATGGTAACAAAAAACAAAATAAAGCTCCGTAACAATATTTTGCAAACGTATAAAAATTCCGCATTAAAAAAAATAGCAACACCGTAAGAAAATATATAGTAGTAGTAGTTTGCAATTATCTTTCCGAAATTTCTCCGGGGCATCTTGGAAGTTTTTTTTTTAATTTTCAGGGCATGTACAAGCTGAACATAACGTCACAAATTATCCAACCAAGTTTTCTTATAGATGGTTAAGTTTATTTACGAAGAAAAGCATCAGACTCTGGAGAACTCCCTGACGCAGAGCTTGATAATTTTCCTTTGCCATCAATACAGTACTACCTCCCTAAGAGAGCGGTCTAGGGCGGTTAGGGGAAGTAATTCTCGAGAAATTCGTCGCCGAAGCCATCCCCCACCGCTAGGTTAGCGCGCTCGAAAATCGCGCATGTGGTAGCGTGTATGTGTTTCTCCACTCGACCTCTATGAGAGAGCGCGAACGAAAGTGTTGAGAAAACTGTAAACAAGTTGCGGAAAGTGTACTGGCGTTTCGTCGTTTCATGCGTAAGTATATCTCATTGAATATTGATGTGTAAATCTTTCTTTTTCTTCGCGTTTTTTTATTCTGCTGTTTGGTATATTTTGTTGTTGCAATATTATAACACATATGAAGGAAACATTTGTAAAACTTTCAATAATTGTTGAATTATCTTATTGTTCGCAAAAATATACGTAGTATATTCGTTATCGAAACTCGAACATATACAGTAGAACCTCGATTATCCGAACCAATTGGGACCGAGACTAGTTCGGATAATCAAAAGTTCGGATAATCGAAACGTGGGTTTTTTGGGACGAGATCATAAACAACACCTTTTTATATAAAAACAGTACATACATATATATTATAATTTGACATATATGTTAACGTTGAAATATATATATATATATATATATATATATATATAATGTATTTGAAATACCTGAAAAAAGTTGAATGCTTTTTTTATATTTTTTAAAAATAAAATCGTCCATTTTTAATTGACGAACGGCTGTAACGCGTTTTTGAGCGGCTAAGTCTCGCAGCCGTTTGGGAAGGAGAGATTGCGTTGGGTTGCTCATTGTTGCTCACGGCGGTGGCAGCGAGCAACAATGTATCTTTCGCGCCAACGTTCGGATAATTGAGAGTTCGGATAAACTAAGTCATCGTTCGGATAATTGAGGTTCTACTGTACAGTGTACAAAAAAAATGTAACTAACAATTTATCTTGTGTATATACTTCAAGTTGAAATGTACAATGTATATATATGTATAAATATTTCATTTTTAGATAAAACGGGATGGCTGAATCGAAAATATATTTTACTTGCATTAAATTACTACTTGAAATTTAATTATGGTGCATGTTTTTTTCTCCGACTTTACGGCTTAAACGTATATATTATTATACAAAGGAATATTATCCATTTGACAATCGTGCGACGTGCGATTTTCTGAAATCGCTCGCGATCTCTTATGGAGGTGTCCGCGACAAACTCGGGAGGCCTCGGGTACACTGGACAGCTCGAGCTAGGTGGGGGAAGCCATAAAATGCGCTCAAGCGGAACGGCGGGGAAATTCTCTCTTAGGGAGGGCTCTCTTAGGGAGGTAGTACTGTAGATGGTTAAGTTTATTTACGAAGAAAAGCATCAGACTCTGGAGAACTCCCTGACGCAGAGCTTGATAATTTTCCTTTGCCATCAATATTATGCATCTCTAAGAAATCTTGGTTAGAAATTTTCAGCTAGCTCCCTTGCACTCGTATGTCACGTGGTACATCTGCTACTTGGCCTTAAGGGAGGTGATGCCTTCGATCGAGGAACAAATTTGCTGATTTTCATGATTTTTTTTTTAAAGGCAAGATTTCTTCACCATTTTTGCTACTTATTTTGAGGTTATGTTTCATTTATACTTTTGGCTGTTAAATGGAATTTCTTTAAATTAATCTTTAACAATGGCCGTCGTATGGCACGGTCTTTAAAGCAGAATTTTCAAAACTATCGTGATGTATAGCTATAAAACTAATCGGCTGATTCGGATGAAATTTGGTATAAATCCTTCTAACCTTAATGTCTAAAACTTGACGCTAAATGTATTTGAAAATTAGAAACAAAAAAAATTGTTTTATTGCAAAGTGTAGCCTTTTTTTCGGAAAATTCAATCTTTTTGTTTCAAAGCGTACCATTTCATCGATTTTCAACATTTATCACTTTTTCTTGATTCATATTCTGCGTGTGAATTAATAAAACAGAAAAGCAATTTTCAAAGTTTATTTTTATAAATATTACACGTAACAGCCAAAATAGTAATAAAAATACTCTAAGTCTCAAAAAATGGTGAAGAAACTTTGGTTTAAAAGAAAATGATGTAAGTCAGCAATTTTTCTCCTCGCCTAAAGGTATCTCCCCCCTTAATGGAGCGAGTGCTATGTATTGGGTTGAATGGTCTTGGATTAAGGGCTTACCCGTCGCTGCAATTTTTGAAAATACCGATTTTTGGTTTACGACAGATTCTCTTGCAATAACATTTCCAAAATATTCTCGGAAAATTTCAAGTCGATCCGTTCAAAATTGAGGGAGTTGTGGGCGTGTATAGGTAGAACCGGCGAACTTCAAACGTATTTTCCGCAAAATCACTTTTTCATAATCGGTGACCACGATATCGCAGAAATCACTGCACCGATCAACTTCAAATTTGAAAAGCTTCTAAACCCCATGAAAAAGCAGTGCTTGAACGAAGGAATTTTTTATCGATGTATAGTTTCCTTTCTATCAACGAAAATAGAGGGTTTTATTCACAGAAAATTCATACCTTCACTTAGGACGGCAGCCATTTTTTTCAAAAATCAATTTTTTCATGAATCATTCGTCCAAACTAGATAATTTCATGCAAAAACTAAATACCATTGATTTTTTCTTAATTTCGGACAATTTGTTTCCCAGTTGCAGTGTGCACAAACCATTTTATCTACCGCACTTATAAATATTCCTCGATTTAAAAATTGCAAAAGATACTCACAACCATACTCTTTAATACAAAAAAATTGAAGATCTGCACATTTTTTCCCAGAAAAAATTCCGTTTTTTTCGGCCACAAGCTAGGTGTAACCCGTTAAGGGGTATTTTCACTTTAGACGCAAAAAAGGCTATTTTCATGAATTTTCTTGATAGGTTTATATAATAGATATTGATAGAAAAGTTGTTACACTTGATAGATACACTTTCGAAATACATTTATAAAAATGCATGTATTTATGTAAACCAAATGAACTTTGAACGCGTTTTTCTCGAAACGTTTTCCGCCAGCTTGTTGATAAAATTTTCGAAACTACTGAACCGATTATTATGAAATTTTAACCACATATTCTTTACAACTAAAGCTACAGTGCATATTAGGGATTTTTTTAAATGTTGATATTTACCATTTTTTTTGCTTAAAGTGGTGGAAAAAAACATGATTTTTGTTTTTTTTTCGAAAAATGTCCGCCATTTTGGTATTTTCGCCTATATCAAAAATGGTATTAATATGCGCTATAGCCATTGACATACTGAATCTAAAAACGTTTGATTTTTTTTTGTTTCGGATGATCCTTCTCCGAGATGTCATCAACAGCGCAGACCCACAATTTTTTAAGTGCCATTTTCGTCTACAAATAGTGAATTATGTAAAAAAAATTTAATGTATTCAAAAAGTGTATTTATTAAGTGTAACAACTTTTATATCAATATCTATAATATAAACCTATAAAAAAAATCATGAAAATAGCTTTTTTTAGCGTTTAAAGTGAGAAGACCCGTTAATGTATTTATGACTGTGAATTGGAGAAAGCGGATCGATGATGTCGAGCGGTTTCGTCGTTTGGATTCACCGGCATTTCATGATTATTCAGTGGACGTTTTGTGATTTACGATGTTAGCTTTTCTTTCTGACATATCTCTTGATGACTCTACGTGTTTTGTAACTCCAGCCCAGTTATACGTTCGCCTCAATTTTTCGATTCTCTCCTGCCGTCCATAATGCTCACCAATAGGGAACCTTATTGCCAATTTCTCCCGCTAGAGGGGACATTGTATTATAACGTAAACAGAACATGTCGTTTAGTGAGCTTCTCTTTGGTTTCGGCCCGTGTTTCTACTACTGTTGAATTTTCTTTGAATAATCCGTTTTTTGTGAATAAATTGTGAAGAATGCATCAGTGTTGTGCTATTGGATACAGAAACAAGTCGTTCATTTATTTCCTAAAAACGCAAAGCTTCGCAAGCAATGAGAAATTGCTATACGTCGTGAGCACTTTACAGCCACAAAACATTCAAGGCTATATTCTGATCATTTTAGATCTGCAGCCTATAGCAATAAAGAAAGTACATTGTGAAGTAGTTGATCATCATAAACTAAAAATTTATATTTGAAATATTTGTATTTTTTTAAACTTTTGGTATTATTTTATTACATAATATTTACCTAGCTCATTTTTATTCTTTACGGGGATGAAACTGAGCCGGAAAATATTGAAAAAGGGGTTATACCTTTCCTGTTTGTGTGGAGCAAGAAAGAAACTTTAAGGCAGTAGTCTGGTCTAGAAATTTGACAAAATCAATTTTTTTTCATATTATTATTCCTTAGACCTTTCTTAATACGCTCGTGAAAACCGTTTATTGATATTTCAAAAATTAGCAGCGTAACAGATATTATAAGCAAGCAAACCTCATCTAACGGTATCAAAACTTTGAACGCGTTCATCTCAGAACTATGTTTTTCCAATCGGCGCCCACGATATCTCGATAACTAATTGACCGATCGAGGTCAAATTTTGCACATACCTTCGGTAGCCTCTTTCTGAGGACTGGTAGCAGAATTGAGTCGAACAATAATTTTGCCCACATTTTATAACTCGTCGAATACCCGAAAATGTATGAAATGTTGTTAATCAAAGTTTAACAGGCCGCCATTTTGTAACAATTTTTTTTACGTACTAATTCTGCTACCATTCCTCAGAATACTCATACAGATTGAGAATATATATATATATATTTTTTTCAGATGCCTACAACATCACCCAGAGTGGGCGCCGAATGAGGCGGTTTTCGGCGGACCATGTTGTAAAAAAATAAAAAAACTACATGAAAATATTTAAAATAATTTTTTGTTTCAATGTAGATACATTCTCAAAGGAACAATAAATACATGTGTAAAATTTCATCAAGACAACTTCAACGGTTTAAAAGTTATTCCAACCCAAAAAATTATGTTAAAAATCTCGCTCTAGACCAGACTAGACCTAGACTGCCTTAAAGGATGAACAGAGAAGGAAAATAGTAGAAGCCGACTTTTCAATTCCGGTACAGATAAACTGCATTAGAATTTACGTGTTGTTGCGTAGCAGGTGCCTTCAACAACACGAATACGCCGATCCCCGCGACAAGCATATGCTAGCCTACCAGTTCGCATTTGGAAGCAGGCCTTGTGCAGCTACCGGTCAAGCCAAGTGACTTTCCAACACTCTAACAACTCTGCAGGTTGCTGCCCGAGCTAATAACAACGTAGCTCACCCGCCCGTAGGAACCCTGACCAGCATGCGGCCAACCACTGCCAGCGCGAAGCCAACCACTATCGGCTAGTACCGCTCCGTGTGACGGTGAGCAAACTAGCCCCCACGGTACCAATCAGGATCACTGGTCGGATCCTCGTGACTACGAATAATCACATCACTTCCAATTGACGAGCCGTGTTCTCATCGACATTGATCTATCAGCGTTTCGGGCAGGCGGTGTTGCTACTCGCCAAGGTACCCGGGCTCATTCCCTTAAGGGGTTGGCCCACACGGATGTACCTCCCTGCCGAAACCATTCCGGTACAGTCAAATATCCGTAATTATTGTCCATTATGTCCATTCATATAATTTTAGCACATACACGGTGAAAATGTATCGCGCGCGTTGATAGCTGCTTTCGTTTACGTTATGTTTACGTGGCGCCATCTGCGTTGAGCTTTGCGTAAGATTTCCTATTGTTCATTCACAGTTTTTTCGATTATTGTTCCTTGTTCTTCATTAAATACGAGATCTTTTATTCGATCGATACATATGATTGATTTTCTTTCCAGATACAGTTTCGCATAGGTGTGGTCAACCGTTTCTCTCTCTCTCTCTCTCTTTCTCTCTCTCCATATACAGAATTAGTCACGAGAAACAGAATACCTGAATATCTCTGTTGAATTTTAAAATACGATGTACATATCGGAATTTTAATGGTTTAGTACACCGCACATGGCTATCATGATATTTTGTAAACTTTAATTTTGTTGGTTTTTTCAAGGTCATCAAAGTTTTTAAGGGCGGGGTAAAGTATTTAAAGTTTTTTTCACTTTTTAAAAAATTGTTTAAATGAATGCATAATATATCAAGAATATTGTCTTAAAATTTCAAGTCGATCGGAGTAAAATGGATGAAGTTATGAGTGTTTGAGCGTCTATTGCTCCATGCCGTTCTCTTCTCTTCTGCGTTTTTCAAACCGTTTTTCCGAGACTTGTCATATTTGAAGTCCGTGTGCACGATAACTCAAAATCTACTGGACCAATCGCTTTGAAATTTTGCACAGTACTTCTTCACATAATTCACCAGGTATTGTCGAGAGCTTTTTTGTTTTTTTTTTAATAATTACTAATTTTTCAACAACAAATTAGCCGATTTTGTTTAGCGAAGATCGGGTTTTTGGCTCCCAAGTGCTACGAAAAATCGAAAAAAAAAAAAAAAAAAAAATCCTCCCGTCATTACCTCGAGAAACATCTCCTTTAACAAATGCATTTTGATTTTTTTGTTTCAAATGATTCTGTTGCGAGTTATGGTGCACACCGCAAACCAACTTTTTTTCGAGGCGCCTCCGGGGTTTAATTTTCACTCGCTCAATTTTGAATATTTTGCAATGCAAATTTAGGAGAATGTTGTTCAAATGTTACTTTATTATATGTAAATTTTTCAATAAACGAACACTATTCGTTACGCAAAAAAAAAACATCTTAAAAACATGCCTTTTTTTTTGCCGAATTAACTTTACCCCGCCGTTAAAAAGTGGTATGGCATATTTTTTCCCCTTGCGCATCGTAGCCGGCATCCAAACGAATTCAATCATGTTACTGAGTATGACCTTCAAATGACCTTCAACCCAAAAATATTGAATACTGCCGACTTTCTCCATAATGAAAATCATATCGATCTTTTTTTCCTTCCGGTAACGCATTGTGAAACGTTCATCGATAAACTGATAGATTAGAAATATTAGAAACTTCGGAAATCTGATGTCAAGAAAAGGTATTCAGAGTAATAAGTAGCCGATAAACACGATTGTGTACATACGAATACGTGAATGTGTTTCGTGAATCTTCTGTCATCACCGAAACTGTTACTCTGTTGTGTTATTCCGATACGTTTGAATGTAACCCAGCTAACAGGAATCATTTAGCGTAACGAAAATTAAGAAATATCTTTTACACGTTGAGTTATTATTTATTCAATATTTCTGTGTCGAGGGTCATTTGAAGGTGATTCTATGATACAAGGTTGATACCGGCTATAATGTGCAAGAGGGAAAAAATGGCATTCCATTGGAAAAAAAAACACCGATCGCCTTGAAAAACTGAAAAAAAATGAAGAGCAAAAATATGATAGCCATGTGCGTCCTTCCGAACCATTCAAATTCCGATACGCTCGTACTTCCTATTTTCAAATCCAACAGAGATATTCACGTATTCCGTGTATCGTGACTCACCCTGTATACATGCGTGTGCCTGTATGTACATATTTATTAGTCAAAAGAAGGCCGCAAGTGCGTCTGACAATTGGGCTATCGACGAAGCATGCTTCGCAAAAGGACGGATCAGTTTCATAATTATACTAGTTATGCTTTGTACGTTGAACGTTGTTAACGCGCGAAACCGCCTTTCTTTGCACAAAAGAAACCTGCATACGCGTTATAAAAATACAAGAGGACGTTTGTCATCGGAATGTGGATCGCTAAAAAAACGTTCCGTCTCGTGTAAATACATACAATACTATATAAATGTTTTTTTTAAATTATCGATAAGGCGAAAATGTATAAAATGTCATCAACATTGATCATCTTTCAGATGAGATTGGACGGAATATTCGTGTACTCGTGTACATATTGTATACATATATATATATGTACATAAATCTATTGTATATATACGAGTCTATACATAATTGTTAAAAGCGATAAAAAAAACGAGGCAGTGAGCGTTAAATGTTCCGTCACGCTTTGCGATTGTTTTCGTTGCCTACCGGACATAGAATTGAGGCGAAATGACGCACGACTCCGTCGGTAAAGAAATCCGTAAAGTTTTCGGCACTTTTCTCCGTAACGGCTGGACCGACCGAGTCGAAATTTTCATAGGTCGTGTTCGTTGGGTCTCATCATTTTGATACGAACAAGTGCGCATGTGCATAATGATGCGCAACGCGCAACTGCGCAATGAAACGTGCGCATCATCAAATGCGCATCATTATGCGCATGCGCAATCAAAATGACGAGACCCAACGAACACGACCATAGTTTTCGTTCGATAAACGGAGGAACGATTGAAAAGAAACGACGAGTTCATTTACCAAGGGAAACAGCGAGCAAAAATGTTCGAAAACGAATTTGCGTTCGAGGTGTCCGCGAATCGAAGCGATACTCGACCTTCCTTGAGAAAATAACCGAGTCAAGCTCCGAAAACTGTTACGCGACACGACTGGCACTCGAAGCGACGTGACGTCGGTAAGTTACCGACCGAGCACTCTCCGCGTCCAAAAAACTTCGGCGTGCGTCATTTCGCCGCGGCTGCTGTTCGAGGACGAAAACAAAAATACCGCTTGAAATAGCGCCGAGGCGCGGATCCGCCCCGACGCTGACTAAAACGTCAGTTCGTGTGTGAAGATTGTAAGGAAAAAAAATGGAATAAGATAATGGGCTTCCGGTGGAGATTCCGGGTCACTGGAAGATCCGCAGGCCCAGGAGTGGCACGACGAGGGCGGCGAGAAGCGTCAACAAGGATGCTGCGTGTTTGTTACCGGTGGACTAGAAAGAGAACGCGTTGGACGCAGGTTAGCGGAAGAGGTGGCGAACGACGGTTGGGCGCGGTCTCGCGCGGCAAATTTACTCACGAAGATGAAATAGTTGCAACGGTCGCCGACGCAACAGTCGTAACACTTCCAGTCCTGGTACCAGAGCATGGTGCAGTACTTCATGGTCGAGTGCTTTGTCTTCTCGCACTCCTTCTTGGCGGCGCATCTCTTCGATACATAGTACTGCTTTTGGCCTCCGCTGGTCCAGTAGGGTGCACCTTGGGTGAGAAAGAGCGCCGTACTGTATTGTTACATCGCTGCCTAATCTTTTCTCACGTGATATGGATAGGCACGCAGGTGTGCACGTTTAGCAACTCGAACTAAGCTACCGGCTTTTTAGGCTGAATTATTGCGACGTTGAAGAAGTTCTCGCTGTTTTTTCCGTGAAAATCAATTCGGTATTTGAAAAAAATCATTCCTTATGCTTTTACGGGCTTAGGCTACAGTAACGGGTATAACATCATGTGCGAATTTAACCATTTTTTTCGTATGAAAAAGTGATTCACTCGTGAAATTAATAACACGTCTATTTATTAGGAGTACAACTTTGCAGTGACCGTTTTACTTAGAGAGCCACTGCGGCCGAAGTAGTGGCCCTAGCTCAATAAAAAAGTGGCATTTTGAACTAGAGGCTCTGCCAATGTAAAAAATTTAAAAAAGCTAACGGATACGTGTATGCATTATAAAGTTATTGGCACTCAAACATGGCAACCTACGAGCCGAATTCTCAGCATTTGTGGGAACTGCTCCAAAGACAACAAAGGAAGGGATTTTTGCACCGGATTGTGACTGGAGATGAAAAGTGGGTTTACTACGATAATCCTAAACGCCGAAAATCATGGGGACTGCCTGGTCATATTCCGTCATCGACGCCCAAACCGAATATTCACGGATCTAAAGTGATGCTGTGTATCTGGTGGGACCAGCTGGGCGTTGTGTACTATGAGCTGCTCAAACCATCCGAAACCATCACAGGGGAACTCTACCGACGTCAGTTGATGCGCTTGAGTAAGGCACTCAAAGAGAAACGGCCACAATTCAACGAAAGACATGACAAGGTGATACTGCAGCATGACAATGCCCGACCCCATGTTGCAAATGTCGTGAAAAAGTACTTGGAAACGCTGAAATGGGAGGTTTTATCCCACCCGCCGTATTCTCCAGACATTGCCCCTTCCGACTATCACTTTTTCCGGTCAATAGCACACGATTTGGCTGACCAGCACTTCGGTACTTACGAAGAAGTCAAAAATTGGGTCGATTCCTGGATTGCCTCCAAGGACCAAGACTCTTATCGACGCGGGATTCGAATGCTACCTGAAAGATGGGCCGAGGTCGTAGCTAGCGACGGGCAGTACTTTGATTAAAAAATATGTAGCCACTTTTTTATAACAAAGCCTTAAACTTTTGAAAAAAACGGTCACTGCAAAGTTGTACTCCCAATAGTATAAATATCAAGCTGTTAGAAAATATATATATTTTTTTTTCGATGTACAAAATGGCCGCCCGAGTAAAAATGATTGTATATACTTAGATACAATTATATAAAAATGATATACAATCATATATATTTATATATAGGTTTATATATAATTGTATATAACTCTATACATTCGTATATATAATCCAATATAAATGTACTCCCATCAAATTTGATTTGATACAACTATACATAGTTCTGTGTATAATGATACGTATATAGAGATGCTATTTTTATAGGGAGTTTATATAATTAGATATAGTGTTGTATATAATTGTATATATACGTGAAAATTTTATTTACGGCATATAAAATTGTATATGACTGTATATGAGTACTTCTATTTTCTTTTGAAATACATATAATTGTATGATTCACAATAGATTGTACAAACGTTAAGAAGAAATTTAACAATAAATCTACGATTATTATTTGCGAAAAAGGTCTCTACTAATTTACTCCCTAATCGAGTCCCGAACCGAAAATAAATTTAATGTAATTGGGGGTTACCCCTTACAATATCTTTATATGGCTTCATATATGATTAGATATAGAAAAACTTTTCTTTGGTTTTATTCGTGCATGGAAGCAGGTAAATCAAAAGATTGTTTAATAAAAGTTAACAAATTATGTATTGATGCAATAGATTTACCAAATATTATTAGAACCCGAGTAAAAATGAATATATATAAACATATATAATTGTATATTAATTCATCATATACAATTGTATACAAAAATTGGCCCAATAGAATTTTATATATTTGTTTATAAACGTATACAATTGTATATACTAATATACAGTTATGTACGATAGTATATGAATATATAGAAAATTTTATCAGGCAAATTTTCCTATCCAATTATCTATGATCAATTAATATACAATTTTATATACAACATACTTTATATATAATAATATACGATTGTATATTATTATCATTTATAGGATTTTATATATGTTATGCATATAGATAAATCTGTATATAATATATATGCATAACAAATATAAAATCCTATAAATGATAATAATATACAATCGTTTATTATTATAAATAAAGTATGTTGTATATCAATTGATCATGTATAATTGCCCAAGTAAAACTGAATGTATAGAATCATGTATAATTGTATATTAATTGATCATATACAATTGTATACAAAAATTGGCCCGATAGAATTTTATATATTTATATATAAACGTATACAATTGTATACGTTTATATACAAATATACAAAAATTGGCCCGATAGAATTTTATATATTTGTATATAAACGTATACAATTGTATACGTTTATATACAAATATATAAAATTCTATCGGGCCAATTTTTGTATACCATTGTATATGATCCATTAATATACAATCATATATGATTATATATATTCATTTTTACTCAGGCGACTACTAATATTTTCTTTTGTTATCTTTTTTTGGCGCTCCGCGGCGTAACATTTAGCATCCACAATTTTTTACCTAGAACAAAAAACAAAAATTCTCGTCAATCTACATTAGAATACCTAGAGAAGTACGTACGGAATTTGAAAAATATTGTTTTATTCAAAAGTTGTACGTATTTGAACTTAAGAAATTAATTTTTAGTGAAAAATTTCGTTATAATTGCTCATAAACTGCTAATTAAATGAAAAGTTTTCGATTATTCAAAAATTCCGTATGTACTTCTCTGCGAAATGCAATTAGGAACATAACTTTTAAATTTGAAGTAGATCGAGTGAAAATTGTTGGGGTTATTTGTCACGCCAATTGGAAAAAAGCTGTTTCTAGAAGTTTCGAGTAGTCGGCCATTTTGTACATGGAAAAAAAAATTCTTACAGCTTGATTTTCATACTAAATAGATGTTTAATTAATTTTATGAGCGAATCACGAAATGCAATTAGGAACATAACTTTTAATTTTGAAGTAAATCAAGTGAAAGTTATTTTTTACACCAATGGGAAAAAAGCTATTTCGAGTAGTCGGCCATTTTGTAGATAGAAAAAATATATATATATTTTTTCTAACAGCTTGATATTCATACTAAATAGATGTGTAATTAATTTTGTGAGTGAATAACTTTTTCATCCAAAAAAAATTGTTAAATTCGCACATGATTTTATACCCGTTACCGTGGCCTAACGCCTTAACCATGGAAAACCCAAAGAAACTAGTCTCAACTGGGAAAAGCTCAGACAAACTAGGAACACAAACTAAGTCGTCTTAACTAGAAAAATCCAAAGCAAACTACGAACCCAAACTAAGTCGTCTTAACTAGGAAAAACCCAAACAAACTCTCCTGAACTAGAAAAAACGATTTCTCGACATCTAATGAACGGATTGACTTGAAATTTGTCACGCTTATCCATTGTAATAGTAGTTTAGTCTTGACTGACGTATTTTAACATTTTTTTCCATCAGTTATTAATAATAATGATGGCATTTGTACTCGAAAAGTGGGGGAAAAAATTAAATTATCTTTTTCACGATTGTAACACGATACCTAAAAAATCTTGGTCAAATCTAGTCAATATTATCGTGTTCAAGAAAAACTTTTTTTTGTTTTAGATCATAGAGGTGGCCAAAATCAAGTACACTGTTGAGTCCCTCGCGTTCAAAGGTTTTTAACAACATTGTTTATCACTTCGTTATTTATTAATTTTTTTACGAAATTTGGTGCACAACGGTTTACCAAATTTCGGTACGTTGGTTAAACGGTGTATCGTTGGTTAAACGATATTCCAAAAAACTTTTAATTTTTATACTTCACATAATACCCGTATTTACATTGCATACTTTCAATTAATATCGCGAAACAAATTAAGTTCCCGTCAAAACAAGTCACGCGTAACTACACCAAATCGTGCGCAATCGACGCGAGCGCCGCTTCAGTGGAACTCTTGTAATTCCAATTTTTCGCACGTTCGAAATTACGGTAGGTTCACCCGTACTCAAACTGCGAAAGACACTTGTTGATCGAGCGCGGTCATAACCTCAAAAACAGGCGCTATTGTTATTGCATTTGGCGCGTGAAAATTTACTCACTTCCCCATCGGACCTCGGTCATGCAAACGTCCTCGCCCTGCTCGCAGGTCGCTATGGACTTGAGGCACTTGGCGACGTTACCCGCCTGCTTCGTGCACACATAACACTCTAGGGCGTTGCCTGAAAACGAGATCGACGCCGAATTAATCGTCTCTCCACTGCGAAATCAAAGGCAAAGATCGCCGCGCGAAAAGATCGTCATTGCGAAAACGATTTTTCCGCGAATGCACTTCCGGTACGTTAATTTTCCTCTCAAGTATCGAGAAATGGGCAAAAAGCACTGAGAACATTGAAGAACGTTTCGGGAGGCCAGAAACGTCGTCTCGGCTTCGCGAGAAAGAAATAATTTTGCCCGACTCACCTATCGAGATGTAGGCTACGAACGAAAGTGCGAGAATCCATCGATTCATGTTGATACGGCTGATACTAAATTTTTGCCAAGTTAAAAACAAAAGTTCGCCTTAAACCCCCATTCGATTCGTGGAGCGTGATCGAAAAGCGAATTGACGTCTGCGAAGCGTTAACACGCGATGATTCAACGCGCGACGTCTCACGCCTACGACTGACGCGCACGTGCGCGACACCCCGTGGCGGTTTAGCGAAGCATGGGTCCGACGCGAAAAGATTACGGGGCTGAGGGGATCTCGGATGGTAGAAGCGGTAGCTTCACGGAGTGGCGCAGTGTGTTGCGCGTCGGTAAATAACTTGGACATTTATCCAGTCAGATAACCACGGTCAATAAACATATATTACCATCGGTCAATATCATTTTACGAGTGGCGCTACTGGTAGTTTCACACTTTTTAATTGTCTTCGAACGGCCGAACGTTCTTGACTAAGGTAACCGGTAAAATGACCAATAACTAAGCGTTAAAAAAATTAAATATTATAATTAATCCACAAAAATAGTAAATATTATAATTTACGGGTAAATTCACTCAACTCATCAAAATGCATCGAATTTCAAGCATTCATCGATATCTCATCAGACCATCCTGAATCGAAAGCACTTTTGCATTTTACCGTTTTCGAAGCGAGCCGATATCGCATGGTCCACATCCGCCGGAAGTTCGAGCCTGACCCACGAATTTCAAAAAACACATACATATATGCATACCCGCACGAGCGACACCGAAGAATACGCGAGTTCTTCGAAATACATCTCTCTCTCTTGTCAATTGCCCTCTCTCTATCACCCGTCTACATTTATCACTACCTCGAAAACGCACGTTTTCGGAAAGTTTTCGATTCGTGCGTGTTATTGTCAGCATCGCCTGCATAATGTAATATAAACAAGGACGGACGAACGTGCAGATCTCTCGGGGAATTGCCGGGGGGGGGACCGGTCCCTCGAGTGTAAACAAACACGCCCACGCGCGGTGTGTTCGCCCGTGTCATACACGTACGTGTATATACCTTCACGGGGTTTTAGCGCGATATCGCTATTAAAAATAGCCAGCAAGCCCTAGGGGTATTATTGACCCGTACGTTACAACTAGGGTTACGGTCTTTCCGGATGAATGCTTCGAGGCCACGCGGCGCGCATCGAGAAAGAAAACAGGGAGGATGAGCCGCGAGGAGGGCGACTGGAAAGAGCGAGAACGGCCTGCGGGGAGGGAGAAAAAGCGAGCGCGGGCTGCGAAGTGGGGGAAAAAGCGAGCGCGTGCCGCGGAGTGGGGGTAAGAGCGAGCACGGGCCGCTGGGTGGGGGAAAGAGCGAGCACTGGCCGCTGGGTAGGTGAAAGCGCGAGCCGCGCGGAGGGGGAAGCCCGAGCGCGACTGGTGTGGAGGGGGGAAGCTGGTCGCGCTATCGTGTGCACGTCTATTCTCCGGCAAGCCCGGACGTAGTTCATCCCCCATGGTCCTCTGTAGTTCATCCTCCCTGCATATACAGCATCGATAGTGTAGCGGAGCGTCGTTCGGACGAATTGACTCTTTCGGCCTTAAAATCGAATCCCACACGCATGACTGTACATGAGCAGTCGATTAATTGCAATTCGAGCGGTAAACCGGATCACCTCGCTCTCTCTTTCTCTCTACTGATTCTGTCGCTTTTACATTTTCGTCGTCGTTGAAAATCGGAAGATCGGGATATCACGGTTGGCTGGACACAACGTACATGCGGAGTCGCGCGAGCGTCGTGGCAGGGAGGGGGGGGGGGGGGGGTAGGGCTTCATCTAGCTCACTGCACGCGCGCACTTCCGCTTTGGAGCCCGCTGCGCGCGCGCTCGCACGTTCACGTCCGTGCGATTTCGCGAGCCTAACGCGGGTACGGGTAACACGGGTCAGCTTGGTATCGACTGTGTATAATCGCGCGCGCTTCTTTCGCCACTTGAAGGGGCTCGGTTACTCCGCAACGATGATGAATGTTTTTCTCTTTTTTATAGCAGTTTTCGGACGTGTTTGGTGTGGGTTAAGCTTCCATTTTTACTTGGTGTTTCAAGTTTGGACTATATTTTCAGTTGCGGCTGCGTGGTAGGTGGTCAAAGGAGTTTCATCATGAACATTTTTATAGCCTTGTTTCAGTACTGAAAAAAATTGAAACATGGATGCGTAAGCGTAAGCCTCGAATTCCGAAAATACGATTTTTTTTTAATCGTTTTGTAGCATTGGGTCGTAACTTTGCATTTCAATGACGATTTTGTGAAAATTAAAATAATACGATTTACCCTTTGAACGTTGAACTTTGCATCGTTGGAATGCAATGATCTTTTTTTTCGTCAATTTTGATTTCTTTGTTTTTATCATCGTGCGAATTTTTTTTCCGCAAATTGACGTTGTGAATTTCTTATAAGAATGCATCGGAACGTTTGAACAATTTTCACAATCGGAATGGAGCGAAACATTTTTAGTAATTAAAAATAATTAATTTTCGTTGCCCCTCGACGATGCAAACTTCAACGTCATTTACCCTTTTTTCTTTCGCCTTTCTTAAATCTGTCAAAGTTCGTATCTGAAAATCCATTAGTCCGGTTCACTTCAAATTCGGACAGAGCATAGTTGACAACGTTTTCTATCGCCTGACCGGATGATTTTTTCATATGTTTATCCATTTGCTAGTAACAAATGATTGAAGTGGTTTTTATGATCGGAGATCGGACTATTTTCCTACAGCTTGCCATAATTGTAATTTTTGAACTACTAAATAACTACCCAGTCACACAAAACTTTTATTATTATACTAAAAGTACACTTTTTAATTTTTTCATTACAGATGAGCCTATTTGCCAGGAGCACCTACACCGATTGACCATGCAGTCAGCGGTACTTTGTTCAAATAATAACTTCATTATTGTCAATATTTTTCAATAAAACAAACATAAACTTGACAACACTATCTATCAATTGTGTGTAAAACCCCGGCCTCTCATCAGGAGAAAAATTGAAAATAGATCTGTTTTTTGGGTCTCAAGCAGACCTGTTGACTAGCAGAATTGTCACTGAAAAAATCGATAATCGCTATTTTTGTCCAATACCATTCGCATTCTCGCAATCTCTGGAACATGTTACGCTTTTTGTTCCTATATTGATCCAATTGCAAAATACGAATAAGCCTGAAGAAGAGAACGGTTGCGTCGCTTTCTGCATAAGAAACCACACGCTACATCTTCCTCCTTTGGATGTATTCATTTGGCTTGAATAGCCGGTGAGCTTGCTCGAGTATTTAAGCTCACACACATACACGAGTATGCATTATCAGTAGCATGTTAGAGCATATAGAAAACGATAAAGTAACGACCTAATGAAGAAGTACGTGCTCGTACTACCTTAACCTAATATTAACCCAAGGTAATAATAAACCTACTAACATTAACCTAATTTTAACAAAATATTATCTTAATTTTAACCTAATATTAACGTAATACTAACCTAATGTTAACCTAATAATGACGTAATACGAACGTAATATTAACCTAATCACTTCGCCAATGCTTTTAGTCTCATCTCATTACGTACTTTCCTCTGCCACATTTTATTCCACCATTTGCCAATAAGTTCGCAAAAATGCCGTCGCTAGGAGCTGTCACTGTCGAAGGGCGATGCCCTTTGACAGCCGCGAAGATTCCGGGAGAACGTAACGGAGACAGGTCGTGGTTCGGCGTCGGTCATTATCGCCGAGTCACGTGGGCCGACGTGGAACAGAACGTGAGAGAGATAGAGAAGAGACATAAAGCGAAGAAAGGAGAGGAAGAAGTGGAGATGCGCGTATTCGTAACCTACCCAACGTGTGCCCTTCTCGCATGTCGATATTCGAGTGCGCGGCGCGGGTTGAGCAGTGGCGGCGCAGCGAACCACTGCGCGAGAGTCTAAAATTATCGGCTTGTTCGAGAGCGAGTGAGAGAGAGAGAGAAAGCGCACGACTCGCGGAAGCTTCCGGCGCGCGGTTCGGTGAGTGGAGCCGACGACATATCGCGGTTACCGGAAAAGCTCAACCGAGCGTCCGTAAACGCGGGCGACCGTCGTCGACCCCAAAAGAGAGAAAGAGAGAGAAACATCTAGGCACCAATTTCGGCGCGACCTTGGACACGAAAAAAAGGATGAAAAAGCAGAAATTCGTAGGGTCTTAGAGCGAAAGGTGAGATTGTGGTGTGGAGGGGTAAGATGGACTCTCAGACCCGCGCGGAGTGATAGGAAGATCAAGGAGCGCTACAATGAAAACGTTCAGAGGCTAAAAGCACACTGGGCCGGTGGACGTCACTGCTCGGGGGCTCTTGCGCTTCCCCCCCCAGCGGCCGAGTCTGTCTCTGTCGCGCCTGCGCGTTCCCGTGCTCGGTCCATCTCTATCGCACCGGTGGTCGCGCGGTATCGCTCTGTCTTTCTTCGACGCGTTCGTTATTGTTTCGTCTTTTTCTAACATGTTCGCGGTCTCCGTCGCACTCACTCTTTGTCCCCCGCCGCTTTCGCTATCGCAGTCGCACGCTGCTCGCTTCACCCCCCCCCCCCTCGCGCCGATGTTGCACGATCCACACTCGCGGTCTCCGTCGCGTTTTCTCTCTCGCTCTCGGTGCGCTACCGCGGCTACGCGCGAGCCGCGTAGGTTGGTACGGGGGAGAGCCAGAAGGGCGGCGCTGCGGTAGCGCGGGCAGGCGGCGCGCACCGTAGCAGCAGCCGCCGCGAGCGGCCGCGACTAGGTGAAGGCGGCGCACGGCGGCGTAGCGAGAAGATTCCAGGCAGTAGTCACATCAGTAGTGTCTACGGCGGCCGCCTCAGTGGGCACGTTATTTGGAGAATAGAGCGCGCGTCGCGCTTGCAAAGGAGCAGCACCGCGCGAATATCGCGTACACACTTGGAGTAGAGAAAGAGCGAGAGAGAGAGTCCATTGGCCGAGGGAAATGAGAGTTTAGCCGGGGGGAACCGCACGTCATTAAAATATCAAAACAAAACAAATACACACATACATACATGTACGCGTATATTTACACATACACATACGTAATAGCAGCTAATTAGGCAATCGGGAGGGAGAGCTTTTTTTAATCTTTTTTTTTCGCGAGAAGCATTTGGCAAAAAAAAAAACTTCGATAGTGAACCGCGAATTAACGAGTCCCCGGTTCACGAGGGTACTCTCTCCGATATCACCGGCGACTGGGAGAGACAGAGAGAGAGAGAGAGAGCGAGAGAGAGAGAGGGGGTGGGAGAGCGAGAGGCTTCGAATTTACGAATACACGATAAAAACGTGATACGATAATGGCCGACGAGGAAAACACGTGCGAGGATTCACTCGGCCCGGGTGACTCGACCACCGCCTTTGCCAAAAAATTGCGGGGTCGCAAGGGTGCACTCAAGAAGAAGAATGTCTACATGATCAAGGGACACAGTTTCATGCCGAGATTCTTCAAACAGCCGACATTTTGCAGCCACTGCAAGGACTTCATATGGTGAGTGATATGTGCATTTTCATTCTGTATTGTTCTTTCTTTATCTCGGCCGAGGGGCCGGGGGTGTGAAATTCGAGCAGCGCGGTTGGGGGGTGGGTGTATTTTTTTTTAAATTCGATTTCAGATTTGACACATCCGTGCTCGAACGCGTATACAGGTGGTTTTTTCCGAAGTTTCGCGCGGGTCCTGCGACGTGAGAATAATTGCAGGCTTTTTCCGAATTTGAAATATCCCGTTGCAATTGGAAGGACGAACTTCGTCCTAGATAGCGAGGAATCGATTTCCTCGTTTCAATTTTGCGAGTGTTTGGAGTCGAAATAATTTTATAAAATAATTGATATTATATAAATTCATGGAAATTTAATGAAATAATTGAAATCACACGAGATTATTGACGTTTAATGAAATAATTGATATTTTTTTTAAATAATTGAATTTATATAAAGTAATTGTAACTCGGATTACTAAAAATTGTGAACAATAAATATGCTCAAGATAATTTCAGTTATTTAAAATATGTGAAATAAAATTAATGGAAACTTTTCAATTGTACCGAAATAATTGAAATTGGAATAATTGAAAATTATTTTAAATTATTACAATCGACGTATTTCGAATTACTCGATATAACTGGATGGAATAGAATGGAAAATACTTGCCATCATACAAAGAATAATTGAAATAATTTTGTACAACTGGAATCATAATAATCACAAATCAGTTATATTAAGTATATCTGAGATAATTTGACGCGTTCGAAATAATTGACATAAATGGAAATATCAACTATTTTCGATATTGACCATTTAAAAAAATAATTCTTACATACAATTATTCGATGTTGTTGGTAAAATCAATTATATTGAAAAGTTGGAACAAACACTTTAAATAATAGAAAAATTATTTATATAATTAAAACATTTATTGTCAAAAATTGAAACAATTATTTTGAATAATTGAAAGAATTATTTTCAATAATTTAACCAATCATTGTGAATAATTCAACCAATTATTTTCAATAAATTAAATAACGATCGTCAATAATTGAAACAATTATTGTGGATAATTCGAACAACTATTGTAAATAATCGAAACAACTATTGTCAATAATTGAATCAACTATTGCCAATAATTGAAACAACTATTGGCAACAATTGAAACAACTATTGGCAATAATTGAAACAACTATTGGCAATAATTGAAACAACTATTGTCAATAATTGAAAAAAAACTATTGTCAATAATTGAAACAAATGTTTTAATTATATATTTATATAAATAAAACATTTATTGTCAAAAATTGAAACAATTATTTTGAATAATTGAAAGAATTATTTTCAATAATTTAAACAATCATTGTGAATCATTCAACCAATTATTTTCAACAAATTAAATAATTATCGTGAATAATTGAAATAACGATCGTCAATAATTGAAACAATTATTGTGGATAATTGGAACAAATATTGTTAATAATTGAAACGACTATTGTGGATAATTGAAACAACTATTGTCAATAATTGAATCAACTATTGCCAATAATTGAAACAACTATTGGCAATAATTGAAACAACTATGGGCAATAATTGAAACAACTATTGGCAATAATTGAAACAACTATTGGCAATAATTTAAACAACTATTGTCAATAATTGAAAAAAAAACTGTTGTCAATAATTGAAACAAATATTGTCAATAATTGAAACAACTATTGGCAATAATTTAAACAACTATTGTCAATAATTGAAAAAAAAACTGTTGTCAATAATTGAAACAAATATTGTCAATAATTGAAACAACTATTGTCAATAATTAAAACAACTATTGTCACAAATTGAAACATCTATTGTCACAAATTGAAGCGAAAGTTCCAACAATTGAAAGAATCATTTTAAACGATCGGAACAATAATTTTCAATAATTAAAACAATCTTTTCAAATTATTGAAACAATTGTTTTCAACAATAAGTAGAAACCCTTACCTCGAAATAATAACTTGGAACAATTCAACAAGACAATTATCCCGCAAAACAATTTGAAAAGAATAGTTCCCAAATGTCCTATCAAATATTGCATACATCAAGAACAGTCGTCGCTTCCTTCTTCGTTTATCTCCTCTCAAATCCTCAAATCACCCTTCCCACCCAATTCCATATCCGCACGTCTGTTCACACAACATTATTTTCAGCGGACTCGAGAAAAATTCAAGGCAAATTCTTTCTCGAACGGATCTGCTCTTGATCCTGCTCGCAGTCATAAATCGTTCAAGGTGCATATATTTTAAGCATCAAGAGGCGGCTCGCGATACCGCTACACTTTTTCCGTCGAACTTAAGACTCTCCCAAAAAAAATCCCGTATCTTCGATAATACGGTTACGCGTTGCCAATTAATAGTCCACCCGAAAAATATTGAGGAAAAAGAATCACAAAACTTGAAAGAAAAAAAAAAACAACAAGGAAACGAAATTCGATAATCGAAATGAAATTTACACTTCCGGAATTCGAACGGCAAGATTAAAAACGAAAAAAAAAAAAAAAAAAAACTCGTTCGAGAATTCTTCAGCTCCGAAATAATCCGTCACGCTAACGAGAATAACATCAGCGGATTTAAAAAAAATCACAGATATGTATATTCACATATGAATATCAAGGGCAACGAAAAAAAAAAAACACCGCTGAAGATCGAAATAAAAATAAAAAAATAGACTAACGAAATTGCCGCGAACTCCGTCGCCATTAATTCTTCGTTATTCGTACGCCGTCACGCGTTTTTGTTAATTCGATTTTCGCCTCACTCGTTTTTTTCCCTTCTTTTTCGTTATTTTCATCGAAATTTCCGACACTGAGCGATCTTTCTCCGCTAAGAGCCCAGCGGCAAAGAGAGGCTCGGCTTACGTAGCTCCACCATACGAATAATCGTTGTACGCTCGTCTCGTGTGTTTCTCGGTGTGTGTGTGCATATGTGTCCTCGTAGTTGTAGGTAGTGTCGTCGTCATTCGACAGAGTCCGCACCGCGAAAAAGGCAGGAACGGAGTGCGCGCGAGGCGAAAAAGAGTTGGGGAGGAATCGTGTGTGTAGCGCTCTCGAAAGTCCGATCAAACGCTTGCACTATATATATATATGTATATGCACGTATATCGCCGCTAAACGATGCGGCCTTGAGACCTTGCCCGGTTCGCCGGTGTATAGAATTCCACGTCAAATGCCTGTGGGTATATATATATGTATATATATAATAATAATAATAATGATTATCATTATTATATTTATAGTGAAGAAGGGAAGGGAATAGGTTATGTGTCGCTGCGTTTTTGTGTGTGTGTATCTGTGTATATATATATATATATATATATATATATATATATATATTAGCCCGCGAATTATAATCTTTGTTGTCATAAAATAATTCTTTAAAGCTCTTGTCCGTAAACAAAACTATAGGTCGTTTTGTTGGGTTAAAAGTGTAAAAGGTAAAGGTGAAAAATCGGGTTCTAAAAAGGATTAAAAGGATTAATTGTTTTGAAAATATTACAAAGCGTCAAATTTATGAGTGAGAAGGGTAAAAAAAAATTGGAAAATTTCGAAGCTCTTGAACGACCACTAAATTCGCCGGCTAGAGGTTTCGCGAGGTTAATTTAAAAATTGTAAATCTTAGAATTCATGGTTGCAAAGTATACGAAAAAAAAAATTGATTTTTCAATGAAAATTCATATTTTTAGGAGGCTTGGGCGGCTTCTAAATATTTTTTTGCCGATTCGCACCTTTCGCGACAAATTTTTTTTTCTTTAAAGAAGATAATTGGATGGTGAGAATAAGGGAAAAAATACAACTCAAAATTGTGTCACCCTAATATATATATATATATATATATATATATATATATATATATATATATATATATATATATATATATACACGGAAAAAAATGAACTGTAAATGCTGCTGAGATTTCCATTAAACTTTACAGTTTTTCCCATGAACAGTGCCTCCTCTAACGTAAACACTGAAATTTGCATATTTTTTAAATGTAATTTGCATATATCTAATATGACACAGTACATGCCGATGAAACGAATTGTTACAGTATGACACCGTACACAGTACACAACATGAAACGTTACATTTCTGTGGTAACCGTTGTACTTTTCTCTAATTTCACATTGTAAAAAATGTCCATTGTCAGTGTCAAAATTTGTCATGATCCGTGTACAATTTATTCCTTATCAGGAATAAAAATTTCACTGGGGACACTGCAATTTCTGATTGATATCTATATTAATTTTTGCAAAAGGTCGTATACAATTTTCGTACATTCTAATGACAATATTTTCTGTATGCCCTTCAACTTTTTTACAATTTATAATACGAGTAAATGCTGCTGTCACCAATTTTTTTTCTATGTGCTTAGAATATTCTATAGAGTGCATATCTAAATTTTACATTTCATGCACAGTTGGTTTCTTCGTTTCAATTTGTGATTTCTGCTTTATCATTCTTTTGCTGTGAACATTGAGTTTATTACAGTTTGAATCAGTATTTATAATTGTTTGAAAAGTGAAAAACACATGAAATTCATTATTCTATAATGGGCACACAGTAGAACACCGAATTTACAGTTTTTAACTGTAAATTTGGTTGAAAACTCATGAATTTTTAAATATCGAACATCAATTTCAACAGATCATTTCTTTCCGTGTATATATATATATATATATATATATATATATACATACATACATGGTGTTCTGTTATGAATCAATATTTCTGCGACTGTCTGTGTTTGCTGAATTTCAATTCAGCAAAAGTCCCACGGTTTTCGAGATAAAAATAATCTGCTTTTGGTTTTTCGCATGCCATTTCGACAAATAACTTTTTTTGAGCCGGTTAAAAAAAACGACTATGTTATTTGTTTTATCTATAAAAGTCCTCTTTTTAACCCTAAATGTTAAGGAAACTTTATGGAAAAAGATCCAATGCAGAATTTTCATACAAAGCAATTCGACCATCTGACTGTGATAGTTGAAAAGTTGCTCATATATTGTCGATTCATATAATTTGTAGAAATGGCATGCGAAAAACCAAAAGCAGACGATTGAGAAAAAAATAACATGAAGCCCAAAATCTCTAAAACCGTGGGACTTTTACTAAACTAAAATTCCAGCATGCAGTAGGATATGATCTGACCTATCGACAGTTGCAGGATTATCGATTCATAAGAGGACATCCTATATATATATATATATATATATATATATATATATATATATATATATAGGAATAACTTTTCCTCTTACCTCCTTTCCCATATATTCAATAATAATGTATAATAATAGATAGACCTGATTATAACGATAATGACAATAATAATGATATTATTATCAGCATTAGTGTATCTATGAGAATGGTCGAATGAATAATCCGCAAACATTTTCGAATTAGGGGTCCGAAACTCTGCAAGTCTAATAATTATTCTTATTTTATTATTGATAATTCCTCGTTATTGTGTCCTCAAACGGCAAATAATAAAAAAGTTCGATACCATACAACAGTTTTTTAAATATTAATCTTCAGAGATTAGAACCCTCCACTTGAAATAAAATAATAATATCTCGAAAATGGTTTATTTTTGCATAAAGTATTACTGGGTTATTTGGTAACGGAAAACATGTCCTACAACCCTTTCGCAGGGTCGTAACCAATACCAGTAGCCCCGAGTATATATATGTATATGTATGTATGTATGTATGTATATATATATACACGCACACATTTATTGATAAACACTGCATTAGACAAAATAAGGTACCCATTTTATCATTTACTTTGCATTGTCCTCCTCGTTGTTTATATATATATATATATATATATATATATATATATGGACACTCCGAGAACGCATTCAGCAAATTGAACGATGCCAAACGCAAGCCCTGAGCCATTACTACAATACGCTCACTGTCGTACACGAAGAACGAAGTTACAATTGAGAGGGCTTATTCGTAGTTTTTAATTCATACTTTGATTTGTTATATTTTTTTTTCATGGCTCTACGTTGTTTTCGATAAAAAAAAAGAAAGAAGAAATATTTCGATCCAACGGAACTTGGCGCAGATACTTTTTTTTTCTGGTAATTAATCAGGCGAAAAATCAGGGCTTCGTTGACGTTTGATTTATCGTCGAGCTTTGGAAAGGGCTACGTGGCGAAGCATCTCTGAATTTCTGGGATAATATTGAAATTGTGCGTGGGAGAGGCAGAAATAGATTTTTTTTCCCCCTCTTCTTTGTCATTTGTTATTATAAAACTGGGAGAAAAATAATTGCTTTAATTTCGGATACGATCGATGCATCATTTTTTTGTAAATGCCTCGTTTGAAATATAAATGTATTTGAATTCAAAATTCAAATTCAAATATAATAATAATATAATGTGTCAACAAACATAGTGAGAACTTGCCGAAATTGTAAAAAAAAAAAGTAATTCAATTACAAAATGCCTTATTATTATTTTCACGAGTACAGTATAAATTTCGAGTCGATAAGATGATACGGAGTTTGTCGTTGTTCGTCTCATTACTTCGGAGCTCCGATATCGCTCGCCTGGGAATAAATCACGAGAAATATGCTCATTTTTATCGTGCTAGGATAAATAAATTGCCCCGAAGAGAACAAATGTTTGATTCTATAAATTTATTGATATTTTCTATATTTTGTATATTTGTCGATATTTTGTTCAATGCCTCGTCTGAAAAATGAATGTATTTGAATTCAAAATTTAAATATAATAATATAATATATCAAAAAACACAATGAGAAGTTGCGGAAATGTTAAAAAATTGAAAATTCAATTAAAAAATGACTTGCCATTATTTTCACGAGTACAGTAGAAATTTCGAGTCGATAAGATGATACGGAATTTGTCGTTGTTCGTCTCATTACTTCGGAGCTCTGATATCGCTCGCCGGGAACTAATTCACGAGAAACATGCTCATTTTTATCGTGCTCTAATAAATACATTGCCCTGAAGAGAAAAATGTTCGATTCTATAAATTTATTGATAAGAACAAGTTTTATTCAATAAATTTATCGATAAAAAAACGCTTTATTTCAACGCGTTTTTTTTTAACCTAAGCCCAATTTTCGAAACGTTGAATCTCCTCTCGGGTGTCCTGAAAAAAAACCCATTTTATATTTTATCGACGGATCGAGATCGAAAAAAAAATGCGCGGGCAAATTGGACTCGTGTGCGATTATTGGAGTCTCGCGGCGTGACACACATTATGCCCGCATGCTCATTTGCAAATGGAAATGATCGTCAAACGTAGTGGCAAATATATGGCCATCGTGATTGCTGTATACAGGGTGTTAGGAAGGTCGATGCAAAACCTTAAGGGGGTGATGGGTCAGCTCGTTAGGAACATATCTAACCTAGGTTACCATAGTCCAAAATCTAAGGATTTCGAGTTATCATGGTAAGTGTGATTTTTGGAAAGTTTTCCAAAATTAGGTACTAACCAGTTCACAATGTTCAAACGGGTAATAATGTGGTAACTAAAAACTTGATTGCGTCTCAGCTTAAGGAGCTATACCAGTGTGAAGGCTGAAAATTATGGTGACTTTCGAAAAAAATTTGGAAGAAAATTACTCAATTAAATGTTTCGGAAAATTAAGAATATATTTGGCTATAATTGACCTATATTACATAATTTTTTCGTCGAAAAATATTGATATCCAAGCGACTCATACGCTGCCTTCGGAGGCGCCAAAAAAAAATTCGAAAAATCTCATTTCATATTTTTTAAAGTATAAAAATCTTGAAAGTACAAAAATCTCATCTCATATTCTTGAAAGTACAAAATGTCGAAAAAAGCAACAAAAAAAATTGATTTTTCGAAAGCGTCACTCTGGTATAGCTCCTTAATGCTATATTTTTTAAAAATCGCATTAAGGACGGGGTAAAGTTAATTCGGTGAAAAAAAGGCATGTTTTTAAGATTTTTTTTTGGCGTAACGAATAGTGTTCGTTTATTGAAAAATTTACGTATAACAAAGTAACATTTGAACAACATTCTCCTAAATTTGCATTGCAAAATATTCAAAATTGAGCGAGTGAAAATTGAACCCCGGAGGCGCCTCGAAAAAAAGTTGGTTTGCAGTGTGCACCATAACTCGCAACAGAATCATCTGAAACAAAAAAATCAAAATGAATTTGTTAAAGGAGATATTTCTCGAGGTAATGACGGGAGGATTTTTTTTTTCGATTTTTCGATTTTTCGTAGCACTTGGGAGTCAAAAACCCGATTTTCGCTAAATAAAAATCGGCTAATTTGTAGTTGAAAAATTAGTAATTATTTAAAAAAAAAACAAAAAAGCTCTCGACAATACCTGGTGAATTATGTGAAGAAGTACTGTGCAAAATTTCAAAGCGATCGGTCCAGTAGATTTTGAGTTATCGTGCACACGGACTTCAAATATGACGAGTCTCAGAAAAACGTTTTGAAAAACGCAGAAGAGTTTGGTCGGCATGGAGCAATAGATGCTCAAATACTCATAACTTCGTCAATTTTACTCCGATCGACTTGGTGATCGACGAGGTGACCTATCACCCCCTTAAGGCTTCGCGTCGACCCTAGGACCCTGTATATTTAAAAACAGAACATACATATTCTCTTTTTGTGCCCTCATCGCGGCTACCCACATACACAGCCTCTTACGCGAGAGCGAAAATAAAACTAATCTGAAATCCTTGCTGAACAAGACGAGAAAAAAAAAAAAAAAACTAGAAAAAGGTAAAAAATTGTAAATTGTGGACGAGGAAGTCTGGGCAAGAGAGAGAAAGAGGGAGAGAGAGAGGGAGAGGAGAGAAACAAAAAATAAATAGCGTGCAATGAAACTTCAAGTTCAATATCATGACCACGTGTTCCAGTTTGCATCCCCTCGAGCTGGAATTTCGTCCAGTTTTCTCCCCGCGACTCCAATCCGAGGGAGCTCATGCCGTGCACAAACCATTGTCCTCTCTCTCTCTCTCTCCCTCTCCCTCTCTCTGTCTTCCTCTTTTACTCTGCGAATAACTCGGGCGAATCCTCAACTGCCAACGTAATGTCCTATTATGTGCTTAGTTGATCCACCCCACTGTGTGCCAGAAAAAAATAGGAAGTTTTGCCGCTCTCATATGTGTGTGTGTGTGTGTATATTCGTGTTGAGCAAAATATAATGGAAATACATGAGGAAATATTATCCTCAAGATATTATTATTAATGGTCTAATGACAATATATAATCGTACATATATATATATGATGATGATACCCTTACATCAAGGATATTAAAGATTAAATATATAAAGTTCATAAATATTATCACTAATGGCCACATAAGAATATACAGGGTGTTAGGAAGGTCGACGCAAAGCCTTAAGGGGGTGATGGGTCACGTGGCTAGGAACATATCTAACCTAAGTCACCTTAGTTCAAAGTCTAAGGATTTCGAGCTGTCGTGGTAAGTATGATTTTTGGAAAATTTCTCAAAATTAGGTACTAACAAACAAGTTAGTACCTAATTTTGAGAAAAAAAAGCATCAACATGAGAGGTAAACAAACCTCTTATGTTAATGTTTTTTTTTGTCTTTGAATACACTGTAAAAAATAATATGAAATTTACAATACATTTAAGATACAAAGGAATCGAATTTTAGGAACTCAGAAGATGAAATCGAATTTGAAACACTTGAACCGTAAATTAAAAACAGGAACATGAAATTTTAACGTGGATATAGAATTTAATAGATGCAACATGGAATTTCAAAGACAAGCTTGTATATTGGTGGAAAATGTATTGCATTAAGCCGTGTCTTCAATTGAACTAAGTGTCTTCAATTACATATATTATATTTTTCAGGCAGCTGTAAATAAATTTCAAACTTGTTTTGTATTTTCAATGCTCTGTTTTTTATAGTTGATTTATTATACATCTGTAGTAATTTTCAATTGGAGAGACGGGTTATTGCAACACATTTTCCACAAATATACGAATTTGTCTTTGAAATTCCATGTTACATCTATTAAATTCTATATCTCCACGTTAAATTTTCATGTTCCTGTTTTAAATTTACGGTACAAGTGTTTCAAATTTTATTCCATCTACTGACAAGGGGACAGTACGGCAGTCGGATTTTTGTAATTTTTCGTACTCATGGTACGCGAAGTTCAGAGCTCGAATATTAATATCCCAAAGCAGTTCGACGCCATATTCAGAAATTTTCGAGAAAATTGACTTTGAAGTTTTCGAGCGCACTCTTATCCCACAAAGATGCAACGATATTCGAACCGGGCTCGTGGCGTACCCGGTGGCGCTCGAGTCTAGTAATCGCGGGGTCGCTGGTTCGAGTCTCACTTCGAATTTTTTTTTTTTTTCATTTTTTTAAAATGAAAAAACGCAAGTCATATTTTTAATTATCTCTTGATTATAAACATACATTTTCAAGTATCAATATTTATAACCAACAACATTTTTAGGATGAAAATGAAAAACGTCGGGTAAGGAATTGAATACTTTATTATTCGGTCTGTATTCGTTTGTTTTATACATCGGGTGTAATGTTACACGAGCCAGAGTGATAACCATCGTAAAAACAAGGAAAACAGTAATTTTCACGGCATCTCGCACACCGTACAAACGCTGCATTGTTACATTCGCAATTTTTCCTATTAATGTACAAGGGAGTTTATATTCCTATTAATCTACAAGGGAGTTTATGTAAATATTATTACTGGATATTTTTACGTCGCCTATTCGCAATTTCAAGCAAGAGATAATCAAAAATAAGACTTGCATTTATCATTGACAATTATAATTACATATATGTGAATTAGCATAGATTTTGTGATTTTTATCCCGGGATTATTTATTTATTTTTTTATAAATAATCACCTATTGTTATATATAAATAATATATTATCATATATGAGAAAATATATAATTATGTATAACTATAATGAATTTTGTACATAAATAAGTATATATGGATTTTGTCCATATATAAACATATATAGATATATTATATTAATTATATATAATAATATGTGATTATATACAACAAAAATTTATCGGGATATTTAAATGACGGAGGTATGCGAATTAAAAAAAAAATGAAAAAAAAAAAAGTGAGACTCGAACCAGCGACCCCGCGATTACTAGACTCGAGCGCTACCGGGTACGCCACGAGCCCGGTTCGAATATCGTTGCATCTTTGTGGGATAAGAGTGCGCTCGAAAACTTCAAAGTCAATTTTCTCGAAAATTTCTGAATATGGCGTCGAACTGCTTTGGGATATTAATATTCGAGCTCTGAACTTCACGTACCGTGAGTACGAAAAATTACAAAAATCCGACTGCCGTACTGTCCCCTTGTGAGTTCGTAAAATTCAATTCCTTTGTATCTTAAATGTATTGTGAATTTCATATCATTTTTTACAGTGTATTCAAAGAAAAAAAAATGCAATGTCGGCTGTAACTTCTACTGAATGCTTTGAATTTTTTTTCATGTATCACACTAATCAATTTAAATATCCGTATTAGTATTCAACAACCCGTTATCAAAATATGCTTTGCCCGATTTAAAAAATGTGACAATTGACTGTAAAAATTTAATCTGTACGTATTGAATAATACCGAGCTACGATACAATTTGCAAGGTGTACACTAAATTTTTTAATTTAAACTCACACCACATTTTTCACAAGACAGTACCAAATTTCAATTGAATTTAATGTCATTTTCAACATTTGCTTGTTGAAGCATTTTATGGTTCAAATCAGTGATTACCAGTCTAATCTCACTTTTTTTTCGAAGGTACTCCGTATAATATTTCACGCATTGAGTACCGCGATATCTTATATTTAATTTGTAAATGAGACAGTTTACTTTATCGCGGTGATAATTATTATTTTTTTACAGTTTAAATCTGCATTTCAATCGGTTCGAATAGTAAAAAAAGCACGTCTGATGCATTATTTTTTCCTAAAAGTGCTGTAACATGATTGGTTTACAGTGTGAAGCTGCATTATGTGCATCTTTCCTCAGTAATTTATAAACACCATCTATTAATTTTGACGAATCATTTTTTTTCCGTGCACCTGCTAAAGAACTATTATCGCTATCGGATGGGACTCTTTCGTACTGTGTTCCAATTTCATTTCAGCAAATATTTCTGTGAACCTTATAGTTTCGAAGATATCTAAGGTGCTAATAGTTATGATCAACCCTGTATACAAGGTGTCCCTCTTATCTCTGCCACCCGAAGTAACTCGGTAATTATCGACGTCACAAAAAAAATGTTCCAGACAAAAGTTGTACGGTGTAAAGGGGACCATCAAATGCGACAATTTTTTTTTTAATTTCGGTGGAGGCGCTGACGCACAGTGACGTTCACCTCCACTCTCTTGAATGGAATGGTACTTTTTTTTCAACCATCCAGTGGAGCACCTCAAGCAGCATAAAAAAAAACATTAGGGGGTCAAAGTCGTTCAAGGTCATTCAAGGTCACCCATTAAAATTAAATACAAATCTAAATATCTCGGATCACTACCAAATATTTGGCAGTGAACGGAGATATTTACATTTGTATCATCGATACTGACCTTGAATGACCTTGAGCGACTTCAACCCTTAATGTTTTTTATGCTGCTTGAGGTGCTTCATAAGATGGTTGGAAAAAAAACGTATCGTTCCATTTTAAAAAGTCGAGGTGACCTTCACTGTGCGTAAGCAACTCCACCGAAGTAAAAAAAAATTGGTAGCATCTGATGGCCCCCTTCACACAGTACAACTTTTGCCGGGAACATGTTTTTGTGACCCCGATAATTACCGAGTTATTTCGGGTGGCAGAGATAAGAGGTACACATAAAATTCCTCATTCTTCTCCCTCGTTACCCCCACCCCACTTCGATGTGTGTGTTGCAATAAAGACAGACGATCAGTGTAGTCAAATAGGAAAATGGTTGTCTCGACGAAAGTTTTATTTAATTTTAATTTTTGAAAAAATAAATAGATACATTTAGTGAATTCAACTAAATTGAATTTTGAACAGATGAAACCGAATCACAGATTTATCAGGACTCAATAAAATATTCAGTTATTAGACGATATTAAGTAGATTTTGATTTGAAAAGATAAATATATTCAAAATAAATAATTCGAATCATGGAATACAATAGGAAAAATTTGATTTCACGAAAAATGTACTCAATTCAAATTGAATTTTGAACAGATGAAATCGAATCACAGATTTATTAGGACTAAATAATATATTTAGTTATTAGACGATATTAAGTAGATTTTGATTCGAAAAAAAGGATATTTAAAATAAATAATTCGAATCATGGAATACAATAGGAAAAATTTGATTTCACGAAAAAAGTACCTAATTCAAATTTTGTTTAATCAAATAGACGCGGTTAGTTAACATCAATAGAATTTTTCTATCAGTGCACTTACTTCTTGTTTAACTCGAGTTAAGGCCTTACCCCCACTTGTAGCGCAAGAAAAGGCCTTTTTCATGAATTTTTTTAAAGAAAACTACAAAACTTTTTTAATCGATCAATATACCGTCTTAAAGAACACATCTTGAAGAACTTTCAGTAATTTTTTAATTGAAAACATTACATTGTTTAGTGGCAAATGGCCGTCAATGAAATAATGTTTTTACATACACGGTTTGCGGTGACCAACATTGCGGCGAAGTGGATCGTCTGAAAAAAAAAAAATGCGGATGGATTTAGTCAAATATAAGTATAAACTAGTCTTTAATCGAACGATTTTAAAAAATATTCATTTTTCACAAAATGGCGGACAGTCAAAGTTAATGGTTCGATTTTAACGAAAAAAAACGGCCGTTTTTTGGCTATAAAACGGCCATTTTCTTTCGAAAAAAAAAATCGAACGATTAAGGGCGGGGTAAAGGATTAAATTTTTTTTTCATTTTTTAAATGAATGCATAATATATCAAGAATATTGTGTTAAAATTTCAAGTCGATCGGAGTAAAATTGACGAAGTTATGAGTATTTGAGCGTCTATTGCTCCATGCCGTTCTCTTCTCTTCTGCGTTTTTCAAACCGTTTTTCTGAGACTTGTCATATTTGAAGTCCGTGTGCACGATAACTCAAAATCTACTGGACCAATCGCTTTGAAATTTTGCACAGTACTTCTTCACATAATTCACCAGGTATTGTCGAGAGCTTTTTTGTTTTTTTTAATAATTACTAATTTTTCAACAACAAATTAGCCGATTTTTTTAAGCGAAAATCGGGTTTTTGGCTCCCAAGTGCGACGAAAAATCGAAAAATCGAAAAAAAAAAATCCTCCCGTCATTACCTCGAGATACATCTCCTTTAACAAATGCATTTTGATTTTTTTGTTTCAAATGATTCTGTTGCGAGTTATGGTGCACACCGCAAACCAACTTTTTTTCGAGGCGCCTCCGGGGTTTATTTTTCACTCGCTCAATTTTGAATATTTTGCAATGCAAATTTAGGAGAATGTTGTTCAAATGTTACTTTATTATACGTAAATTTTTCAATAAACGAACACTATTCGTTACGCCAAAAAAAAAATCTTAAAAACATGCCTTTTTTTCGCCGAATTAACTTTACCCCGCCGTTAAAGACTACATTTTTATGTATTAAATAAGCCTGCAAAATTTCAAGAAGATCGGTTCATTAGTGTTCGAGTAATCTTGGTCACCGACTTCAGAAACGCCATTTTGAGAAAAACGCGTTTAAAGTTTCAATTTCAGTTTACACGAAGAACGGATTCTTCTCTTTCAACGCTCATATCTCAGTGAATTTTGTTCGGATCGACTTGAAATTTTCAGGACATATTCTCAGATACTTATACTTCAAAAAAATGCAATAAAAGAAATCGCAAGTGGGGGTAACCCCTTAAGACAAGTCTCTGCCTAGTTTGTGCTTAAGTTCAAATTTTTTGTGTTATTTTTTCATATTTTTCGTTTTCCTCTTTTTTAATGACTAAAAAAATCCCGCAGCTTTCCGGGGTATAACAAGGTTTCATTTATCTATCTATCCCTTTCTGCCCTTCCGCCCATTTCCTCCCTCCCTCTCTCTCTCTCTCTCTCTGTCTTTCCCCCTCTCCGTTACGTCGAATCGGGAAAACTGCATATCACGTGCACACAGATCCAAGGACTGTTATCCAACGCGTTCAAGGACTTGTTATTCAATACGCGGAAACGTCATAAATCTCTGTTACAAACGTCGAACAATGTTAAACGCGTGTACCTACACGTACGTCCTACCGATCGAAGGGCGGAAGAAACGGCGAAGGGTGGATGAGGTTCGGCGGTTGGGGGTGGTAGCGGCAGCGCTGAAGAGGGCGAAATGGCAGGGGGGAGGATTAGCGAAACGACCCGCGGCTCTCACGAAACTCGCGGATATATTACGTTTTAATCCCTCTCGTCGTATGCACCCAATGCAACTCGCAACTGCGAGCTGGGACAAAAGCTCGAAGAATCAAAAACAGCTGATAAATGCTCTTTCGTTTCGTTTTTTGTTGTTTACTCAGTGTTTCGTTTGTTTTTAAATTCAATTTTTCGTTTTTTTAATTCAATTTTTCGTTTTTTTGAAATTTGATTTTTCGTTTTTTTTTAATTCGCTTTTTCGTTTTTTTTCAATTCGATTTTTCTTTTTTTTTAATTCAATTTTTCGTTTTTTGAAATTCATTTTCTTGTGATATATACTTTTTTTTCTAGTCTATCAACTATCAACCATCAACAATCATGGCTCGGAATTCCTGCAATAATGATAATCGTCAAAAAATGCTTTAAGGAGTAAGGCCACTGTAACGGCCCAAAAAAAAGATTTTTTCACTAATTTTTTGCTCCCGAAATTGAAGGTATTTGAAAAAAAACTTTTAATGGTGTTATCGGGCAACTTTATTATAAAATTTTTTTACAGTAAAAAAAAACAAAATGGCGGTTCCACAGCTATCTTCCCGGGACATGTTTTGCTTCCAGGGCTCCGCGGCACGCAGCACCACTGGTGCACTTTTGAATCTAGAACAAAAAAAAAAAACCATTAATCTAGAGGGCTATAGCTAGAGAATGTCGATCGGATTTTAAAAAGTATCAATTTTTGTGGATTTGGCGTGCGTTTGAAAAAAAAAATTGATTTTTGACGAAAAAAACGGCAAGTTTTTTGTTAATAAAAAGTCAATAAATAAAGTTCTTGAAAATTCCGATCGACATTCTCAAGATAATGTAAATGTTCACATCTGGTTAAAATTTCAAGTAAAAAAAATGAAAATTGTTCGAGTTATGCTGCGTGCCATTTTGAAAAACCATGTTTCGAGAAAAACGCGTTTAAAGTTTTGCGAATAGTTTTTTATTGGAAAAAATTTTAAAAAGAAGTTAAAAGGATTTAAACTATTTTTAAACTAGAGGGTTTAAACTATTTTTTAAGCCAATAAAAAAAAATCGATTTTTCAAAAAATTTACAGTGGCCTTACCCCTTAAACACAACGACTTTTTGCACTATGCACATCTGATAATGGCCAAATTATTGCAGCCGGGTATTTCACAATGTGTGTTCGATTCACCAAAACCAAAGATAACAGGATTTTCAAAATCTTCTGTTTTTTTTAATGAATGGAAATGAACAAATTTATGTTAGGGGTGGTTTAACCCCTTAAATTTGCTGTCCCGCTGAAACGCAACAACGCGTCAACTTGAATTTTGATTCTCCTTCACAATGATACCTGTTTTATTAATTTTCATACAACCCTCTTAAGCGTGGGGTAAAAAACGGCAAATGGAGGGGTGATTTACCCCTTAATTATATTTCTAATCAACACTCTTGTAGTGGATTTTTCGTCGCTTAATATTAGAGGAATTTTCGATTTTGTTTCATTCAGATCGGTGGACTGCTTGTGGGAGAAACTTTGAGGGGTGGTTTCATCCCCTAACACCGTTTTTTCTGCCGATACTACAAAAAAACATATTTAATAGTTTGCAATGCTTTACCACATATATGAGTTTCAACGAAATCGAAAGCGGATACTTCAATGACGTTTCTCGTCAGAGGGGTAGTTACCCCTTAAGACGAATGTAATAATTTTGAAATATGATAAAACATTAAATTGTAGCTTATAGAAATATTTAAAATCAGCGGATATACTTTAAGCACAGAAAAAAACGACCATGATAAATAAATTTATGTTAGGGGTGGTTTACCCCCTTAAATTTGCTATGCCGCCAAAACGCAAAAACCCGTCAACTTGAATTTTAATTGCCCTTCAAAATGATACCTGTTTTATTAATTTGCATACAACCCTCTTAAGTGTGGGGTGAAGAAAAGGCAAATGGAGGGGTGGTTTACCCCCTAATTGAATTTTTTCTTAACATTTTCATAGTGGATTTTTCATCGCTTTTCATTAGAAGAATTTTCGTTTTTGTTTCGTTCAGATCGGTGGATTGCTTCTGGGTGAAACTGCAAAATCACCCCTCGACGCGCCTTTCTTTGAGGGGCGGTTTCCCCCCTTAAATCCGTTTTTCCGCCGATAAAAAAAAATACGTGTCTCAAAGTTTTCGATGCTCTATCACATATATGAGTTTCAACAAAATCGAAGGCGGACACCTGAGGGATGTTCCTTGTTAGATGCATTTTACTGGTCACGTTCACGCGTCAAATTTTTCACACAGTCAGAGTGAGTAACAACTGCTCCCGACGCATAATTTGACAGATTGCAAAGCACGGAAACGAGTACATCTTCCGCACATGCAAAACGATACTTTATCGTATTGCCATTTCTTCGATATTCAAATAAGGGTATTCGAATACTTTCGTAGGGAAAAGCTCTCGTGACTAGTTAGGGGCACGTACCGCCTTAATCCGACGTTTGCAGGAAAGGCGAGGAACAAGCGGAACAGTGAGAAAAAAACGTGCATATATGCGTGAATCGATAGCCTACAACTCAATTCTCCGAAGGTTTTTCTTTACGTTCCTTCATTTTCTCTCTCTCTCTCTCTCCTTAATTTTATTGTTATTTTATTTAAAAAATCATTTAATGTTACTGTATGTATAATATTAACATAACTCAATACTGATCATTATTAATATTAAGTTATTTTACAACTAATATACTAAATATTATAATGAACATTAACATATTAATATTAATTTTCATATTAATATCAATATTAATATGAAAATCACTTAACAATGATTATTATTAATATGAAGCTTTTTTATTATCAATATAATAAATATTACTATTAAAATTAAAACAAATATGAAAATATCTTCATATTGAATATCATTAATATTAGGCTTTTAAAAATAATCACATAATAATTTGATACATAATTATAACATATTTTATTTAATAAGAAAAATAATTTCAAACTGCATTCTTTTCTTCGACGTTTATTTTACTTATATCTATACCATACTTTACTTCTAATTCATATCAATTTTTTCCTTCGCGAACTTTCGCTAAGTAGTTTCGGCCAGATTTTTTTTTATAGTGTGCAGCATTTTTCTAATCTTCGTTATTTACTGTCCTGTTCTTGTTTCTTGTACTACTTGCCTCTCAAGTTGCCATAAATCAGAAGGGCTCAAAAGCTCTTTTTCTTTTCTCTCTTTGTCTCTCTCTCTCTCTGTCTCTCTCTCTCTCTTTTTCTCTCTCCGTCTGTCTGTCCTGTTTTTCTCCCTCAACTCTTTCATGGCAGAAGCTGCGCCAACGCGGAGCACCAGGTGTCCACCCTTTAATATGCATATTTGTGATACGTTGTACGGTAAAGTTGACAGGGTTAATTACTTCTTTGATGGGACGGGCCTGAGTATGTGTATACGAGTATGTGTACACGATAAGACGATGTGTCTGTATATAAATTTAAATGTACATTTACATACACCTACACACTCATATGTGTGCAGGGGGGGTGTCGTAAGCACGATTAAAAAAATTATAGAGCATGAAACTTGAATTTACAATTAAAAAATGTCAAATTAAAATTCATCAGACTCAACGCTCCGTTGGCTGGAAATTTATATTTCATATATATATATATATATATATATATATTCAAATTCTATGATATGTGTGTGTGTGCGTGTGTATATGGATAATAGAATTCAAAAATGAAAAATTACGAAATGCAGAGTTATACTATAAAAATAAAGAATTGATCAGATACGAGGGTACGATGGTTGAAACGAATTAAGACAGGAATAATAAAAATTGATTGGATTCGAGCCATATGTATGAGTATATATATATATAAGACTGATTAAAAAAAAAATTCTTTTTTTTCCTTCTGGATTCTCGTGCTATTGTTGGGCACTTATGAAAGAAAATTTCTCTTAAAAAGTGGGCGCGGTCACTGAATTTTTCGAGGTGGCTATCACGACTTTTTTGTATTTGAATTTTTTTTAACGAACGTATTGCACTTAAGCATAGTCATGGCTTCGGATTACGGATAAAAATCACATCCAGCAGCTATTTCGTAACAAAAATAAACTCTAACAATTTGAAAAGATTGCAATATTCACAATTCAAATCCCGGTAGATCAATAATGGCGTCTATGCTACTCTCGTTATTCATGTAGATTTATTTATACGCATTAACATTTCGCACTTTTTACGAAAAATTAAATTATAAGCTTTTATTCATAAATCATGTATTTACATTTTCAAAATGCTACACTTATATTATCTTCAAACTTATTTATATCTCTTCCCAGCCACTGTGCATAACATCGCGCATGCCACTGCGCATGTCACTGCGCATCCGCGGCGCCATTTTGTATTGGGCGCAGCGCATTTGTAAGTGGTGTTGTTTTTTTTTTCAATGTGACTCAATTAAAGACAATTTTAAACAACGGCTCGGAAAAACGAAGACAACACAATTTGGCTAATCGGCAAGGAAATTCCGAAAATAAGTACCCGTCATTTACCGTCAAATCGGAAAGTTTTGAGTTTTCAATCGAATATTAATAAAAAAAATTTAAAAAAATAAAAATAGCTGTTGCTTCATGGTGTTTAGGAATTCCATAATATGAAAAATACCAAAAATCCGTTTTTTTTATTCACAACTCGGGGAAATTCTTAAAAATAAAATAACGAGTGTTTTTCCTTGAGAAAAAAAAATATTTTTGCATATTTTGCCCTGAAACGGACGTTCGACTTGCTCAATAAAATTTAAATTACTTTTTTTCTGGAAGGCTAAAAAAAGACGCACATTTTCGTTTTTTACGAATGTAAATACGTCAAATCCTGCCAGAGATACAGCCACTTGAATGGAAAAATATTAAAAAATGGTAATCAACGAGAAAAAACGTCAGAAATTTTTAAAAAATGTCGACACTCGTTGAATATTTTTCAATAAAGTAACTCGATTTTTCAAAATTATTTGTGGATTGTTTTTTACTGGCCGAAGTGACGTGGATTGCCTCATATATAAAAAAAATATATATATGTATAAAAAAATAATAAAGTCAGAAATAATGAAAATTGATAGGATTATATATATATATATATATATATATATATATATATATATATATATATATATATATAATCCAATCAATTTTCATTATTTCTGCCTTTATTATATTTTTCTAATACATTCACATGGCACGGGGCAGAACGTGGTCATTAAACAAAAAAAAAAACAAAGCCACCATCCTTTTCTCTCTCTCTTTCTTCCTCTCTCGTTCCAAGATTCCTGAGATATTTTCATATTTTTAGCCTCGAATTCATTACTTCTCGACTTCACTCGAAACCGCCTTCACTCAACTGCATACGAACGCGAACGGACTGCGACGAATTAGTGGAGATAAAAAACGGCGAAAAATGAATCACATCCCATCTTGTCACTGACAGCGTCGATTACAACTGTGGAAAAACAAAAAATTAACGAAAAAATGATTTAAGAAACACAAAAAAAGAACGAAATAGAAATGGGAATAAATTAATAAATAAGAATAAAATAAAAACGGGATCAAGAGTGCGAGTGTGTGCGTACGAGTAAGAATAGTGATCGTTGATGGAAGCGACGATGCATACGAATGCTGGAGAGCTTGCTGCGGAGAATAGAAGCTCAATGTAATTTGCATAAATATGTGGCCATTGTGTAACTCATATTTTGCGCGTATGTGTGTGTGTGTGTGTGTGTGTGTGTGTGTGTGTGTGTGTGTGTGTGTGTGTGTGTGTGTGTGTGTGTGTGTGTAGCGTGGAATTTCCAACCACAGCGCCCCCTTCTTGCGGTGTCCGATATCCTTGGCCTTTGGAGTAGCATACCAGTGAAGGGTGTAGCGAAGTGTCGATTTTACATACATATCCATATACTCCCACGCACACATCATGTGTGTGTGTGTGTGTGTGTGTGTGTGTGTGTGTGTATATATTAGGGTGGTCCTTATTTGGGGTGTTTTTGAATTTTCCTGCGGACAAGGCGGAAAAAGTTTTCAAATAAATAAATAAAAAAGTACGCTAAAGCTGGAGCCTGTAAGCCAACTCAAAGTACTCCCGCCAAGGTCGTGAAATTTCCCATTTAATTTCAATGGAAACTCGGACCTGCTACACTTTTTTTTGCCCCCACCTAAATAGTATTTTGAAAAATCTGAAACTTGGCATATATCCTACCCAAAGCTATGCACGCTGCCCCTGCTACCGAGTGCTTGTGACATCTTGGTCCCAGATATGGCATAAGAGACCAAATGAATTCCTATAATTATTTGTTGTATCCCATAAAGTATATCAATTAATTAATATCATTGTGATAATTAAAGAGGTTTGGTTTATCGAATAGCATGCTATAGATTTTTCAAACATAACCTTATATATATATATATATATATATATATATATATATATATATATATATATATATATATATACACACATATATACATATAAAGGATAGACGGAATATATATATATATTAGGGTGTGCGGAAAAAAATCGATACTTTTTTTTTCGGTTGCATCCACCAAAAAAAGGTGAATTAAGGTAAAAAATGAAGAATCCTCGAAGGAGAGCTCACAAAAAAATTATTTCGAATGGCGCATTGCATTTAAATATTTTCCATAAGAATAACCCAGGAAAATATTGGGATTTCTGAATGTGGTAGTGCAACTCGTCAGGAAAAAATCACACAAAGATGTTATTAACATATTCTCATGGAGAAACGAATTTCCACCAAAAAATTTTATACGAAAAATTAGCTCAGAACAACCGTTCAAGTGGAATCGCTGTCTGAAATTGAATTAATAGAAAAAAAAATAATTCGCAAGGCTGTAAAAATCGAATTTTTCGCTTTACGAAAAAACTTTTTGGCGTTTTTTTTTGTAGAGAATGTTCTGCTCTAACATACAATTTGCATGGAATCGTTCTCAAAATATTTTTCTGATACAAAAAAGAATCAAGTACAACAAGAAAATAAAAGAAACGACGTCCATCATTGATCGTGTTTCGAAAAGTTTTATTCAATTAATTTGGTTTAATAAGATAAAATAATTTGTTTTTACATTATAATGCTTGATAATCATCGTTCCTTTTCTTAAGAGTCTGTTTGTTGCAATTAGGGTATTTCTGTCGATCATTTTGCACTACGCCCAATAAATATTGTAGCTGCTCTTCGTTTTTTTGTTAATGAACCGTTATATGCTTCTATCAAAGTGACACGACGTTCGGCTACGTTATTAACGACTTTTGGGTTAAAAAAATCTAAGTAACTTAAATAAATGGCATTTTCCGGCCATAATTCAATATTTACTCTCAAAAAATCATGAGGTAAATTGAATTGCTGGAAAAGAAATAAGGATTCTTGAGTGACGAAATCGCTTATGTCTTTTTTCAGCACCATTTCCCAATCATTTTTTTAAACAATTACTCACTCGGAAGGATTTTTGGATTTTTCTCGAGATTGCAGAGCTTGTACCATTTTTGCCTTCACACTTATCGGCACAGCATTGTCAAAAAACGACAAAGCAACAATTTTCTCGTTAAAGTACCACAAGTGACTAGCTAATTTTTTCGAGGCAGCCTCCCCTACTACAGGATCCACTTTGCAATAACGAATGAAATTTTGTAGCAGTGACAGATCTTGATTCGAGGTCAAAATGAGGGGAAAATGTAGCGGTTTCCCGTTCGTGGCCTTAGTGTGAAGCTTGTGATTTTGCACTACGAGGGCAAAATCACTCGCAGCGTGGGCCATGGCGCGCACGTCGCTTAAGTACAAAATTTAATTTCAGACAGCGATACCACTTGAACGGTTGTTCTAAGCTAATTGTTCGTAGGAACTTTTTTTGTGGGGAATTCAATTCTCTATCAGAATATCTTAATGACATTTTTGTGAGATTTTTTCCTGACGAGTTGCACTACCACATTCAGAAATCCCAATATTTTCCTGGGTTATTCTTATGGAAAATATTCAAATGCAATGCGCCATTCGAAATAATTTTTTTTGTGAGCTCTCCTTCGAGGATTCTTCATTTTTTACCTTAATTCACCTTTTTTTGGTGGATGCAACCGAAAAAAAAAGTATCGATTTTTTTCCGCACACCCTAATATATATACATATATATATATATATATATATATATATATATATATATATATATATATATATATTCCGTCATTATCGACACATCATCCGAGAAGTAGTATTCATTTTATTTGAGAAAATATTTATTCAAATGTTCTATTTTAAATATGGCTTTTAATTGATGTGAAAAATCGGCACGTAAAAAAATCATATTTAGTCACGCCGAATAAATGCTCTAGTTACAATCACATAAAAACTTTCTCCATACGAGTAAACATTTATTACTTTCCAGTAAATTACGTTCTAATGTGCCGATTTATTCGAACATAATAAATCTTTTTTCTGAGTGTCTATGCTCACCAAGGGAATTCCAGCAGTTATGAATCACCCTGTATATATAGGAACAAGCGATTTCGATATTACATAATTATACCAGGTTCAAAATTTTCTTTCCCAATTCATTTCTTTCCCAATTTATATATATATATATATATATATATATATATATATATATATATATATATATATATTGAGACGGAACAGACCGTCTCATGAACAAACCGATAGACTATCGTCCCAAATATACAAAGGAGTCAACCGATTTCGGGAAAAGGAAGGGGTAAGGGAAAAACAGACGAAGACCAACACAGGGCCATGTTGGTCGAACCAACGAGCATGTTGGTTCGACCAAAATTAATGGCTGACAATAACAAAGGGAAACTAACGGTCACACAAGCAACATTTATTCAGACGTTACACTAATTGAAGTAGAGGCATACCGAAGAGAAGGGGAAGAAGAAGCGGTAAAATCCGGATAACCACTAATTTAATTAAAGGAAGACGGAAAGGAAGGGGACCGAAAAAGCGTTAAAATCCGGGTATAAATGGACGAGAATTTTGGAGGAAAAGCACTTTTTGAATCCCTCGTGGATCGACTAGTACTGCTTGGCAATGTACATCCCTAGTGGAAGGAAACGCTGAGAACACGGAACGTTGAGAAACAAGGAAAAAACGGAGTTGCACCTAAAAGGCATTAAAACGCTCTCTTCATTTTTTTTTTGAAGTTAACTAGTACCGCCGGAACAAGTACATCCCTCGTGGATCGGAAACGTCTGGAACACGGAACTTTAAGGAACAAAAAACGAAGAAGGGGGATATTACGATATCTGTGGCCCCAAGTTTTGGCCATGCAGTCTTTATATTTGGCCCAAAATAAGACTTTTTTCAAGAATACAAAAAAAATCGAAATTCGGCTTTTAAGGGGGTGAAACAGAGGTTTTAAATTTTTAATGAGGCGGAGTATTTTTTGGGTAGATTTCTTTAGAATTCGGCGTAAACATTCTAGAAAACAAGTAATTTTCAAAGAGTTAGGTAGTTCATTGAAACACGATTTGTAACGGGATAAACGGGAGCTTGGAACGTTGTTAAACATTATATTTTTTCGTCAAATCCTCTGAAATTCAGCTTCCCAGAAGGGTGATTGCATCATTGTTCTTTGTCAATAATACAACAAAAGTAGGTTGTATTATTTTGGTTGGGTGGGCATCGTAATCGTGCCCACCCAACGATTCCACACACACACACACATCGAAGGTGCTCCAGACCCACCCAACGATTCCACACACACATCGAAGGTGCTCCAAACCCACCCAACGATTCCACACACACATCGAAGGTGCTCCAAACCCACCCAACGATTCCACACACACATCGAAGGTGCTCCAGACCCACCCAACGATTCCACACACACATCGAAGGTGCTCCAGACCCACCCAACGATTCCACACACACAAAAGTCGCATTTTCTATCGAATATGGCCGCTGCATGGTCAAAGTTGGGAACCACAAACATAATAATGCTTCGACTTTCAACCCCCTGTTTCATCCCCTTAAAAGCCGAATTTCGATTTTTTGTATTCTTGAAAAAAGTCTTATTTTGGGCAAAATATGAAGACTGCGTGACCAAAACTTGGGGCCACAGATATCGTAATACTGCCCGAAGAAGAATTAAGATAAATTTATTTTAGTCTTAAGTGAGAAAATTTTGGAAAATCAAATAAAAATAAAAACAGAGATACGGAAGGTCGATAAATAAAGCGCTGAAATCAGTTATCGCAAAATAAGTAGACAAATGATATTAGGAGAGCATAAAGGGCGAAGAGGTATTTTCAATCTGCGAGCGTCACGATACTCATGCAAAAACACAACAAACATACGCACACCTCCACCGATACAACGTAAACATTGAGCGAGCCAGCGTGTCACGATTCACCGCGTCGCGATCGATAGGGCGAGTAAGAGAGGGGGAAAATTTATCGGCCCATGATAATCAATCCGGGTCGCGCCCGGAAGGGTTTACCATCCGAGTAATTACGCGAAGTGAACATTTACCGACGGAGAAAAATATTGCGGAAAAATACACAAACAACACACTACACTTATACATAGCGTTATTTTTACATTATATCGAGCCATGCAACACTGAATAAATCGTATTTTTTTGTTAAAAAATACCCAAAACACCTGAGTTTATATTAATTTCTTCCCTGATCGAGTCCCGAACCTATAAATTTATTTGTAACGAATTAAGACCCGTTACAATATATATATTGGGTTGGTAAGAAAGTCTTGCGACACACAACATGAGTAAAATATAAAAACATTTTATTTTAACAGTAAACAATTATTCAGTAATGTATGCTCCCTCTGTATCTACAACTCGTGCCCAACGCTCTGGTAGACTTTGCACGCCTGCACTCCAGAATTCTTTGGGTCGTGAATTGAAAAAGTCGACCAGTGTATTTTTGAGATCCGCGACATCATCAAATTTTTTATCCTGTAAATAATTTTTTAAAGCTCGAAACAGATGGTAGTCGGTAGGTGCTAGGTCTGGTGAATACGGTGGATGCGGTAGAACTTCCCATCCCAGCTGCGAAATAGATTGTTGTGTCATCTTAGCTACGTGGGGTCGAGCATTGTCGTGGAGAAGCCGAACTTGGAGACGTTTACGCCTTTTTTGTTTCATAATTTGAGCCAGCTTTTGCAGTTGTGCAGAGTAAGTATTTGCATTTATCGTGGTGTTGGATGGGAGCAGTTCGTAATATAGCATGCCCTCAGAATGCCACCAACAGCAGAGTAAAACTCTCTTCACTTCACGGGGCAGCTTAGGGGTCGGATCTGGTTTTTCTCCTTTCGGTAGCCATTGTCGCTTACGTGTGTAGTTAACATAAAGCACCCAGCTTTCATCTCCAGTGACTATTTCTTGAAGAAAATCCTTTCTGTGTGGACGTTGCAGGAGTGAAAGACAGATGGACATGCGTGTCGCTTTGTTTGATTCGCTGAGATCGTGTGGTATCCAAGAAGAAACAACTTTTCTGTATCCGAGATTTTGTAAATGTTGGAGAATCGTGGGATGGCTACAGCGGAGTTTGTAAGCTAATTCCCGTGACGACGTATTAGGCTTTGCCTTTGTAAGTGCTCGTAGTTCTTCATCGTCAACAGTTGATTTCCTGCCGGACCTAGGTTTGTCTTCAAAAGAAGTATCGCCAGAACGGAAACGCTGGTACCAACGGGATATCGTTGAATGATGAACTACGTTGGCCTTGAACACACTACACATATTAGCGGCTGCGGTTCTTGCAGAACGCCCTTGTAAAAATTCGTAATATGCAATCGATCGAAGTGCACTATGATCCATCTTCGCTCGTACTGTCTGCGCGGAACAACTGACTCGCTTATATACCCTACGGCATGGAAGGTTCTAGACTAGTCTTGAATATACTACTCTCGAATGTTGTAGAACTTCGTTAGAAGAAAACATAATTTAATCGAAAGGAAAGTGTCGCAAGACTTTCTTACCAACCCAATATATATATATTGGGTTGGTACAAAAATCTTGCAACACACAACACGAGTAAAAAAGAAAAATATTTTATTTTAACAATAAACGATAATTCAGTAATGTAGGCTCCCTCCGCATCTACAACTCTTGCCTAACGCTCTGGTAGACTTTGCACGCCCGCAGACCAGAGTTCTTTTGATCCTGAATTAAGAAAGTCGTCCAATGTATTTTTGAGATCTGACAGATCATCAAATTTTTTATCCCGTAAATAGTTCTTCAAAGCTCGAAACAGGTGATAGTCGGTAGGTGCTAAGTCTGGTGAATACGGTGGGTGTGGTAGAACTTCCCATCCTAGCTGCGAAATAGTTTCTTGTGTCATCTTAGCGACGTGGGGTCGAGCATTGTCATGGAGAAGCCGAACGTGAAGACGTTTACGCCTTTTCTGTTTCATAATTTTAGCCACCTTTGCAGTTGTGCAGAAGAAATCTCTGCCTGTATTGTGGTGTTGGTTGGCAGAAATTCGTAATAGAGCATGCCCTCAGAATCCCACCAACAACAGAGTAAAACTTTCTTCATTTCACGGGGCTGTTTAGGGGTCGGTTCTGCGGTTTTTCCCCTTTCGATAGCCACTGACGCTTGCGCGTGTGATTAACATACAACACCCAGCTTTCATCCCCAGTGACTATTTCTTGAAGAAAATCCTTTCTTTGCGGACGATGCAGGAGTGAAAGACAGATGGACATGCGTGTTGCTTTGTTTGATTCGCTGAGATTGTGCGGTATCCAAGACGAATAAACTTTCCTATATCCCATCTCTTGTAAATGTCGAAGGATAGTAGGATGACTGCAGTTGAGTTTATTGGCTAATTCTCGTGACCACATATTAGGCTTTGCCTTTACAAGTGCTCGCAGTTCTTCATCGTCCACAATCGATTCCCTGCCGGACCTAGGTTTGTCTTCAAAAGATGTATCGCCAGAATGAAAACGCTGATACCATCGGGAGACCGTTGAATAATTAACTACATTAGCCTTGAACGCACTGCACATATTACGGGCTGCAGCTCTTACAGAATGCCCTTGCAAGAATTCGTAATATGCGATTGCTCGAAGTGCACGTTGATCCATCTTTGCTCATACTGACTCCGCGGAACATCTGACTCGCTTATATATCCTGCGGCATGGAAGGTTCTGGACCATTCTTGTATTTCCTATTCTCGAATGTTCTCGAACTTCATTATTAGGAAAAATATTTTAATTGAAAAAAAAGTGTTGCAAGATTTTTGTACCAACCCAATATATATAATTCCTCTCTCTCTTCGCCGTTATAACGTTTTTTGTCGCGACAGTCCATCAGCGACAGTTGTCGCGCGAGATTATACATTCATTTTAAATTTTCACTAATGGGAAACACGTTAACAAATAAAAGAGAAAAGTTGTTTGCAGGTTTCCTTAACTTTAAATTCGCATTCGACATGGTAGACAGGGAGATACTCATCGAAAAGCTGTCACGAATGGGGGCGAAGGGGAGAATGTTGGAAATGATAAAGAACATATGCAGGAAAATTCGAAACGAGGTGACAACATTTTAGGGATGTACGGAGAGGTTTGTGACAACGAGAGAAGTGAGGCAAGGTTTTCTCCGTTAAGTCTCACACTCTACAACGTATTTCTCGATGACTTAGATGCTGAGTAGAAAAGAAGAAATGTAGGGGAGGCAATTGGCAAGAGAAAAATATTTGCGCTCAAGTTTGCGGATGATGTTGCGATAGTGGCAGAAAGTGCAAGCGAATTAAACGCGATGTTTAAGATTCTAAATAGATACGCGAAGAGAAATAGGGTGCAATTGAATGTAGCTAAGATGAAGGTGGTGGTTTTTAGGGGAGGGCGGAAATGGAAGGAAAATAAGGAACGGAAATATGGAAATAGTAAAATTGAGGAAGTGTAGTGAATAGCTGCGAATATTTGGGATTCTGGCTGCAGTAAAGAATTCGTTCACAAAACATCTGGAAAAATCGAGGAAGAGAGCGAGTGGCTACATATTGAGGCCACAGTAACGGGTATAAAATCATGTGCGAATTTGACAATTTTTTTTTTCCTTTCCTTTCATTTTATGAGCAGTTTATGAGCAGTTAAAACGAAAATTTTCACTGAAAATTCATTTCTTAAGGGGTAAGGCCACTGTAACGGCCCAAAAAAAGGTTTTTTCACTAATTTTTTGCTCCCGAAATTGAAGGTATTTGAAAAAAAACTTTTAATGGTGTTATCGGGCATACATTAAACTTTATTATAAAATTTTTTTACAGTAAAAAAAAACAAAATGGCGGTTCCACAGCTATCTTCCCGGGACATGTTTTGCTTCCAGGGCTCCGCGGCACGCAGCACCACTGGTGCACTTTTGAATCTAGAACAAAAAAAAAACCATTAATCTAGAGGGCTATAGCTAGAGAATGTCGATCGGATTTTAAAAAGTATCAATTTTTGTGGATTTGGCGTGCGTTTGAAAAAAAAAATTGATTTTTGACGAAAAAAACGGCAAGTTTTTTGTTAATAAAAAATCAATAAATAAAGTTCTTGAAAATTCCGATCGACATTCTCAAGATAATGTAAATGTTCACATCTGGTTAAAATTTTAAGTAAAAAAAATGAAAATTGTTCGAGTTATGCTGCGTGCCATTTTGAAAAACCATGTTTCGAGAAAAACGCGTTTAAAGTTTTGCGAATAGTTTTTTATTGGAAAAAATTTAAAAAAGAAGTTAAAAGGATTTAAACTATTTTTAAACTAGAGGGTTTAAACTATTTTTTAAGCCAATAGAAAAAAATCGATTTTTCAAAAAATTTACAGTGGCCTTACCCCTTAAGTTCAAATACCTACAACTATTGGGTAGAGCAATATTTTTTAAATTCCGCACGTACTTCTCTAGATATTCTAATCTAGATTGACGAGAACTTTTGTTTTTTGTTATAGGTAAAAAATTGTGAAAAAACATACATATTTTTTCTAACAGCTTGATATTCATACTAAATAGATGTGTAATTAATTTGATGAGCGAAGCACTTTTTCATACGAAAAAAAATGTTAAATTCGCACATGATATTATATCCGTTACTGTGGCCTAAGGCCTCGAAGAAAAGCCGTGAAGACTCTGTGCGGAAAGGGATAAGCAAAATTTAGATGATGACATGTGAGCAATTTAGGAATATGATAAGTAGAGATATGAGGAGGATCGCTGCATGGTCATAGAAGCAAAGAAGCAGATGGGATAGGATGAGCTGCTAAATGGAGAAATTAAGCCCGTACTATGTGAATACGTGAGAATGTTTGAGGAAAAGGTGCGGAGTAGACAAAAACAGGAGTAAAAAGTGTATGAGATGACAATGTATAACGGAAATGTAGTAATAGGAAAAAAGAGAATAATGTTAACAGAAGACAAGATTGTATGTAGACTAAGAGTATTATAGGTAAGAGTTGTATAAGAGAGAACTATGTAACCACTGTAAATTGATGTAATATTCGTAAACCTTTGCGGCATAGTGTAACACTGGTGTTACACCAAATTCCCGTGCAGACATTTTGGCAGGGAAACAGCTGGATTCTGACTTGTATCCCGGGCTCCCAGTCGGGATCTAGTCCGATATCGGATAAGATTCGAAGACTAAATGTAAGATCCGTAAACTGGATTCCATTAGGGATCCAGAACCGGATCCTTTAATGACTCTAAATAGATTCCCCATGGAATCATTGAGGAATCTGGGAAGGACCACGGGTGAACACAGGCTGAAATAAAATGTCAAAAATGGAATTATGACATCTTAAATTTATTATAAAAATAAATAACATAAAGTTTTGGTGCATTAAACTATCAATAAAAAAAAATTGTCCAAAGATTCAAATGGCAGATCGCGCTCATCGCGAGATTTTGATGTGAATTAAAAAAAATTCACATCAAAATCTGTGAATGCAAATGTATTGACAAGAAATTATAAATACAAAAAAATTCACAAAATTAGTTGTGAATTTTTTCGTATTTAAGACAAATTAAAATCAAATTCGAAATGATTAGATTAAAATTTGCGCCAAAAGTGAGTTCGTACGTATTTTGAGAGAAAACATTGCCTCGAGGCAAAGAAATTTTTGCACATAACTTTTTGTCCGAACATTTCTTTGCCTCAACACAATGTTTTCTCTCAAAATACGTTTACACTTGTGGTGTAAATTTTAATATAACTGTCGTGAATTCGATTTTTATTTTCTTCAACTTGAGGAAATTCACAACTCATTTTGTGATTTTTTCATATTTATAATGTAATATTTGTAACTCACAACTTTTTTTGCAAAAATTTCTTTGCCTCGACGAAATGTTTTCTCTCGAAATACGTAAGAACTCACGGGTGGTGTAAATTTTAATCTAATCATTGTGAATTTGATTTTAATTTGTCTTAAATACATGTTTATACCCACCGACATGTCGGTGGGTATAAACAGAGACTTATTCCCCAAAACCGGTATCCCGGTTAGAATCCAACTTGCATCAGTATCGGAATATGTACGACGACGATGGCATAATTTTGAAAATGTTGGCATCACGTGTATTTTCGGTATTACTATGTAATTCCTATCTATAGATAGGAATTTTATAGATAGGAATCTATAGACAGAAATTCCTATCTATAGATAGGAATTCCATAGTAATACAGAAAATACACGTGACGCCAAAATTTTCAAAATGATGCCATTGTCGTCGTACATATGCCGATACTGATGCAAGTTGGATTCTAACCGGGATACCGGTTTTGGGGAATCCATGACAAATCCTGATCGGGATTTGATCGGACATAGGGTATCCCGGTGAAAATTTCTGCACGGGTTCAAGTCAGATTGTGACGATTCAAAAGTGTTTTTTTAATCAAATATGGCCGTTCTAAATGCGTTTCAAGTTTCCTTGGACTTCAATAACTACTGAAACATACCTATAACATTTTTATTTTTCACGTAGCTGGTGTCATCAATAACGAAAGTGCACAAAAAACGCGCATGTAAAGAAAAATGTATGCTTCAAAGGGTTAAGTAAGTCTGAGAGGCAAGGATAGCTAAGTAAATCTATCGATCTATATATATTCATTTACAGGGTGATTTTATTATCTTGAGACTGCTAAATATCTAGAAAAATAAGCCTTATACGGCAAAAATGTCGCAAATAAACCTTCAATAGTTTCCAAGGGGCAATTCAATCCCGAAGAAATGAACCGCCTGCCGCCCCTCCTGGGGTTGGGACGGGGGGGGGGGGGGCTTTGAAATCTTAAATGGGAACCCCTACTTTTCATTACAGATTCAGATTATACATTAAAAAACACGTAACTTTTGTCTGAACTTTTTTTTTTAAATTCGGGATAGTGGCGCTGGATTGGCAGTGGCGGAACGATACATTGGCCTACCAGATCGCCAGACCTTATGTCGCCAGATTTTTTTTGTTGGGTCTCTTAAAAACTGTAGTTTATCAACAAGTGCCAACAACTCGTGAAAACATGACTGGACGAATCAGAAATGCTTGCGCAAACATTAAAGCGAACAAACGTTTGAGTGGTGTACAATCATTCGAATTACGGACCAATAAATGCATCGAAGTTGAAGGTCATCAGTTTGAACACTTATTGATTTAAATGGTGAGAGGCAAGGGGACTCACTATAATCAAACACCCCGAATGTGAGAGGCAAGGGGACTCACAATAATGAAGCACCCCAAAGGGATTAAATTTCCGTCAGGTCCACGTCCTTAATCCCGGGTAAAGCTAAGAACGGATACAAAATTATAGTAGATATTTACGATAATTAAAAAAAAAACATGTTTCCGACAAAAGTTACTTTTCTTCGACGTAGCTCCATTATGCAATAAAACATAGGGGATTTCCCTTGCAGAAAAGGAAGGTTGCCCAATCTTCACCGAGTGCAGCGCCATCTATCCCAAATTAAAAAAAAAGTTCAGACAAAAGTTACGTATTTTTTTTATGTATAATTCGAATCTGTAATGAAAAGTTGGGGTTCCCATTTAAGATTTCAAAGTTCCCCCCCGCCCCACCCCCAGGGCAGGCGGTTAATTTTTGTAGGATTAAATTGCCTCTTGGAAACTATTGAACATTTATTTGGAACGTTTTTATCGTATAAGGCTTATTTTTCGAGATATTTAGCAGTCTCAAGATAAAAAAAAATCACCCTGTATCTAGGGGTAATTAAAAAAATCGACAATTTTTTTCTTCTCCAAATTTTCCTATTTGGTAGTTGCAGTAAAATGAAATAAGTACAAATTTGATATTAATATTTAGAGGTTTCTCATCGCGATTTTTTTACTTTCGATGCTCATGGAGAAAAGATTGCTTGCTAATTTGTTATTTTATAACTCGCCAACGGACCGACACTGGTAGACGAGCGGTCGGAGTTCGGCTCTGGCGGTACTTTGAGTTGAGCAGCATTCTGCGTGGCCAATATTTGAGTCAGTGACCGCTTAGCCGTGTACCGGCTGGCGCATCAACCAGCGAGCGGAAGGCCAATACTTCTGATGCCTTGGTGTAGATACTTGAGTTAAAAATTCCGTGCACCAGAGAAACCGAGGAATATAGGGCCGTCTATACCGGTATGGGTTTTCCACACTTTTCCCGTGTACTCGGCAAATGCGGTATAGCGTAGTTTAAGGCGGCTGTGGACGCAACGGAGGTTAGGTTAGACTAGCGAAGTGCGGGTAGGGAGTGATAGAGAAGGGTTCAGGTCGGAAGGGTTATACGTAAAAACCCGTAAGGGGAACCCCGTAGTTAATTGAGATCTCAAAAACAACAACAAAAAAAAACTCGCCAACGGGTAAACATACAACAATGCCCAATATATATTTTTGTAGATGATTGTTGCGATGAGGAACCTCTAAAAATTAATATTAAGGGCTCATATTTTAACAGGCATCTTATTTCACCTTGCTGAAACTACAGAATAGGGAAATTTGAAAAAAAGTCTTTTTAATCGCCCTTATACAGGGTGTCCCATTTTAATCTTACACCTGAATTTTCTCGAAAAATATTGCTCGGACGAAATATTGTGTGGAACAAAACTTCTAGGGATTGAAGGGGGACGTTTGAAAAAAATTTATTTGAGAAGCCAAAATTCAAAATGGCGGCGTTACAAAGGCTGACATGTTTTTTTCAAACGGAAACATAACTTTTTTTTATTGCCAAAAAATTTGTCAGCTGAAAACTAAAAACTTTTGTTGAAAAATTTTTTTGATAAAGTTCATAGTTTTCAAGTGAGAACATCATTTTCAATTATTTCAGATGTATCCAGGATTTGTGTGTGTGTGTGTGTGTGTGTGTGTGTGTGTGTTTTCTACCCATCGTGATCAAAGTTCGTCAAGGATTTAAAGAAACACGTTTTTGGGCCTGAAAATGGCACAAACGCTATTAAAATGGAAAAAAACTATTTTTCATCGATTTTCCTCCAAAATTTTCTCATGAAATATCGTCCAAATTTGAAAACAAAAAAACAAAAAAAAAACCAAAATTTTCAACACAAAAATTTGATTCTTTTTTTGTTTAAGTGGTCATAATTCAAAAATACAACATTGAGCGGTTTGCCGTGAGACATTTAGTCCATTTAGAGATGTTCTCACTTGAAAACTATGAACTTTATCAAAAAATTTTTTCACCAATAGTTTTTAGTTTCAGCTGACAAATTTTTTGGCAATAAAAAAAAGTTATGTTTCCATTTGAAAAAAACATGTCAGCCTTTGTAACGCCGCCATTTTGAATTTTGGCTCCTCAAATAAATTTTTTCCAAACGTCCCCCTTCAATCCCTAGAAGTTTTGTTCCACACAATAGTTCGTCCGAGCAATATTTTTCGAGAAAATTCAGGTGTAAGATTAAAATGGAACACCCTGTATATATATATATATATATATATATATATATATATATATATATATATCGATAGTAGAGAAAAAACTGTAATGACCAAAATTGTAGAGCACTCGATTTCCTACAAGTTTAGTCATTACCATTTTTACTTAAAAATTGTAAATCGCCGAGTTATTCAACACAAACATTTTCCCATTAAATTTAAGACGACGATATCAACTGAACGCAAGCCCAGCCCAGAATGAAACTTACACAATTTGTTTTACACTAATAAAAGAGAATTCAATGTAAGTTTCAGCAGGCTCAACCTAATCATTGGGGTTAAAAAATTAAATAATGAAAGATTTTTCTTTATTTTTTAGTGCTGTAGTACTTGGAAAATTCTGAATTTTTTTTCCAAAATAGTTCATGGAAAAACGCATCTTTTTTGTAGGGGTCATTTTTTCGTACGACGAGAAGTTCACTACGATACGATCATTTGAAATTTCATCACGTGTAACATCTTATCTCCGAGTTAGCCGAGTTAGCGAGCCGAAATCTGAAAAAAATGCCACGTACTCAAAACATATGATACAAAAACATCACCAACGTTGAAAAAGATTGAAGACGGTCAGGCTTTTAGGCCGTTCGAAAACACTTGGAATACCTCATATATATATATATATATATATATATATATATATATATATATATATATATATATTGCTCGAATTCACGGAAATATGTAGCAAAAAGGCATGCTCGTTTTTCTTGTTCTCGCATTCGTTCATATACAAATGCTATACACATGTATATGTATAGATAGCACGTGTCCCGCTTGTGATGCAATTTATGGGTGCGGACAGTGTATATGGGTCTCCGTTGTGAGTCCGGAGCTCGCCACTTTGACGAGGAAAGTGAGTAAGTGCGATCCGTTGGGGTGGCGCGTGCTCCGTATTTATTCTTTCTCTTCTTTCTCCCTTCCCCCGTCCATCTCTCTTTCTCTCTCTGTCTCTCTCGCTCTTCGTACTCTTTCCGAGCGCAGTTTTTTCATTTTTCCACACGTTGAGCGTTACACGAGGCAAAATATGACGACACCCCTCGGACCGAAGTACTGGTGATAATTGACGAGGAAAATAATGGAAATGGCAATAAAGTAAACCGGTTCGTTGAGACGCGAGCGTGCGTCTCACATGCTCGGGCTTATTAATTGAACTGTTTAGAATCTTTATGACTGTATGAACGTCGGACTGATGCGTCGCAAATTTTCCTCGGGTTTATCGTTTTTTCGATGATGCCATCACGGATCTTTTTTTTCACAATTAAGGGGAGAGAGAGAGAGAGAGAGAGAGAGAGAGAGAGGGAGAGAGAGAGAGAGAGAGAGAGAGAGAAAGAGAGACCTAGCGAACTCTTAGGGATATATGAAGGTATAAATAGAAATAAAAACAAATAAACAGAAATTTAAAAAATTAAGTTTCGACACAAAACAGAAGTAACCAACATAAGATGCGGTGAGATGACATATTCAGATTATCTGTCACACACACACACACACACACACACACACACACACACACACACACACACACACACACACACACACACACACACACACACACACACACACACACACACACACACACACACACACACACACACACACACACACACACACACACACACACACACACACACACACACACACACACACACACACACACACACACACACACACACACACACACACACACACACACACACACACACACACACACACACACACACACACACACACACACACACACACACACACACACACACACACACACACACACACACACACACACACACACACACACACACACACACACACACACACACACACACACACACACACACACACACACACACACACACACACACACACACACACACACACACACACACACACACACACACACACACACACACACACACACACACACACACACACACACACACACACACACACACACACACACACACACACACACACACACACACACACACACACACACACACACACACACACACACACACACACACACACACACACACACACACACACACACACACACACACACACACACACACACACACACACACACACACACACACACACACACACACACACACACACACACACACACACACACACACACACACACACACACACACACACACACACACACACACACACACACACACACACACACACACACACACACACACACACACACCCACAGGGGGAGTCTGAAACCCCTACGTGGCGCGTCCCCAGGCGGCGGATAGGGGGAGGCCCGCCTATATAAATATGGACATGGATGTAGAAATATCTATATGCATATAGAGATATCTATCTGTATGTAGATGTGGATATGGAGATGTCCATATAGATATACAGGGTAGGAGGCGATGGAAATACCTCCCGTGGACCAACAGACACGGGGAAGAAACCCCGACAACAAATCAACATGGGAAGTACATCGAAGGATATATCGATTAGGGTGCAGGGGCACGGAACCCCAGTACCGGCGTCTGGCGGGGGTGGGCAAGCGGGCCCCGAGACGTCGTCATCAAACGACCGCAATACTGCAGAGGTGCCTCACTTGGCCACTGTAACATCTAATGTACCAAGAGAGGCTCGAGACCAAGCTGAGGAAAGCAGAAAGGCGATGGCCTTCGACAGGCTGGGAGGGCAGATCACCGAGCTGCTCGAATTCATCAAGAGCAAGAACAACGTGCACGGTGATATACGGAGGCTGGCCAGCGCTATAAGCGGCTCCTACAACATCGTGCGGAGAACTGAGGGAGCGATCACTCCTGTGCGACAGAGAACAATAACGTTACCGAAAGTCAGTGCAACGTCAACCCAGACCTCACCGACAGCAGGTACGCTACAGGACGAAAACACGCAAGACGGAAGCACGCGTACACCGGCACGAAACGCGCACAGCAGCGATGCGAGAAAGAAGCGTACTCCGCCGTCAAGAGAGGTAAAAGTGATAAAGAGAAGGAAGGAACTAGCACACCCTCCTCCCACACAAACGAAGCAGGGCTCGGGAACGAGCAACCAGAACCAAGAGTGGCAGACCGTACGTGCCAGGAAACCTCGCAAGTCGCGGGGCAACCCGACGCTACCGAATGCGCTGATAATTAAAAAGAAGGGAGAGCTGACCTACGCCGAAATCCTGAGCAAAGTCAAGAAAGACCCCTCATTGGGAGAGGTTGGCAAAAGCGTCAATAAGATACGCAGAACAGCAGCAGGCGATCTTATTCTTATCCTTGATGAAGTGAGCACCGATGAGACGGCTCACCTACGCTCAAAAATCGAAAATGCGCTCGGCGAAGAGGCCACTGTGAACAGTAGAGTGCACGAGATGAACATCGAGATAAGAGACATCGACGAAATAGCCACCAAAGAGGAGATCTGCGAAGCGCTCACAGAACAGCTCTGCGTCGGAGGACAGATAGCACCTGCTGCGATCATGTCAATCCGCAAGGCGTTCGGAGACACGCAAACTGCGGTCGTGAGACTCGCGGTGGATGCCGCGAAGAAGGCAATCAGCGCAGCAAAAATACGTATTGGCTGGGTTGTGTGCCGGGTCCGAGAACAGCTACGGCCAATGAAGTGCTTCAAGTGCTGGCAGTACGGGCACACGTCACGCAACTGTAAAAGCAAGAACGATAGGACTGAAACCTGCATCAAATGTGGCGGAGTAGGGCACAAAATCAACAAGTGCACAGCGGAAGCGCACTGCGTGCTCTGCGAGGAGAAGGGCAACGTAGCCTGTGGGCATGTGGCTGGAAGCAGCAGGTGCCCAATCTATGTGCTTGCACATGCGGCACTAGTCCAAAAACGCAGATGAGAGTCCTGCAACTCAACCTGAACCATTGCGAGGCTGCGCAGGACCTACTGATGCAGACATTGCGAGAACTGCAACCGGACGTAGCAATACTCTCCGAACCGTACAGGCAACTGGACGTCCAAGCCTGGCAGGCAGATACGACAGGCAAGGCTGTAGTCTGGTCGTGCAACAAAAGGCCCATCCAGGAGTTTATTAAAAGGACAGAGGTAGGCTTCGTGAGGATAAAGCTAGGAGGCATCCAATTCTACAGTTGCTATGCCCCGCCGAGCATGACTCATGGCGAATTCGAAGAATTTCTAGACAAACTGTGCAGAGACATCCGCGGTCGTAGCCCCGTCGCCATCGCCGGGGATTTTAATGCCTGGGCAGTGGAATGGGGGAGCAAAAGGACAGACAGGAAAGGGCAAGCCCTACTCGAGGCTATAGCATCACTAGACCTAGTCCTACTAAATAGCGGCAACTCGCCCACCTTCTGCAGGGGCAATGCGAGCTCAATTGTAGACCTGACGTTCGTCAGCAACTGCCTCGCGAGAGACAATGACAGCTGGAAAGTGACCGGCCTGTACACGCTCAGTGACCATCAGGCAATCACGTGGGAAGCCCACCTCCAAAAGCGAAGCGGGCAACTACCGAAAAGAATGAACGCCATTGGCTGGAAAGTGAGCATGTTCGAGGAGAACCTCTTCCGGTTAGCCCTGCACAAGGAAGTTGTCACCTACGGGGATGCTACCAGTAAGATGAAAACGGTTATGGGAAGAGTCGTCAACGCATGCGACGCCACGATGCCGAGGAAGCGAGACACGAACGTCCATGCACCGGTGTATTGGTGGAATGACACCATAGCCAGGCTACGAGCGAAGTGTAACAAGGCGAGAAGATTAGCTCAACGAGCCCGACAAAAAGCAACGTTCCACGTATTGGAAGAGAAGCACAAAGAAGCACGTACTAAGCTGAATCAAGCCATCAAGAGCAGCAAAAGACAGTGTTGGGCTGAACTGCTCGGTGAGGTTGAAGGTAATCCATGGGGTAGACCGTACAGGGTGGTCATGACGCGGCTCAAAGCACAGACGTTGCCAACACCGTCCTGTCCCGAACTACTGCGGAAAATCGTAACGGCCCTATTCCCGCGACAGCCGGAGTATGAGTACCATATTGAGCGGAGGGTGGATGAGGTCATTCCCCCTGTCACAGTGGAAGAACTGGTGAAGGCCTGCGGCAAAGTGGGACCAAATAAGGCACCGGGAATGGATGGTATTCCCAACACAGCCATCAAGGCAGCCATTAATGGTGCTCAAGAGATGTTCAGGAATATGTATGACACATGCCTCCAGGAAGGAGTCTTCCCGGACCCATGGAAACGGCAGAGGCTGGTGCTGCTGCCCAAAGGGAAAAAGCCTCCAGAAGAACCCTCTTCGTACCGTCCAATCTGCATGCTGGACACAGCCGGAAAAATTCTCGAGCGAATTATATACAATAGATTGGAGAATGCTGTTGGGGACTCCCTCGCGAACAACCAGTTCGGATTTCGGAAGGCTCGCTCAACGCTCGATGCGATAAATACAGTTGTGGAAACCGCTAAAGGTGCTATTTCCGGATCACGCTGGAAAAGAGGGGCCAAAAAGTATTGCCTGGTGGCCACCCTCGACATAAAAAATGCCTTTAACTCGGCAAGATGGGACTGCATCTGGGATGCTCTAAACAAGCTGAACGTGCCGCAGTACCTGACAAGAATTCTGATGAACTATCTCAGCAACCGATTCCTCAAGTACGATACGGAGGACGGTCCCCAAGAGTATAAAGTCACAGGAGGAGTCCCCCAAGGCTCCGTACTGGGCCCCTTATTATGGAACATTATGTACGATGGATTGCTGAAACTTGCACCGCCCGATGAGGCAAAGCTAGTGGCCTTTGCAGACGACGTTGCGGTGGTCATTGAGGCCAAGTACCTCGAGGAGATCAACAGGATCTTTGATGAGACCCTTGCCATGATCAAACAATGGATGGGTTCAGTTGGTCTTGAACTAGCGGAACACAAGACAGAGGCCGTCCTCATCACTAGTAGGAAAGTAACTGAGACCATGACAATCACCGTAGGCGAACACGACATCGTATCACAACCGTACATTCGGTATCTAGGTATGATGATCGATGCGCGACTAAACTTCCACCATCATGTGGAGCAAGCCAGTTGTAAAGCGGCAACCGTAGGAGCAGCACTCTCACGGCTAATGCCGAATGTCGGTGGCCCCAGGCAAATCAGAAGAACACTCTTATCGTCAGTGAGCACATCAGTCCTGACGTATGGCATTGCTATCTGGGCGGACGCACTGAGAATCAAAGCGTACAGGAAGAAGGCATCGGCAGTCTGCCGCCGTAGCGCGCTAAGGGTAGCATGCGCATACCGCACTGTATCGGAAGACGCAGCATGTGTCATTGCAGCAATGGTACCCATCGAAATACTTGCGAAAGAACGACGATCGCTGTATATGAGGAAGAAGACAACGCCTCTAGCCGCGCGCGAGCTGCAAGCGGAAGAACGACGGTTCAGCATGGAGCGCTGGCAGACTAGCTGGGATACATCATCCAAAGGACGATGGACTAACCGGCTCATTCCCCAGGTCGATAGGTGGGTGAATCGCAATCACGGCGAGGTGAACTATTATCTGACGCAAATCCTATCGGGGCATGGATGCTTCCGAGCGTACCTGCACAAGTACAAACTTGACGAGTCGCCGGAGTGCCCAGCCTGCAAAGGAATAGTAGAGGACGCAGAACACATTCTCTGCCAGTGCCCGCGCTTCGACGCGCCCCGCGCTGAGATGGAAGAGGTAATAGGCAAAGAGATTACGCCGGAAAATGTAGTGGACGGAATGCTGGCCCAAGAAGCAGGCTGGGAGGCGGTGAGCATGTTCGCAGCAGAGGCCCTAAAGAAACTGCGGCGAGAAGATAAGCAGAGAAGAACAGAACCATGAAGGGTAGATGAAACGTCCGAGGTAAAGCCCCGGACGAGACCACCTTCGCGAAGTAGTGCCTAACGGCGGTTCCGCGAAGGAAAACATGGCCAAGGACGAAAGAGGTTTAGGGTTTTAGTCGGTAGGGCACCTAGTGCAGAGTCCGACACACGGGTACGCGCCACACAACACCTACGGTGCGTAACGCATTTCCCCCCTCTAGAAAAAAAAAAAAAAAAAAAAAAAACACACACACACACACACACACACACACACACACACACACACACACACACACACACACACACACACACACACACACACACACACACACACACACACACACACACACACACACACACACACACACACACACACACACACACACACACACACACACACACACACACACACACACACACACACACACACACACACACACACACACACACACACACACACACACACACACACACACACACACACACACACACACACACACACACACACACACACACACACACACACACACACACACACACACACACACACACACACACACACACACACACACACACACACACACACACACACACACACACACACACACACACACACACACACACACACACACACACACACACACACACACACACACACACACACACACACACACACACACACACACACACACACACACACACACACACACACACACACACACACACACACACACACACACACACACACACACACACACACACACACACACACACACACACACACACACACACACACACACACACACACACACACACACACACACACACACACACACACACACACACACACACACACACACACACACACACACACACACACACACACACACACACACACACACACAGACAGACGCGCGCGCACACACATACACACACAAAAAATTGATGCACATGCACATCGGTTTTAATACCGCGTTCGCCTATAAGAATCCCTACAATTCCGTGTAACACGTCTTCGAGCTTGAAACACGTACCCAACATACGCCTGGGTTCTCATACAACTTCGATAGTTCTGCGGATTCGCGGGGTGATAAGTATTCTTGACCTGGCTACATGTTGCCTGTAATACAATATACCTCCCAGTTCATTCTCTCTCTTTTTTCTGTACATATGTATATATATATATATAGTGTTCTGTGTGTATGTGTGTATCTATATGGGTCATTCCATGTCAAATCGACAAATTTTTTACCTGACCCCCTTTGATTTCGCTGAAAATTTTCTATCTTTTTCTACCCCCCGAAAGTTATTTTTCAGAATTTTTTCAAATTTTTTTTCCCGACTCAAAAAAAGTTATGAATTTTTTAAAAAAACCGCTCTTTTATTTTTAAATTGCCAGAACTTTTTCAAAAATTGACCGTTTGGGAACTTTTTTTTTTCAAAATTTTTGTTTTTAAATGTAGTTTTCGAAAAAAAATATGAAAAAATTTTCAGAATCCCAGATATATGAAATATTTTAGTTTTTTTGAAAAAACCGTAATTTTCTCAAAGTCCGACCGTTTTTTTTTTGTTTTTTTTTTGCTCTAAAAATACTTCAACTAATTCTGCAATGATCCCCGTTAATCAAAAGATGTGACGACAATCGCTTCTAATTTTTTTTCTTGATTATAAAAAAATTTTTGTTGAATTTTTGCTGATTTTATATAACTTTGTTATGAAATTTTTTTTATTTCCTCGTGAAACCTCAAAAGTTGAAAAATAAAATTTTATTGGAGAATTTCAAGTGATTATCGTCCAAGAAATTGTTATTTTTTTTCAAAAAAGTAAAAAAAAAGGACTTTTCTTACTCTTAAATAAATTCACCGTCTCTTAACATCTTTAAATAAATTAAAAACATTTTTTTGTATGTGTTCAAATTATATTATCTTTTATTTAACTTTCATCAGAAGTATTGTCAACAGAGGGCTGAAGCATTTTTTTATAACATGAACTACATATTCGCTCATCAGTCGACAAATTGTATCGAATTGCTAAATGCTCCGGTAAATTTCGCAGGGATATTTTTTTTCTATGCTTCTCCAAATTAAATGGATTGCAACATCGATCAAAAAACTTCGGCATTGTAATCACTCGTTAACAAAATATAAATTAACAGCACTTTATGATAAATAATAGGTACTTTATTTAGCAATAGTAAGTCTACGTGACACGATGAACACAACGACAATGTAATTATTCTGAAAACATAACCTCCATATTATTTAAATGAAATGTAGATGATATCTTTTTTACCGACAATCGATAGCTCTTAAATTATCACATTGTATCAACTGGAGGTAACTTTTAAACCCATTGTATTTTTGAAGTTGTCATATTTCAGTACCAAAAAAAACGTCCATAAGAGTAAAAAAATAACGTCAATGAGAGAAAAAAATTATTTTTTTTTTAAAATAACAATTTCTTGGACGATAATCACTTGAAATTCTCCAATAAAATTTTATTTTTCAACTTTTGAGGTTTCACGAGGAAATAAAAAAAATTTCATAACAAAGTTATATAAAATCAGCAAAAATTCAACAAAATTTTTTTTATAATCAAGAAAAAAAATTAGAAGCGATTGTCGTCACATCTTTTGATTAACGGGGATCATTGCAGAATTAGTTGAAGTATTTTTAGAGCAAAAAAAAAACAAAAAAAAAACGGTCGGACTTTGAGAAAATTACGGTTTTTTCAAAAAAACTAAAATATTTCATATATCTGGGATTCTGAAAATTTTTTCATATTTTTTTTCGAAAACTACATTTAAAAACAAAAATTTTGAAAAAAAAAAGTTCCCAAACGGTCAATTTTTGAAAAAGTTCTGGCAATTTAAAAATAAAAGAGCGGTTTTTTTAAAAAATTCATAACTTTTTTTGAGTCGGGAAAAAAAATTTGAAAAAATTCTGAAAAATAACTTTCGGGGGGTAGAAAAAGATAGAAAATTTTCAGCGAAATCAAAGGGGGTCAGGTAAAAAATTTGTCGATTTGACATGGAATGACCCATATATATACACATATTGTATTATATACAGTTACATTTTGCCAGGTCAAGAATGCTTATCCCTCGCGAAGTTTAATACAATATGTAATATTCTCTCTCCCCTTCTCGCGTTCTCTCTCGTTTTCCCTCCTTTTTTAAAACTCTTATCCAAATTTTGTCATCTCTCTTTTTATTTTATTCTAGGTATAAGTTTAGTTTTTTATAATTTTATTTTTCATACAGTTCTGTGAATAGTTATGAGAAAATTAGTAGTGAAAATTAAATACACATACGATTGTGTACATGCTCATGGAATTTATCTTTCGGCGTGGTGCTCATAGGGTGCCGGAGCTCCATAGCACGAATAAACGAATGTCCTCTCTCCCTCCCTCTCTCTCTCTCTCTGTAAAACTCGCCTGTTTTCATTTTTTTTTAAATTTTCATTTTAAATTTAAATTTTTCATTTTCCAATCCGATTTTCATCTTTTATTTTTAATTTCCATTCTTTTTTTTTCATTTTCCGATTCAATTTTCATCTTTTATTTTTCAGTTTCATTTTCCCCATTCGATTTTCGTCTTTCATTGTTGGTGTCATTTTCATTTTTACACTTTAAATGTTTACATTTCCAATTTGTTTTTCAGTTCTCATTTTTAATTTTTAATTTTTTCTCTCAACTCACGGTAAATTACCTAAACGAAGACATTTGTACAAGCACGGTGCTCTTAAGGGATTTCGGTCCCAGAGTACAAATGACCACTTCTCTCTCTCTCCCTCTCTCTCTCTCTCTCTCTCTCTCTCTCTCTCTCTCTATATATATATATATATATATAGGCCTTCCACCTACCTTCGATATTTATATTTTATGGTTAATGATTTTTTCTAACTAACTTTTCATACGACGCTTTTTACGGATCTTTACCGTCTGCCCGAATCAATAATGAGCTGCAAAAAAGTGGTTCTTCCATTTCACCATAGACTGAAGTATCGAACGGTGATTTTTTGTTTTTTTTTTGGGAAAAAAATCTTGTCTCAACAGAAATCAGACAAAAGAGTTTATTGTTTTGTTCATTTTTTTTTCTCTCTTTTTCAAGGCTGAAAGGATCTCAGAGTTGGAACAATAAGATGCAAAATAATGGACGAAATCCTGGAGTGCGAGATTGCAAAGTAGGTCGAGTCGGTCTGGAATACCTCTCGCGTGTATGTGTGTCTGTGTGTGCGTGTTTGCAGTTGCATATATATGCCGGTGTACGGTACGTATCCGCAAAGTTTGCAATACACTATATTTACTCGCGAACGAAGCGCTTTACTCACAGTATCGTATCGCCTGAGGGGAAAGTGCGCAGGGACTACCGAAAAGTGATAGGGAAACCGCGACATTACTCGTTCGTTCTATTAATCGCCAAAAAAAATAATATATTATATAATAATGAAAATAAGAATAATTTTAATAATAATAACGTGGGCGATTCGAGAATATCGATGATCAAAATTCAATCGTCCACGTGACGGTTGAGTCGGAAGGAATTGTATGTATGTGTCATTTTGACTGAATAACTTTGTTGTTTTTTTATTTATTCGTCCGATACAGCTTCTTGTAAGATAAACAAATTTTTAGTTTCTCTAATATTGGTCGCTGATTTTATTGAGAGAAAAATGCGAAAAAAAAGGAAGAAAATTATTGCTAAAGGGGAACTTTTTCGAAATAAAGTTAATAACGGAAATTCTGTTTCGAAATTTCAATTCACTAATTATTTCTGATAGTCAATTATTTAATTTCATCTATGTATTCATTTAAATAATAGTTAATGTATTTAGACAACACATTATCTATACATAAATAATAATTACATTGATTAATTAAAAGTTCATTCGAAATAAAATTAATCATGTAAGTACTATTTCGAAATTAGCATTCGAAAATTATGTTTGTTCTTCAATAGTTAAATGAAATTTAACAACTGAAATAATATATGATGTATTTAAACGATACATGAATAATAATTTCATTCATTAGTTATTAATGAAGAGTTGAAAAGTGCAAAAGACACGCATTTTTTTAAACACATAGGTATATATATATATTCAGAGCCGTTGAGAAAAATCACCCAAAAATACAGAATAACAACAAAAACATGGCCGCCGACAGATGAAGACTTTTTTTTCGCGACGTTTGGCGTGGACACTCTCCAGCTTAAACGGTGAATCTGAAATCTAAAAATCAAACGGGTTATTCAAGATAACAATAAATACGAGTCGTTGACGATCGCCGATTTTTAAAATCATTTTTATTCACAACGTAGCGACGAATTGAAACTCGATCATACAAAATCTATGAAAAAAGTCGTCACTTTTAGGCAACTATTGGAAAATGAAGATGGATTTTGAAAAAGTGAGATCGTCAACGGCATTTGAATGTTTCTCATCGTATCTCCTCCAAATGGGAAAATTCTCCATCAAGTGGTTCTCGAGATATCATGTCCACCGACTTTGAAAACAGTGTTTCGAGAAAAATGCGTTTAAAGCTTAAAGTATGGTGCTGCTACCGCTCGCCCGGCCAACTGTTAGAAGCTTAAGGAGTAAGGCCACTGTAACGGCCCAAAAAAAAAGGTTTTTTCACTAATTTTTTGCTCCCGAAATTGAAGGTATTTGAAAAAAAACTTTTAATGGTGTTATCGGGCATACATTAAACTTTATTATAAAATTTTTTTACAGTAAAAAAAAAAACAAAATGGCGGTTCCACAGCTATCTTCCCGGGACATGTTTTGCTTCCAGGGCTCCGCGGCACGCAGCACCACTGGTGCACTTTTGAATCTAGAACAAAAAAAAAAACCAATAATCTAGAGGGCTATAGCTAGAGAATGTCGATCGGATTTTAAAAAGTATCAATTTTTGTGGATTTGGCGTGCGTTTGAAAAAAAAAATTGATTTTTGACGAAAAAAACGGCAAGTTTTTTGTTAATAAAAAATCAATAAATAAAGTTCTTGAAAATTCCGATCGACATTCTCAAGATAATGTAAATGTTCACATCTGGTTAAAATTTCAAGTAAATAAAATGAAAATTGTTCGAGTTATGCTGCGTGCCATTTTGAAAAACCATGTTTCGAGAAAAACGCGTTTAAAGTTTTGCGAATAGTTTTTTATTGGAAAAAAATAAAAAAAGAAGTTAAAAGGATTTAAACTATTTTTAAACTAGAGGGTTTAAACTATTTTTTAAGCCAATAAAAAAAAATCAATTTTTCAAAAAATTTACAGTGGCCTTACCCCTTAAGCTCATTCAATTTTCGAAATATTCCAATGACATTTTCAGGGAATATAGCTAAAAGGTGATACCATTGAATAAAAATATTTTTGGAAAATGCAAGTTTTTGACCCACCTACGTATAGATGTAGCCCATTAAGGGGTTATATACAGTCCAGAGGCCCAAAAAGATCGATTTCTCAAGAATTTTTCTTGAGAAGACCTTTAAATCTGTTAACGTAAAAATTTGTACACATATTATGGTAACTTTTAACTGTATTTAACATTTCCTATTTGTAAAAATAATTATTTTGAATGCTGCTAGAGCTGATCTCCGGGAGCACCTCTAAAAAAAGGCGTCTTGCGGTGAGCACGATATCTCTGGATTGGATCATCCAAAATGAAAAAAAAACCAAAAATACTTCGTTAATATGATGTATTATCTTATAATTGATCGGAGGAATAAGCAAAATAATAATTATTGACAAATGGCGGCTTCTGAAAAAAGCATCGATTATTAATAAAAATGGAGGCCTTAAATTGTTTATAAAATGGAAAATATTTATTGGTGAGAAAAAACGTTCGATAAATTACTAAAAAATATACTTGAAAAGATTGTGTTAAAATTTGGGACTGATCGGTTCAGTCGTTTCCGAGAAATCTTGCTCTCCGACTTTGAAAACACAGTTTTGAGAAAAACGCGTTTGATGTTTCAAAAACACTTTCGAACGCTCCGACACGTAATTACAAATGCGCGTGTAACTTCGAGAATATTCGCCGGATTGACAAGAAATTTTCTGTGTGTGTACGTAAATATATGTACATTACGAGAAAAAAAAATCGATTTTTCGTAAATGTTAAATATATATAGCCCCTTAAGGGCGGAGTAAAGTTAATTCGGCGAAAAAAGGCATGTTTTTAAGATTTTTTTTTAGCGTAACGAATAGTGTTCGTTTATTGAAAAATTTACATATAACAAAGTAACATTTGAACAACATTCTCCTAAATTTGCATTGCAAAATATTCAAAATTGAGCGAGTGAAAATTAAACCCCGGAGGCGCCTCGAAAAAAAGTTGGTTTGCGGTGTGCACCATAACTCGCAACAGAATCATCTGAAACAAAAAAATCAAAATGCATTTGTTAAAGGAGATGTTTCTCGAGGTAATGACGGGAGGATTTTTTTTTTCGATTTTTCGATTTTTCGTGGCACTTGGAAGCCAAAAACCCGATTTTCGCTGAAAAAAATCGGCTAATTTGTTGTTGAAAAATTAGTAATTATTAAAAAAAAACAAAAAAAGCTCTCGACAATACCTGGTGAATTATGTGAAGAAGTACTGTGCAAAATTTCAAAGCGATTCGTCCAGTAGATTTTGAGTTATCGTGCACACGGACTTCAAATATGACAAGTCTCAGAAAAACGGTTTGAAAAACGCAGAAGAGTTTGGTCGCTTAGCGCTCATTGCACATAAGTTTGAGAACACTTCTCGATTGCATAAAAATTTTAACACAATATTCTTGATATATTATGCATTCATTTAAAATTAAAAAAAAAATGAAAAAAAAAAATTTAATATTTTACCCCGCCCTTAAGAGAAGACACCACCTCGCCGGAGGCCGAAAAAGGTAATTTTTTCCGATTTTTTTTGTCTACTAGATTAGACATTTGTGATTTTGAAAAAAGGCATATTATTGACTATACATTAAACCTATTTTGTGTAGCGTTATTTTTTAAAATTCCGAAAAAGACCCGAATCGATAACGCGGCAATGGTTCGTCTGGAAAATACAGTACTACCTCCCTAAGAGAGCGGTCTAGGGCGGTTAGGGGAAGTAATTCTCGAGAAATTCGTCGCCGAAGCCTTCCCCCACCGCTAGGTTAGCGCGCTCGAAAATCGCGCATGTGGTAGCGTGTATGTGTTTCTCCACTCGACCTCTATGAGAGAGCGCGAACGGAAGTGTTGAGAAAACTGTAAACAAGTTGCGGAAAGTGTACTGGCGTTTCGTCGTTTCATGCGTAAGTATATCTCATTGAATATTGATGTGTAAATCTTTCTTTTTCTTCGCGTTTTTTTTATTCTGCTGTTTGGTATATTTTGTTGTTGCAATATTATAACACATATGAAGGAAACATTTGTAAAACTTTCAATAATTGTTGAATTATCTTATTGTTCGCAAAAATATACGTAGTATATTCGTTATCGAAACTCGAACATATACAGTAGAACCTCGATTATCCGAACCAATTGGGACCGAGACTAGTTCGGATAATCAAAAGTTCGGATAATCGAAACGTGGGTTTTTTGGGACAAGATCATAAACAACACCTTTTTATATAAAAACAGTACATACATATATATTATAATTTGACATATATGTTAACGTTGAAATATATATATATATATATAATGTATTTGAAATACCTGAAAAAAGTTGAGTGCTTTTTTTATATTTTTTAAAAATAAAATCGTCCATTTTTAATTGACGAACGGCTGTAACGCGTTTTTGAGCGGCTAAGTCTCGCAGCCGTTTGGGAAGGAGAGATTGCGTTGGGTTGCTCATTGTTGCTCACGGCGGTGGCAGCGAGCAACAATGTATCTTTCGCGCCAACGTTCGGATAATTGAGAGTTCGGATAAACTAAGTCATCGTTCGGATAATTGAGGTTCTACTGTACAGTGTACAAAAAAAAATGTAACTAACAATTTATCTTGTGTATATACTTCAAGTTGAAATATACAATGTATATATATGTATAAATATTTCATTTTTAGATAAAACGGGATGGCTGAATCGAAAATATATTTTACTTGCATTAAATTACTACTTGAAATTTAATTATGGTGCATGTTTTTTTCTCTGACTTTACGGCTTAAACGTATATATTATTATACAAAGGAATATTATCCATTTGACAATCGTGCGACGTGCGATTTTCTGAAATCGCTCGCGATCTCTTATGGAGGTGTCCGCGACAAACTCGGGAGGCCTCGGGTACACTGGACAGCTCGAGCTAGGTGGGGGAAGCCATAAAATGCGCTCAAGCGGAACGGCGGGGAAATTCTCTCTTAGGGAGGGCTCTCTTAGGGAGGTAGTACTGTAAAAAAGTTTTATAATCTACGTAAATGTAGTTCTCGTTGTACGTAGCCGTCTTTTGAAAAAAAATGCAATTTTGGCGAAATTTTTACTTCCATTGGAAGGCTTAAAAGGACTAAACTTTTTAAAAAACGGATTTTCAATATTTCAACTGAATTTATTCTCAAATATTCTTCAGTATGTATACTTTGAGGAAATGCCAAAAGAAAAATGCATTCTTCAATTTTTTAAACTAATCAACATTTATTAATCTTTTAATTTTGGAAGCAAAAAATCAATCTTTCTGATTTGTACCATATAATATATATTTTGAATTAAACCTTTATTTTTCCCATCTTATCCCGTATGCGGGGCAAGATGAAACAGCGCTGGGATAATGATGGGACACGAATTATTGGCATTTTTCGCATATAAAAGTGGTTTCATTCTCAATACCATCAATTTGATAAGCCAATCGTCTAAGTTCTATAGGATCAAGTGCGAATAATCTTGCTTCCATATCACTTTGATCATTTGTAAGTTCTTCTTCTTGCCCTGGTAGAAAAACCGGTTGAAGAGGAACCCAAATGCTTTACTAGTTCCATTTCACCCTTTCTAATGTAAATACCCGAGTGGAAAACGTAACTCATCACCGCCTAGCCACAAGCTAGTAAAGTGATGTTTCGAATCGGCATTAGCTAGCCTTCTTAGCGATTGACTACCCAGCCTTGTAACGCTTTAGTCCTCCAGTGACTGAATACAAAAAGTTTGATGGTGACGAGATAGAAAGAAATATCTCACGGCTGTATTATATTTCTGACCTAGCCGTGACCTAGTTTTTTCAGCTAGCGAGTGGGAACAAAAAAAATTAGGTGACGATTAGATTTTAAAAAAATTGCGGCTATATATTTATATTTTCGTGATTTTTCGCACATTATTTACATCATTGGACCCTTTAACGATATTCTTCGTCGTTCATTAATTAGGGTTATTATATTTGCGCTGTAAATATATTAATGGTTCAATTTTAAATTATCTCAGACAAACGCTTACGCCGTAACGTGGTTTCGATCCCGGGATCTCTGGGTGATGTGTTGTGACGTTGTCCACTGAGCCAGTTCGGCTTGTTTAATTTCTGAATTTTCTTGTCGTCTACATACGTTACACTACACAATGTCAGATTATTGAAAAATGGGTGGATCAACAAATGTAAACAACATTATCGAATCAATGACTCAGTTGCGTTCGCATTGAGAGCGATAATCGCATAGAATTACATAACCTCAAATTGTATTTGTCCAATCATTTATTGCGGTTAGTGCGGCCGCAGTTTGCTGGCTAGGTCATGGGGAGATACCTACTTGAGAATTTTTGCATTCGCAACGCCATCTGTAACTCAAGTTGCTCAGCCAACCATGAGCCAATCACTCGATGGAACTACACGTGGTCACATAACCTCACTCTGTCATTTGTGACCAAGATCAGCGGGGCAGTGACTAGACAAGGGCTGGATAATAAAACATTCGCGATATGGTTGGCTCACAGCGAGCCAACGATTGGTCAGTTCGTACGAGGGTGGGGTGAAAAGTTTCCGGCCTGACCAAGAAAAACGATGCTTAAAAATTTTTTTTGCTTTATTTTTCAACATAATCTTCATCAACACTGATACATTTCTCATAACGGTGTTCTAATTTAGTTATACCAGTTTTAAACGTAGATTCCTCAAGCTCCTCAAAATATTGATTTACAGCTTCGATAACTTCTTCGTTGCTCTTAAATCTTTTTCCGCCAAGCCATTTTTTGAGGTTAGGAAACAGGTAATAGTCGCTGGGGGCTAAGTCTGGAGAGTAGGGAGGATGCGGCATCAATTCAAACTTCAATTCGTGGATTTTGGACATGGCAACAATCGACGAATGCGCTGGTGCGTTATCGTGATGAAACAAAACTTTTTTCTTCGCCAAATGAGGTCGTTTAATTTGCACCTCGTACTTCAAACGTTGCAATAACTCTGCGTAGTATTGACCAGTGATAGTCTTACCCTTTTCAAGGTAATCAATGTATATAATTCCTCTCGCATCCCAAAAAACAGTAGCCATAACCTTGTTTGCCGATAAAATTGTTTTTGCCTTCTTTGGGGTTGGTTCCCCTTTTCCAACCCACTGTTTTGACTGTTCTTTATTTTCAGGAGTGTAATGGTGGACCCATGTCTCATCAACAGTTATGAATCGACGCAAAAATTCGTTTGGATTACGCCTATACAGCGCCAAATTGTCGGTAGAAATGGTTTTTCGAAGCAGTTTTTGGTCGAGCGTTAGCAAACGCGGCACCCACTTTGCACACAGCTTTTCCATATTCAAATGGTTGTGCAAAATATTTCGCACACGTTCAGCTGACATCCTACAGGTCTCAGCTATCTCATGCACTTTCAACCTGCGGTCTTCCAACACTATTTTATGGATCTTTTCAATCATCTCTGAATTTGTGACTTCAACGGGCCGTCCTGAGCGAGGCTCGTCAGAGGTGCTCACACGACCCATTTTAAATTCAGAAACCCACTGCTTAATAGTTGAATATGATGGGGAGGAGTCTCCTAGTGCTGAATCCATCTCTTCTTTTATTTGTTTTGGTGTAAAACCTTTCAAATGGAAGTATTTGATGACAGTACGTTTTTCCAATTTCTCCATTTTTACGAAAACAACGGAAGCGTCTCGCGCAATGTGCTCTCAAACGCAAACTAACGTAGCGATTGGGCTGAAACTGTACATACAAGCTCGGTAGGAATGGTACTGTAGGACGCCGCACCAAAACTAAACCTAGTGGCACCATCTCTTGGTCAGGCCGGAAAATGTTCACCCCACCCTCGTATGAGCTCAATTGGGCGCGCTAGTTACTAGGTCGTAACTCAGACAGGCTAGAACAATTTCTACTCGGCTAGTGGTACGCTATAAAAAATTCCGGGTTTGCGATAGCTTGTATAAATCTTGACCCATTAGACGGTTAACGAATTAACGAAAAATCACGCAATAACCTTAAAAAATTCTGACAAACCGTTCTTGTTATATTAAGGCGTTACCCCCACTTGTAGCGCAAAAAAGGCCTTTTTCATGAATTTTTTTCAAGAAAACTACAAAACTTTTTTAATCGATCAATATACCATCTTAAAGAACACATCTTGAAGAACTTGCAGTAATGTTTTTATTGAAAAATATTACATTGTTTAGTGGCAAATGGCCGTCAATGAAATAATGTTTTTATATACACGGTTTGCGGTGACCAACATTGCGGCGAAGTGGATCATCTGAAGAAAAAAAATGCGGATGGATTTAGTCAAATATAAGTATAAACTAGTCTTTAATCGAAGGATTTTAAAAAATATTCATTTTTCACAAAATGGCGGACAGTCAAAGTTAATGGTTCGATTTTAACGAAAAAAAAACAGCCGTTTTTTGGCTATAAAACGGCCATTTTTTTTTTTCGAAAAAAAAAATCGAACGATTAAAGACTACATTTTTATGTATTAAATAAGCCTGCAAAATTTCAAGAAGATCGGTTCATTAGTGTTCGAGTAATCTTGGTCACCGACTTCAGAAATGCCATTTTGAGAAAAACGCGTTTAAAGTTTCAATTTCCGGTCGTTTACACAACGGATTCTTCTCTTTCAACGCTCATATCTCAGTCAATTTTGTTCGGATCGACTTGAAATTTTCAGGACGTATTCTCAGATACTTATACTTCGAAAAAATGCAATAAAAAAAAATCGATTTTTTCAAAATCGCAAGTGGGGGTAACCCCTTAATTATTAGTACTTTCATTGTGTTTATCTACCTGTCTCTAATCAATATCAGCAACTCGAATAAACTGAAACGATGTTAAACTTTATCAAAAATTACATCCTTTTTTAAAAAAATCGATATTGTTTTCACACTCGAGACGCGTGCTTCCGCCACAGTTGATACGTTCACACTCATTTACCTCACCGTCGCCCCTCCTAACTCCAACGGGAGCACTGTGCTCGCACACACTGTTCAGTGGCTAGGCTTATGATTCATCTTACCCCGCGTATTCGTCTTGCACCGAGTTCCCCGAACTTCGTCAATTTTTAGAGTTTCACGGTCCGCTTGGTATCAAAGTATTCTTAAAAGTGCACACTACAATAATATGAAAAAGAAACGATTTTTAAAAAGTTTCCAGAGAGGGATACCTAAATTCATTTTATTTCGAAAAAATTCTCCCTTTCCAAAATGCCCCGCTATTTTTTGCACATATTTACGTATAAAGAAAAACGTATTTCGAATTAATCTCGAGAAGCATCGTTTTTTCCACTGTCGTCGAATATCCATAAGTGAATGGATATAGCCCCCATATTCATAAGTCGAATATCCATAAGTACGAATATCCATAAGTACGCATATCCATAAGTACGAATATACATAAGTCGAATATCCATAAGTACGAATATCCATAAGTATGAATAACCATAAGTCGAATATCCATAAGTGAGTATAGAGTAGAAATGAGTGCCAGAAGTGGTGGGAGATAGAGATAAGTGAGATTGTTTGGGTTTGTATGGGTTCCCTCTATCCTCACTTTTCCTCTACCTCCCGCCATTTCTGGAGCTCATTTCTACTCTCCACTCACGTATGGATATTCGTACTCATGAATATTCGACTTAGGGATTTTCGACTTATGGATATTCATTTATGGATATTGGCACTACGGGATATTATACTTATACTTATACTCACTTATGGATATTCGTACTTATGGATATTTGACTTATGGATATTCTAACCCAATCATTTTTTTTCTCGAATGAATGAATAATAAAACGAATACCCATAAGTACGAAAATTCATAAGTATGAATAACCATAAGTCGAATATCCATAAGTGAGTATAGAGTAGAAATGAGTGCCAAAAATGGCGGGAGGTAGAGATGAGTGAGTTTGTTTGGGTTTGCATTAGTTCCCTCTATCCTCACTTTTCCTCTACCTCCCGCCATTTCTGGCACTCATTTATACTCTATACTCACTTATGGATGTTCGTACTCATGGATATTCGACTTAGGGATTTTCGACTTATGGATATTCACTTATCGATATTGGCACTTATGCATATTATACTTAAACTTATACTTGTACTCATTTATACTCACTTATAGATATTCAACTTATGGATATTCTATCCTCATCGTTTTTTTCTCGAATGAATGTATAATAAAACAACTATCCATAAGTACGAATATTCATAAGTATGAATATCCGTAAGTCGAGTATCCATAAGTGAGTATAGAGTAGAAATGAGTGCCAGAAATGGCGGGAGGTAGAGATAAGTGAGTTTGTTTGGGTTTGTTTGGGTTCCCTCTATCCTTACTTTTCCTCTACCTCCCGCCATTTCTGGCACTCATTTCTCCTCTATACTCACGTATGGATATTCGACTTAAGGACTTTCGACTTATGGATATTATACTTATACTTATACTCACTTATACTCACTTATACTCACGTATACTCACTTATACTCACTTATACTCACTTATACTCACTTATACTCACTGATACTCACTTATACTCACTTATGGATATTCTATCCCAATTGTTTTTTTTCTCGAATGAATGAATAATAAAATAAGGGGGCCCAGGTCCTTGATTCCAATAACGTGTATAGGTACGTATCCTTTCGCTGTAACGAGTGATTAACATTTCGCATATACGTCTATACGTACGAAAAGATTAGGGCACCGGTTGGAGATTGGTGAAATGGCGAAAAGACGAGGAAAAAAAGCAGAAACGTTTTAGCCAGCTTTAGTCTGTAACGAGCGGCGGTTGTTTACAACCTCTCTAACCGTTTGGGAACCGTCCGATCCCGCGTTGGCAGGCGGATAAATGAGGAGCGCGGGTAGACGGAGACTCCGGGGGCGAGCGGGCATCCGCGGGCGCGAGAGAGCGAGCGTAAACAATTTGCCCTCTCCCTCTTTGCACGAGCTTTCCAGCAGAGATGCGGACTCTTCCGCTCCACGTCATTCCACTCCTTGCCTCTTTACTTTGCCTCTGTTGCGATTTGAATTCTTCGTCCTTCTCTCTCTCTCTCTCTCTCTGTCTCTCTCTTGCTCTCTCGAGCTCGGTCTATCTTTATCTTTATCCGATAGTGTCTCGCTCTTTCTCTCTTTCTATCGTGCTCGGTCTTTCTAACACTTTCTCGACTTTCGGCTTTATCTGTCTCTCCCTTGCAGTCCGGTAAAAGAGACGAAAACCCAGCACTTTTTAGCGTAGAATATGAATTTTGACGGATAGTAGATGGTTGCATACTGAAAGTAACCCCAATAAAATACTGCCTTTAACTCGCCACAACCCTAAGAAATAGGGGTTGAAAAGTTAAACATCGCTGTACCTCGATAATTAATAGCCCGATGAAAAAAGGTTTCAAACAAAAGTTGTTTGGAATAATAAAATTCGTATAAAGTTATCTGACGTCCAAGCCCCTATCTTTGAAAATAGCGGCACAAAAACGATTCGAAAATTGGGGGTTGATGCGTGTGCGAGCGGAGTAGGGGAGGCTGGGGTCGATAGAAACACAGGTCAAATGAAACAAGTTGAATAACTCGAAGATGGTTAGTGATAGCGGTGGGGCCCAAGGGGCGAAGGAACTGCTTTGCATATCGGAACCTGTCGTGCATCGCTTTTTCGACACAAAAAGTACGTTTTTTTTTATTACTATTATTTTACGTATTGCTCCAAAACTATTGTTCCTTCTTCAGCGTTGTTTTCCAATAATCATTACTGTGAATATCCTAGTCAGCTTATTGTGGTCAGCACCTACCTACAACATTTACGGCGGCAGTTCGAAACAAACGGTTTGGGGTCAATTGAAACGTGTTTCTATTGACCCCGAACAAACATTTTAGGCGCGAGCAAGTTTGCCAAATCTTGTTTTTATTTTGGATGCCAAGAAACCGTTCGAAGCTACGAACCGCGGAAGCTGCGTAATCGAAAATCATAAAAAGACATAATAATAATTATATTGATTAATTAAAAGTTCATTCGAGATAAAATTAATCATGTAAGTACTACTTCGAAATTAATATTCGAAAATTATGTTTATTCTTCAATAGTTAAATGAAATTTAATAACTCAAATAATATATGATGTATTTAAACGATACATGAATAATAATTTCATTCATTAGTTATCAATGAAGAGTTGAAAAGTGAAAAAGACACGCATTTTTTTAAACACATAGGTATATATATTTAGAGCCGTTGAGAAAAATCACCAAAAAATACAGAATAGCAACAAAAACATGGCCGCCGGCAGATGAAGACTTTTTTTTCGCGACGTTTGGCGTGGACACTCTCCAGCTTAAACGGTGAATCCGAAATCTAAAAATCAAACGGATTATTCAAGATAACAATAAATACGAGTCGTTGACGATCGCCGATTTTTAAAATCATTTTTATTCACAACGTGGCGACGAATTGAAACTCGATCATACAAAATCTATGAAAAAAGTCGTCACTTTTAGGCAACTATTGGAAAATGAAGATGGATTTTGAAAAAGTGAGATCGTCAACGGCATTTGAATGTTTCTCATCGTATCTCCTCCAAATTGGAAAATGCTCCGTCAAGTGGTTCTCGAGATATCATGTCCACCGACTTTGAAAACAGTGTTTCGAGAAAAATGCGTTTAAAGCTTAAAGTATGGTGCTGCTACCGCTCGCCCGGCGGACTGTTAGAAGGTTAAGCTCATTCAATTTTCGAAATATTCCAATGACATTTTCAGGGAATATAGCTAAAAGGTGATACCATTGAATAAAAATATTTTTGGAAAATGCAAGTTTTTGATCCACCTACGTATAGATGTAGTCCATTAAGGGGTTATGTACAGTCAGGAGGCCCAAAAAGATCGATTTCTCAAGAATTTTTCTTGAGAAGACCTTTAAATCTGTTAACGTAAAAATTTGTACCCATATTATGGTAACTTTCAACTGTATTTAACATTTCCTATTTGTAAAAATAATTATTTTGAATGCTGCTATAACTGATCTCCGGGAGCACCTCTGAAAAAGGCACCTCTAAAAGTTCGAAACACACGGTTCGGGGTCAATTGAAACGTGTTTCTATTGACCCCGGACAAACATTTTATACACGAGCAAGTTTTCCAAATCTTGTTTTTCTTTTGGATGCCAAGAAACCGTTCGAAGCTACGAACCGCGGAAGCTGCGTACTCGAAAATCATAAAAAGGCACATGAAGATACCAAAAAATGTATGTAAAAATATAAATATTAAAACGCTGAATAGGGATAGGAAAAAGAGAAAGACAACAATATACACCGATAGCCCAGAAAAAGAAGAGACAAGGACAGAGACTGAAGAGAACGATCGCAGGAAAACAGGCTAAGAGAACAAAAGAGAACCTCGAAGACTAAACAAAGCCGGTCTCATTGAGTATCTCGCTAGTGACAAAAACTATTCTCTGACTGATTATCATTAGGAAATTAAAACTAGATAAAATAATATTGAACCACCTCAAGATGCCTTCGGTGATACCAAAACTGGAATAAAAAGCAATAAGACCGATTATTTTAATCAAAAGTGTATTTTATTCACACAAACGTACTTTATCACTTCATACAGATCATTAACAGTACCTGGGTTTAGTGGAAACGTCAGTTCAATCAGCTGAAAACACCTGTTTCAACTAACCCCACACGGAAATAAAATATATGTAAAAATATATTTTTCGATATATTAAAAAAGGATGTAAATTATATTTCAGATATATATTATCCATCTTAGATATAGATTAGATATATGTAATATATACGGGAAATGAATTAAAAATATATTCGCGATATCAAAGTTTTCGCCGAAAATAGATCTTCAGAATGTATATAAAAATATATATGTTGGATAAGCGGTTACGTATATTCGAACTATATTGAAAATATACTTACAATGTACTCAAATTACCGTCAAAATATACTACACATGTATTTTAACTGTATTCGACTTATAATTGAAATATATTTTAAATGCATTTAAACTCCGTCTGAAATATACACGATATATTTTCATACACCGTTTAAAATATACTTGAAATATGTTCATACTACATTTCAAATATTATTGAAATATATTCAACGTATATTTAAGATATACTTGAAATATATTTAAACTATACTTGAAATATTCTTAAAAAATTTGTCATGACGTTATTTACATCATTGTACCCTTTTACGATATTTTTTTCTTGTCCTTAATTACGATTATGGTGTTTGCGGTTCAAATATATTAAGGGCGGGGTAAAGTATTAAAATTTTTTTCAAATTTTTAAAATTTTTTTTAAATGAATGCATAATATATCAAGAATATTGTGTTAAAATTTCAAGTCGATCGGAGTAAAATTGACGAAGTTATAAGTAATTGAGCGTCTATTGCTCCATGCCGTTCTCTTCTCTTCTGCGTTTTTTTAACCGTTTTTCTGAGACTTGTCATATTTGAAGTCCGTGTGCACGATAACTCAAAATCTACTGGACCAATCGCTTTTAAATTTTGCACAGTACTTCTTCACATAATTCACCAGGTATTGTCGAGGGCTTTTTTGTTTTTTTTAATAATTACTAATTTTTCAACAACAAATTAGCCGATTTTTTTAGCGAAAATCCGGTTTTTGGCTCCCAAGTGCTACGAAAAATCGAAAAATCGAAAAAAAAAAAAATCCTCCCGTCATTACCTCGAGGAACATCTCCTTTAACAAATGCATTTTGATTTTTTTGTTTCCAATGATTCTGTTGCGAGTTATGGTGCACACAGCAAACTAACTTTTTTTCGAGGCGCTTCCGGGGTTTAATTTTCACTCGCTCAATTTAGAATATTTTGCAATGCAAATTTAGGAGAATATTGTTCAAATGTTACTTTATTATATGTAAATTTTTCAATAAACGAACACTATTCGTTACGCCAAAAAAAAAATCTTAAAAACATGCCTTTTTTTCGCCGAATTAACTTTACCCCGCCGTTAATGGTTCAAATTTAAATTATATCAGACGCTTACACGCCGTAAGGTGGTTTCGAACCCGGGACCTCTGAGTGATGAGCTGGGACGTTCCCCACTGAGCTAGTTCTACTTGTCAAATTAACTTTCGTATCGTCTGCATATCGTACAATACACAGAGTTAGTTTATTGAGAAATGTGTGGATTTACAAGAGTAACTAACATTATCGGATCAATTACTTAATTGCCCTCGCATAGAGAGCGATAATCGAATAGAATTACGAGATTACATAACCTTCAATTTTTTTTGTCCGATAATTTATTCCGGCTAGTGCGGCTAGGTCTTCGCGAGATATCGACTTGAAGATGTTTTTCATTTGCAACGTCATCTGTTAATCAAGTTGCTAAACCAATCATATTTAAAATATATAAAACATACGTTCAATTTGTATTTTTGATAAACTTAAGATGTATCTTAAATGGATTTATATTTATATATCGTATAGGTTCTTAATCATATCCAAAATTATACTTGACATATCCAACTTTTCGTACAAAATGTATTTAATATATGTTCAGTGTATCTTTCGATATATTTTTTATATATTTTATTTCCATGTGGGACCCCATGCACCGTTTCGATTGACCCCGGCACAGGGTCAAATGAAACGCTTTCCAAGAGCTTCTAAATAGCTTCTACCTAAGTTCAGGGCATAGTAGAAGCAAAATCAATAATGCTATCACATAGCCAGATAATCTAGCTATAATTTAAGCCCATTACCAAACAGATAAGATATAAAATGAAGTCACACCAACCGATTTTCTCAAAAACGTTCCAATTGACCCCAGCCTCCCCTACCCGTGCGAAAATTGAGTTGGGGCTGTGAACGGGCCCCAATAATATTCCCCTAACTTTATTCGGGCCCTAATCTGGAAGCCACACGAGGGCCGTTAGCGGCCGGTCACACTTTGTCAACAAGGAACATTAAAGGTGCAACGACCGGGGCCTTGTAAGTTGCCTCAATGGCGCCTCATCAAAACCATTTTAGCGCCCTGAAAATGCCTCAACGGCGCCTCATCAAAACCATTTCAGCGCCATAAAATATCCGTATCAGTGGATATACGTGTATGTTAAATGCGTCAGGGTATATCTGTATTTGTTTTTATGTAATTGTTTATGTGCATATGACAAACTGCCATGACAAAATGAATACAAAAAATAATGTGAGGCGAACTCTCTTCACTGCGAAGATTTATTTTTGAGGAACTATCCACTATGATAACATTTTTTAGAATTTTCATAGCTTGTTACACTTAAGTTTCAAATTATAAGATTATCGCATTGATTACCCGAGTAAAAATGAACATATATAAACATATATAATTGTATATTAGTTGAGCATATACAATTGTATACAAAAATTGGCCCGATAGAATTTTATATATTTGTATATAAACGTATACAATTGTATATTATTATCTATAAACTATGTTGTATATAAAATTGTATATTAATTGATAATATATAATTGGATAGGAAAATTATATGAGTATATTAGTATATTATATACTATATTAGTATATTATATATATAAAATTATATTAGTATATATATATATATATATATATATATATATATATATATATAATGTATATTAGTATATACAATTGTATACATTTATATTCAAATATATAAAATTCTATCGGGCCAATTTTTGTATACAATTGTATATGATCAATTAACATACAATTATATATGTTTATATATACTCATTTTTACTCGGGTTGTAATCAAATTTGGTAAATACATTGCATCAATACATAATTTGTTAACTTTTAATAAACAATCTTTTAATTCGCCTGCTTCCATACGCGAATAAAGCCAAAGAAAACTTCTTCTATATCTAATCATATATGAAGCCATATAAAGATATATACAATTATATGTATTTCAAAAGAAAATAAAAGTACTCATATACAGTCATATACAATTTTATATACCGTAAATAAAATTTTCACGTATATATATAATTATATACAACACTATATAGCATTATATATAACTGTATATGATATTATATCTAATTATATAAACTCCTTTCAACAATAGTATCTCCATATATCATTATATACAGAACTATGTATAATTTCATCGAATCAAATTTGATGGAAGTACATTCATATCGAATTATATATACGTACGTATAGAGTTATATACAATTATATATAAAAATATAGGATTGTATATCATTTTTATATAATTATATCTAAGTATATACAATCATTTTTACTCGGGTATAGTTATAGTCGCATTCTGAAATGAGTCTGTAAGGGTTTAGAATGCGAAGGAGCGACATTATATGTCCGCTGTATAAAGTAAAGTATTAATGACTCCAATAAAAGTAATATTATCTTAGTTTTAATGAGGAAATTATTAAGTAATTGAATAAGTAATTCTCAATCATTGATGTATCACGGAAAAATATCAATATATCACGGCGGAAAAATACATCACCAAAATACACCTACTACACATTCATTCTAGGGAATGGATGTGTAGTAGAAATAAAAAAAAATATATGGGTCTACTGAGTCACTAGAATCTATTTGTATTGAGGGAAAGATCTGGAAAACAAAGACCAATTTATTTACTTATCCTGCACAGTCAGATAAAGTGTATGAATGGGAAATATCAGCGAAGTCTTCAGAAGAAATAATTTTCCCTATGATGAGTATTGAGCGGAAATTAGTTGCTATAAAAATGTCGAGAAAACCGGTTGGGACTGTTCACACTTATGCGATAGCATTACTCCATGTGTGAGTAAAACCATGAGTATTTGTTTGTATCTACGAGGGTGGGGTGAAAAGTTTCCGGCCTGACCAAGAAAAACGATGTTTAAAAATTTTTTTTTGCTTTATTTTTCAACATAATCTCCATCAACCCTGATACATTTCTCATAACGGTGTTCTAATTTAGTTATACCAGTTTTAAACGTAGATTCGTCAAGCTCCTCAAAATACTGATTTACAGCTTCGATAACTTCTTCGTTGCTCTTAAATCTTTTTCCGCCAAGCCATTTTTTGAGGTTAGGAAACAGGTAATAGTCGCTGGCGGCTAAGCCTGGAGAGTAGGGAGGATGCGGCATCAATTCAAACTTCAATTCGTGGATTTTGGACACGGCAACAATCGACGAATGCGCTGGTGCGTTATCGTGATGAAACAAAACTTTTTTCTTCGCCAAATGAGGTCGTTTAATTTGCACCTCGTGCTTCAAACGTTGCAATAACTCTGCGTAGTATTGACCAGTGATAGTCTTACCCTTTTCAAGGTAATCAATGTATATAATTCCTCTCGCATCCCAAAAAACAGTAGCCATAACCTGGTTTGCCGATAAAATTGTTTTTGCCTTCTTTGGGGTTGGTTCCCCTTTTCCAACCCACTGTTTTGACTGTTCTTTATTTTCAGGAGTGTAGTGGTGGACCCATGTCTCATCAACAGTTATGAAACGACGCAAAAATTCGTTTGGATTACGCCTATAAAGCGCCAAATTGTCGGTAGAAATGGTTTTTCGAAGCAGTTTTTGGTCGAGCGTTAGCAAACGCGGCACCCACCTTGCACACAGCTCTTCCATGTTCAAATGGTTGTGCAAAATATTTCGCACACGTTCAGCTGACATTCTACAGGTCTCAGCTATCTCATGCACTTTCAACCTGCGGTCTTCCAACACTATTTTATGGATTTTTTCAATCATCTCTGAAGTTGTGACTTCAACGGGCCGTCCTGAGCGAGGCTCGTCAGAGGTGCTCACACGACCCATTTTAAATTCAGAAACCCACTGCTTAATAGTTGAATATGATGGGGAGGAGTCTCCTAGTGCTGAATCCGTCTCTTCTTTTATTTGTTTTGGTGTCAAACCTTTCAAATGGAATTATTTGATGACAGCACGTTTTTCCAATTTTTCCATTTTTACGAAAACAACGGAAGGGTCTCGCGCAATGTGCTCTCAAACGCAAACTAGCGTAGCGATTGGGCTAAAACTGTACATACAAACTCGGTAGGAATGGTACTGTAGGAGGCCGCTCCAAAACTAGACTTAGTGGCACCATCTCTTGGTCCGGCCGGAAACTTTTCACCCCACCCTCGTATGTAAAAGGTTTCTTTAATTTGATAAATAAATACTGTCTGATGTTTGTATGAATATTTGTGTTCATCGTTCATTTTTTATTTGCTAATGCCCTTACGCTTTTTCCCAATTTGCGTTCGATAATATTATTCGATCGATGCATATAATCGATTTGAATAATAGAAATACCATCAACCATGTAACCTAAGCTATTTATACTGGTTTATCGCTATAATAGTCAGATCTGGGCCTATTGTGAAAATCCCTACTTGTTTATCCCTATACTGGCCGAGTCTTGGCCTATTGTGGAAATCCCTACAGGTTTATCCCTATAATGGCCAAGGCGGGTCCTATTGTGAAATCCCCATAATGGCCAAGTCGGGGCCTATTGTGGAAATTCCTACAAGTTTATCCCGATAATGGCCAAGTCTGGGCCCATTGTGGAAATCCCTACTAGGGAAGCCCTGAAAGGCCCTTATTTTTATTAGGGATGTCCTATCAGTTTTCCGCACGGGTAGACATATCGCTGCGTCCTTGTCTGGGTCAGTGGTGTTCTCGGGTTTTGGTGCCGCTATTTTCAAAGATGGGGGATGGACGTCATCGAGCTATTTTCGAGATACGGCGATTTTCAAGATTTCAACCCCTATTTCTTGTGGCGAGTTGAGGGGTAACATTTCATTGGGGTTACTCTCAATATACTTTCAGTCAAAAATACATATTCTACACTAAAAAGTGCTGGGTTTTCGTCTCATTTACTGAACCTTATCTGAAGGTAAGGTCGCCTTCGACCTTACCTTCAGATTTCGCTCTTTTTCTCTCTTGGCTTTAATATTTGTTTTCTTAAGGCCTTAGGCCACAGTAATGGGTATAAAATCATGTGCGAATTTAACCATTTTTCGTCGTATGAAAAAATGATTCACTCATAAAATTAATTACACATCTATTTAGTATGAATATCAAGCTGTTGGATTTTTTTTTTCGATCTACAAAATGGCCTTCTACTTATATTTTCTTGTGTTATCTTTTTTTTAGGCGCTCTGCGGCGTGACATTTAGCATCCACAATTTTTTACCTAGAACAAAAAACAAAAATTCTCGTCAATCTTCATTAGCATACCTAGAGAAGTACGTACGGAATTTAAAAAAATATTTTTTTATTCAAAAGTTGTAGGTATTTGAACTTAAGGCGTTACCTCCACTTGTAGCGCAAAAAAGGCCTCTTTCATGAATTTTTTTTAAAGAAAACTACAAAACTTTTTTAATCGATCAATATACCATCTTAAAGAACACATCTTGAAGAACTTTCAGTAATTTTTTTATTAAAAAATATTACATTGTTTAGTGGCAAGTGGCCGTCAATGAAATAATGTTTTTATATACACGGTTTGCGGTGACCAATATTGCGGCGAAGTGGATCATCGGAAAAAAAAATGCGGATGGATTTAGTCAAATATAAGTATAAACTAGTCTTTAATCGAAGGATTTTAAAAAATATTCATTTTTCACAAAATGGCGGACAGTCAAAGTTAATGGTTCGATTTTAACGAAAAAAAACGGCCGTTTTTTGGCTATAAAACGGCCATTTTTTTTCGAAAAAAAAAATCGAACGATCAACGACTACATTTTTATGTATTAAATAAGCCTGCAAAATTTCAAGAAGATCGGTTCATTAGTGTTCGAGTAATCTTGGTCACCGACTTCAGAAATGCCATTTTGAGAAAAACGCGTTTAAAGTTTCAATTTCCGGTCGTTTACACAACGGATTCTTCTCTTTCAACGCTCGTATCTCAGTCAATTTTGTTCGGATCGATTTGAAATTTCCAGGACATATTCTCAGATACTTATACTTCAAAAAAATGCAATAAAAAAAAATCGATTTTTTCAAAATCGCAAGTGGGGCTAACCCCTTAAGAAATGAATTTTCAGTGAAAAATTTCGTTACAACTGCTCACAGACAGCTCATAAAATAAAAAGTTTTCGATTAATCAGAAATTCCGTACGTACTTCTTTGCGAAATGCAAGTAGGAACATAACATTCAAATTTGAAGTAAGTCGAGTGAAAAATTGTTGAAGTTATTCGTCACGCCAATTGGAAAAAAGCTGCTTCGAGAAGTTTCGAACAATCGGCCATTTTGTGCACCGAAATAAAGTATATATATTTTCTAACAGCTTGATATTCGTCCTAAATAGATGTGTAATTAATTTTATGAGTAACTTTTTCATACGAAAAAAAAATTGTTGAATTCGCACATGATTTTATACCCCTTACTGTGGCCTACGGTCTTAGTTATTTTTTTATTCTTATTATTTAACTACCATTATTTTTATATTCTTTTTTAATCATTATTTTGTCATTTTTTTAATATCACGTATTTATTATTATTTTTCAATTACTTTTGCGATTCGAATTCTTTGTCCCTCGATCAAGCCCGATCTTCCTCTTTCTCTCACTCTCTCCCTCCTTCTTCACCCTCTCTCTTTTTGCACTTCCTCGTCCCGATAACTCACGGAAATGGAACGGCAATTTCGCAATTGCTGCACGTCGTGTGTATGTGTGTGTGTGCTCCGAGCTCGTCGACGTGCACTCTGCCCTATTTCGCTTTTTAATTACCCGAGCGAAAAGAAACTGTTAAAAAAAAATTGTAATCCCTCGAACATCGATCGACCCACGATCGTGTAGACGGAAGTGCAAACGTAACGAGGCAGAAGAGTAAATTCCTGTAGTACGAAGCAGCCCGAGAGCGGCACGAAACGGGAAAAACGTTGCTGGAAACGTCCTACGAATAATCGTCAACGTATTTCGGCGCGGCTGTCCAGTCTATATGTAGCGTTTCTTCGTGGATATCGATACTCTAATTTCAGAATAAAACAGGTAAATTTTCAATATTTCTTTGCTGATGAGAGTATTGGAATAACGAGGTCGAGATTTTACACACAATTGAAAGGCGAGTAAGAAAAAAGCTTAACCTCGGCATATAGTACAGTCGTGCTGTATATTGGAATCGGAAAAAAATAGAAAGCTAGTTTTTTGACAGGTGATTTTGTAGGTGCCACGGGTGCTAAAACCAAGTTTGCCTAAAAATCGGGGGGTAGGGTCTTTTTTAGGGGATGGGGTGGATTAATGCCAAACTACAACCCCCACGAGGTCGGCGCCGGGAGACAAAATGTTCAGAAAAATCCGGGTTTTGTTTTTGTCCATAGCGCCGAAGTCGTGGAAGTTCATTTTGGGGGTGAAAAAGTGGGGTGAAATTTTGAAAAATTAGTTCTCATTCGATAACTCTTTAGGACAAATTCATACAATTTTTGTTCAAATGGAAACGTTGTAGCCCTTGAAAAGACGCGTCGATCGAGTATTCGATCAACCTTCTCCAATATTATCTTCACCCCCTAAAGAATTGTTGAAGAATTAACAAAAAAAATGGTTTATTGAATAACTCAAAAACAATCGATTTTTCGGGGATAGTTCAAATGTACGAAATGTAGAGAATAATTTTCTCTATATTTTCGTTCCTATGCACACCTTTTGAATTTTGCTTTTTCGAACCCCTCTCAGGGGTTGAAAATTCAAAATGAAATTCTGGGAAAACTATTGACCGAAGCTAAAGAGATACGAGTTTGGCGCTGTGGACAAAAATGTAACTGAGGGTTCAAGCTACAAATTCTTCTACGGCGGCCAATTCGTGCGGTCAATAGTTTTCTCAGAATTTCATTTTGAATTTTCAACCCCGAGAGGGGTTGGAAAATCAAAATTCAAGGGTGGTCCATAGCAACGAAAATATGGAGAAAATTATTCTCTACATTTTGTACATTTGAACCATACTCGAAAAACCGATTGTTTTTGAGTTATTCAATAAACTACTTTTTTTTGGTTTTTTAACCATTTTTTGGGGGTGAAGATATTATCGGAGAGTGATGTTCCAATACTCGATCGATGCTTTTTTTCAAGGGCTACAATGTTCCCATTTGAACAAAAAACGTACGATTTTTTTCTAAAGAGTTATTGAATTAAAACCGATTTTTCAAAATTTCACCCCACTTTTTCACCCTCAAAATGAACTTCCACGACTTCGGCGCTTAGGACAAAACTAAAGCCCGGATTTTTCTGAACATTTTGTCTCACGGCGCTGACCTCGTAGGGGTTGTACTTTGGCATTAATCCACCCCCATCTCCTTTCATCCCCTAAAAAAAGAACCCTACACCCCGATTTTTAGGCAAACTTGGATTTAGCACCCGCGGCACCTACAAAATCACCTGTCAAAAAACTAGCCTTCCTCTAATTTTCTCCGATTCCGGGTTTTTTCAGCGACAGCACGACTGTACTAATAGTCGTGCCGAGTTTGTTTATATCATATACAAAGTATTAGATATCATAGAATCAACCATTTTAAATTATGTCACGAGAAAAAGCTAAATTTTGAAAAAAAATCATAAAGAATTTTTTTTCAATTTGGAAATAAAAAATAGAAAGAAAAGTTTTACCACAATGGGTCTTGCGGCAAAAAACCGTAAATTGATCATATTGTTTTTACGAGAAAAAAAAATCGAAAATAAAAAATGTCGAACTTTGAAAAATTCGTTTTTTCCGAAAAATTAAACGATTATATAGGAGATGACTGAATAATTCTTAAATATTTTGAAAAAAAATATCTTATTGGGTCCATTTTTCAAAAAGTTATGAACATTTGAACAAAAAACCCCGATTTTTGAACAAATTCACCACATCTTTCGGGTAATGGAATTTTTTTTTTTTAATCAGACAACATTTTTAGAACGAAAGAATAACATATTTAATTTTCAGCCAAATGAAAAGGGGTCGGGTCTAAAAGTGGTCAATTTGGCATGGAATGCTTCATATATATATATATATATATATATATATATATATATATATATATATATATATATATATATATATATAATTATATATGTAGCACCGGGATTTGAATACCTTAGATTTTGTGGTTGCGATAGATGTGAGGTAAGAGGACGTTTGCCGAGAGATACGAAGGTCGATTTATGGAACGTGAGACAAGTATGCAAAGACGAGAGGGAGAGCGAGAGAGAAGGAGGAAAGTAGAGGAGAGTAGTAGCCGTGCAGATCTCGTCATCTCGAGAGCACTTATACCGGGGTTGGCCATCGCCAATATCCGGATTACTACAACCTTGCGGAAGTTCGGATAAAATTATTACCCCTGTATGCGCCGTGGCAGACTCTCGTCGTCGCCGAATCTCATTGAATATCAGCTGACAAATCTTCGTAATATCCGAATAAAAGTGTGACGTAAAAGTAACACTGATTGTAACATTGAAAATTGACGAGGGAGAAAAACATTTGAATGGCAAAAAGAGTCGTTGCGTGATATAACTAGGGGGAAATGAGTACTTGTGGGAGGAAGAATTAAAATCAATAATATAATCAATAAAAATTATAGCATAAGAATTTTCATTTTGAGAAATAAGAAGAAGCAAACTCACAGCTGAAAAAAAACTTTAAGTTCATAAATCTCAGAATTTCGAATGTTACAATTGGCAAATTTGAAAATCTTGCGACTTAACTGAATATACTAAAAATATCCACATTACTTTGCAGTATTTGTTTGCTTTTTCGTTTCGTCCCCCGTGCATTTTTATTGTTCGAATATAATAATCGATAACAGTGAAAATTCGCAGGAGAAAACCTTGAAAATAAAAATACCCAATGACGCTATTTTTGGGTGCACGGGAGAAGAATTCTGCCCAATATTAATTAAAATTTACGATTAATTAATGACACTCAATCAATTTAATTAACGGTTACTTGGTCAAATTTAATCAACTTCATCCACGAATAATTCATTTCAATTACCTAATTGAATTTACAGTTAATACATTTAATTTATTCATTATCATTTTCGGATAATCAAATAAATTCATTTGGTTGACGGCTTCAATCAATGAGGGTTTGGCGACCTGTTCTTCGAGTCCCACTATTCTTTCTGTACTATTGCGCGAAAGTAGAGAAACCGCGTTACACGCGCGAAATGAGAAAAATAGGAGAAGCAGAGGGTAAAAAGAAGCACTCGGACACGTGAAATAATCGAAGTGGTTTCGCGGCCCCTTGTAAATCGGTCTCCCGTTCTTCCGCTTCCGCATATGTGTTGAGGACTCGTCGAAAAGGCTGAAAAGTCCACGCATCGGTCTACACCGATACCGTACATGCGTGTCGTTCGATCCGCACGGGGCTGTAAACTTTCGCCCGGATATGCGCCTCCGCCAAAAGTGTCAACGCTTCGCCGGAGCGTGGATTGCGCGCTTTTCAGTGCCATTTTCCTCGTGATAATAATTTCGAAAAATCTCTTTTTTGATTTTTGCCCTTATGGTTTTATCTCAAAGAGAGAGAGAGAGAGAGAGAGAGAGAGAGAGAGAGAGAGACAAATAAAATAAAATAAAATTAAATAAAGTGAAGTGAAATTCAGTATTTCAAGACCAGCGATGCCTCAGCCGCAATAATTCGAAAAGAAAAACATAATACGAACATAAGAAAATAAGAAAATGAGAAACAACATAATCAACAAAGCCCGCAAAATGATAATCGCCGTAACGGCGGAAAGCAATAGATACATACTAACTCAAAATTAACTTAAAGTCAAATTAGATAAACCAAAAAGAGAGAGAGAGAGAGAGAGAGAGAGAGAGAGAGAGAGAGAGAGAGAGAGAGAGAGAGAGAGAGGCAGAGAGAGAGAGAGAGAGGCAGAGAGAGAGAGGCAGAGAGAGAGAGAGAGAGAGGCAGAGAGAGAGAGAGAGGCAGAGAGAGGGAGAGAGGCAGAGAGAGAGAGAGAGAGAGAGAGAGGCTTGAAAGAGATGAGCAGTGAGCTTCAAAGAGAATGCGCGCGCTTTTGCGAAAGAGAGACATGTGAGGTTGAGGTCGCGGGAGCGAGATGGCGAGAGAGGGACAGCTCCAGCGGCGCAGGTGGAGGAAGAGAGGGGGGAGGGGTTGCTGCTGGTCGGACCTCGAATCGATGGGAATCGGGAGCTGGAAGGAGCGCAGAAGAGGATGCAGTACTGACGCGAGAAGGAGAGTGAGAGAGAGAGAGGGGTGGCTTTGCATCGAGAGAACCAAACTCACAGGGCTGAAAATAGCACGCGATGCGCAGCAAGAGCCGCGCGAGCTTTCCCTTTCTCTCTCTCTCTCTCTCTCTCTCTCTCTCTCTCTCTCTCTCTCTCTCTATGCCTACCTCTGTTTTCTATACCTTTTTCTCTTTTGTGCTTTTACCTGTCGTTTTACTTCTACTTGAACTTGATCCTAATCAATTCGAGAGTATAATGTTTTTGAAAGTATTTTCGAATCGTGCATCAATATATTTTATTCTTTATAAATGTTTCCATAGCTGTGCAATTCGGGATGATTTTCTGTTAGCCTGCACGCCTTCGTGTAGTTCAGAATTTTTTATCATTCTGTATGATTTATATTTTTTTCTAATTTTATACGATCTTTCATAGTTTAGCACGATTCTTTATAACGATACGTAATTTTTTAAATGATTTTTATGATTCCGCATGATTTTTCTATGATTTCGTACGATTTAGTATTTTTTAAATGGTAATATATGGCTTGGTATCATTCTTTTTGATCTTGTAGCTCTCAGTATGTTTTTTTTAATGATTTCGGATAATTTTTTACGATTTTGTATAATTTTTTATGATTCGGTATGGGTTGGCCTGATTTTGTATTATTTTGTATATTATTGTGTGATCTTGTACGGTTCCGTATGATTTTTGAATGATTTTGCTCGATTTTTTTATGATTCTACATTATTTTGTATGCAATTGTATGATCTCGTACGGTTTAGTACGATTTTCTATGATTCCGCAAGATTTTGGATATTTTGGTATGATCTTGTATGGTTTGCTATTTATTTTTACGATCTTGAATGGTTCAGTACGATTTTTATTAATGATTACGTTGGTTTTTTTGTGATTTCGTATGGTTTCGCATTTCCTTTGTATCGTATTGTATGGTTCAGCATGATTTTTCCGCCATTACGTATTTTTTTATGGTCTTGTATGATCTCGGATGGTTTAGTATAATGTTTTGTTATCTTGTACGGTTCAGAATGATTTTTAAAATAATTTTCTTCGATTTTTAACGATTCCCTATGATTTCGGACGATTCTGTATTTGCTTGTTTGGGTTTGTATTGGGATTGTATTTGCTTGTACGTCATTGTATGATTTTGTATGATTCGATATGATTTTTCTATGATTTCGTACGATTCTTCAATCGCATTGTTTGATCATGTGTGATTCAGTATGATTTTTCAATGACCTTGTATGTTCCTTTATAATCGTGTATGATTGGCTACAACTTTGCACAATTTCGCACGATCTTTTATGATTTTCTATGATTCGGCTATCTTCAAATGATTTTCAAAAAAAGATTATGCACGCTTTTTCTATTATCCTCCATGGTTTTGTACTATTTCCGCTATTGTATGACTTTCCAATTTTTTTTCACTACTCTCGCAAGGTCGCTCGCGACGTTTCACAATTCCGTGAAATTTCACATTAATCGTTTCAGCTCGCTCAACCCGAGCTGATTGCACACGTACTCTCCACGAATTTTCACAATTGCCTAATTTCATTTGATTTCAGCGATCCTCGTTTGTAATCCACTCATAATTGAGTTACTTAGAAAGAAAAGTTTCATTGCTCTTCAACTCATGCTCGCTCGTTGCGCGACACGTTACACAGGAACTTGCGGCAGCAACAAAGTTCAACTTCCGCCGAACGTATACACATGTAAAAACAAATTAGTAGGGGGCAATCACGTCGATTGAAAAAAATCAAAAAACAGACGAGCTGAGTTCTCTCTTGTTTGTACTTTTTCTGATGTTTTATTTTTATTTTTTATTAATCCAACTACATAACATTTTGTACAAAACTCTTCTTGTTTGTATTCTTTCTTATGTTTATTTTTTTGTTTTTTATAAATCCAACTACACAAAATTTTGTACAAAACTCTTCTTGTTTGTATTTTTTCTTATGTTTTTTTTTAAATTTTTTATTAATCCAACTACGTAAAAATTCATACAATACGAAAACAACGTATCTTTCGATATGCATTCGTGAAAATATGTTCGCGACGTTTTGCCTCCGGTGCATAGAAATCAGTTGTAGGTCTCATCGACCAAGCAGCAAACGTAGACACGCTGAATTCTCCGAGCATAATAATACCGTACACCCGTGCGTCTACGTAATATACGATGTTGTCGTCAAAGTAACGATCACGTATGCACGTGCGTACGTACGTACGTAATTCAACGTACATACACACACACATATACATACATACATACATATATATATATATGTGTGTATATATATATATATATGTGTGTGTATATATATATATATATATATATATATATATATATATATATATATATATATATATATATATATAATATATAGTACAGGGTGGCGTAAAAAGTGACGTCCAAAAGAAAAATCAAGATGCCTCGTATCATTACCTATCCAAGTCACGTCTATCTAAGCTCAACGATCTTTTTTACGTTTCGAGAAAACAGCATTCACATTTTCTTTTCTTCTTCTGCCTATGCACTTTCCTTGCTACTTTGTTTACTCGTGTTTCCGTGCAGAAGTGCACTATTGAGCAATAAATAAACGACCCACTAAGCACTGACGTAAAACACTTTGATTGAAATCAAAAGATAAAAAAAATAGGTATTCAAAGATCAGTCACTTAAGTTCAGATGATTAAAAAAAAAATACTTATACTAGTCAAAGTTACTCCGAATTGCTTTAAAACATTCCTAGGAGGAAAGTACACACACGAAAGAAAAAAAAGTAATAATTATTCGACAGGAAAAATCGAAAAAATGATTTCTTCTCGAAAAGTAGAATACACTGACAAAAAAACATAAAGGAGCAAGAAAAGTTGACCATTTTTTTCGTGTTTTTCGAAAGGCTGTAACTTTGTCAAAAATGGTCGTACAAAAAAAGGATTTTGCAGCTTGAAGTTTCTAGTTCTCAGTTTTGACAATGATTTTTTTTTTTGAGAATGACTTATTGCACGGTCGGAAGAAATATCACGACAAGAAAAATGTTGCAAATTTTTACGTTTTTCAAAGTTCTGCACGGGTTTCGGAAATTTTTTTCGGACTTAACCAGTATCAAGGTCATTGAGCCCGTTCAATTCACTCCGATTTGTTTTTTTTTTATCTCCGTACGACCATTTTTCGCTGAAATATCGGCCTTTGAATGAAAAAACGTCCTTTTGTCTTCAGTCATCGATATCTTAGGAACTAATGGTCGTACGGGAATTCGACCGGCAGTTTTGGAAACGTGAATCCATACTCTACAAGCTCTGATTATTATTGTAGTGAAAAAACAATTATGTTTGCCAACAGTTTTAAAAAAAGTACATAAAAACGTTGCTTTCTTGGTTTTTATAAAATCCACCGCTACTTTGCAAATATTGCGATAAACACTAATGTTTATGGACGGTCATTCAGCTCAATATATCCCCAAGAGCCATGCAAAATTCCAAATTGATCCGTCCATCGGTCTTTCTTGCCCGATTGAAGAAAATTTGAAAAAAAATTAAAGGAGCAAGTTTTCTTCTTCTCAGACATCATTTCATGATTATTAAGAGGAAAAAAAAAACTTTTCATTACTTTTTGCACAATTAGGTATTGAGTACGCATTAAATGTTGGAATAAGCCCTGAAAATCATGTTGACTATGAAATTTCGAAAGAAAATGTTAATAAAAAAAGATGTTGAAGTTTTTTTTAATAATAAAATCAATTTCGATTTTTTTGAATGGTGACATTTTTTTTCGAATCAACAGTACCTGAACCACCCTGTATATATATATATATATGGTGTCCCAGAACTGAATGTGTTTCCTGAAATAGGGGGTTGGGGATGAAATTCTGAGTCGATT